>VWZV01005538.1:65571-119145 GCA_013397155.1 Irena cyanogastra | reverse complement strand
ATCAACAAAATACTGCCACTATCCGCCTGATAGTGATTAATTTCTGAAGTTTAAAAAGATGTTCTTAATACGCTTTTGATTTTTCTTACTGTTTAGTACACAATGTCAAATGCTGCTGTTTAGCAGCAGCATCTTCTCACCTGTATCTCCAAGTTCATACAGCGTAAAGCCATCTACATGAAGATAACCTTGAAATCTTTCTCTGTTTATCCAGGATGACAAATCACCATCTTCATACTCTGACATTAAAAAAAAAAAAATTTTAAGAGGTGAGCCATCAGATTTACTATTTCAGTACTACTGAGACAACGCTAATTTTTCTCTTTTTTCCCTTTCACTCTTGTTAGATCAATTATTACACTTTTATGGGCATTTTAAGTTTTAAAACATCTAAAGCTATTTTCAATTGTTGAACAAAAAGCATATTATAGAAAAGCATGAAAAGTTGATTTCATGATTTTATTTTCCAAATCAAGGATAAACAATACTATATTAGAAGCTAACTGTGAACCAGTGCAGAAAGGAACAGGTTCAAACCTTTAAAGGGGTGTGTGTACATAACTTGCCAAGTTTCAAACAAAGCAGAGATGTAAAAATACCGAAAGCAGCATTTGTGAGAGCTCTTAAATGAAACAGATCAAGAAAAAGCAGATGCATTAAACAGCACTGTGAATGTAAATGAACAAATAATCATGTATGACTGACAATCAATTATACTGAGGGCTAGTTTAAGATGCTAGACATTTTAACCTATTAAGAATTAAATTTTAATGCATACCATCAATTAGATCTAAATCACAAATAAAAAAGAAAAACATATATACATGCATTCATTTACATATTATTATGTGCATTTATTCACAAAAAATGCTGCATTTTATATGAATAAATGCACAATAAATAATTTCTCTTAAATCCTATTGTATAAACTGAAGTATCAATAATTTCAGGTTAACGATTATCTGCCATAAGGTAGAAGCAAGCAATTCCCAGCATTATGCGTCCCATGGATCTGCATCCACTTCCCCTACCATGGAGAAGGAAAAACTCAAACCAAAACATCAGACAATGTCAGAAGTGCATTTTGCTAGAACTTTTTCCCCATAGTGAGCTCTTCAAATTTCTGCCAGTCATAACAGTTGCACATAAAACTTTATTCAGACTCTTAAACTGCGTCTTCATGACTTGTCTGACTTGAAATAATGTTTCTGGTATATTACAAAAAAGTAACATTTTTACAAAGTAAATTAAAAGACTGAATTATTACAGTTTTTGCATTTGTTTTAGAAGGAGTGGAAAAAGCAAGCAGGCCACACAGCAAAAGAAATGTTTATCTCACAAGCTTTCTTTCTCTCAAATTGCTAAAAGAGAAAAAAAAATTAAATTCAAATCACGGAGGCCGTAGAGTGAATTTTTTGTCTGGAGGCAACAAACTGAAGAGGAAGACAAGTACATCCATTCTACGAGGTCACAAAGAATACCCTTGGTGGCCAACCTGAAATATTTTTCTGTGGTACTACTTATCCTAAGAAATTAAACCTGCAGCATAATCTCCTGAGTGATATGTTTTCAACTTACAGTGAAAACTTGCATTTGAAACAATATAAATCAAGAGTAGATGCTCCGCAAATAAGTGGTGTGTTTGTAAGCCCAGGCTATGCAATGTAACTGTGTGTGTGTGTGCACTCCTAACATGCAGGGGCCTCATGGTACAGTCTGAGTACAATACAATTCTTTTATATGGATATACACACATATATACAGATACACACTTTTACAGAAGTGGCAGGTGTACTGGCCTCATGTACTGCATATATAGACTGCAGAAATAGCAGTGTTATAATACACTACTAGTTTCAGGTGGCCGTTCTACAGCCTACACCCTGAACAAGCCAGGTGAAGTAGCCTATGTATATGATGAATTTGTACAGTGAGTGAAGAAGCAACTTTTCTAACTATGTTAATGCAGGCAAAACTGTAACACTGGAAGCTACAGCTTACTGAAAACACACAAAAAGAGCCAACATCACCACTTCTATCTCAGTATTGCTAAACAAAATTCCTTGCATTCTGTTGTGGAAGAACTAGTAATTTTTTTCTCTTTTCCTTCATGAAGAAGCTGCTATGTATCCTAAAACCGAGGAATTTCCAAGCATCCCTACATACCCTTCAAAAAATGTCAACTCCTCCAGTTTCTACATATATGCTTTAAATATGTTGTCTTAAAGTGATGTCCACTTTTACTTACCATCATAAACAAAGTAAGTCCCATCTTTGAAGACCATAACAGCAGGTAATTCAGGCAATGTCACATACTGAAAGAGTCAAGTTTCAATTAATTCATGCAAGATTAAAAGATTTTTAAACAAAAAAAAACATCTGAAAACATGTAAATGTAATTCATGGGGAAAATCTCTAAAGACACCTGAATATTTTCTGTCTACATGTACTAAGATAAATTTATCAGCTTCAGTATATTAAAAGTAACACAACATAAATATATTTTTGAGAGGTGGATCTCACAAAGAAACTTGATTTTTACTGGTATCTGCAGTAGCATGAAGAATAGTTTACGGATTGGACATGGACTTTAGATAGGAAATTGTAACTTGAGGGTTTTATCAATCATGCTCTCAGTTTCCAATTTGTGCTGTTGTCAGCATACCTGTCATACTGCTGCTTCTACTAAACGGACACTCAATTTTGCAGAGTAAAATAGTACCATCGGTAACATGTGCCACTAAATCTGGGCTATTTCCTGTGCTTCAGACTGATGGGAACATAAAGAAACAGCTTCAGCACACAGAGCTGCAAACAGACCTAATTTAAACAAATAACAAAAGCCTGTATTACCATGCTAAACATGATATTTAAGATGGTCAGCAGCATACTACAAAACAAGCTGTAGATCCTTTCTTCTTAGAATGCAAATAATTTTATTCAGCTCATGTTTTTAGTGAACTGCCATAGAAAAAATACTGCATCTACTTCTTACAGCTTGCTAGCATTCTATGCTAAAATTTTAACAGCATTTGTGGTTAAGAAAGAACTGCATCATAAGCTTAGTTTTGATCACGTCATCTGAATTGTCTGATTTACTGATATGTTTTGGAAAGGTAAAGGGCAGCATCATTTCCAAATGACATGCCTTCTGTCATTCTGCATTAACTTTCTTGTAAAAGCAGTAATTTATAATATAATAGCTGATATGAACAAGCAAGAAGGTAGTCCCAGATGATGCTTTGTTCTCGCACTTGCCCGAAACATAATTAAACATCTTTGAAGGACAAATCTATCTGTGTACAGCTTAAAGCTTGTAAAAGATGCCTAAAGCTTGGAACAATATTACACCTAAGGTGAGGAAACAAAGCCTAACAGTGAACACTGCAATGCAAAGGCTCATTACAAGTCGCAACCAGAAATTTCTCAACATTTTTGCTTCTCTCCATAGAACACTGAATACCATCACTACTTCAGCTTGAATGACACTGGTGGGAAATTACCTTCTGCAGGAAAAAAAAGCTCACTGCTTACGTCACTGTGATCACAGAACCTCAGACTTCCAGCCTTTTTTACTCTTTCCACTGCACAACTGAACAGTAATTTTCTTGCTCAGCTGCAGCTGAAGTGCAAATAGCAATATTTAAATTAAGGTAGCTTTTGATACAAAGCTTCTGGAGAACTAACAATACACTATTTATAATGAGGCCAATTCTACTTATGTTGTTGTAAAATGCAGCTGCCTTAAAAAAAAAAAAAAACAAACCAAAAAACAACAAACCCAATTATGCTAGTTCTCACCCCATTAATCACCAACTAACTTCAAAGTCACACGTTAGTAGGCATGGGGCAGACTTAGGTCCCAGCTGGAGATAACAATAAATAAAAAAGTCTTTTAATTTTGCTACAACAAGTAAGCAACAATGGTTAGACTCACTACAGTAATATCAATTTTTTCCACCCTTGTGATGAACTGTAAATAATTTCCTTGTCACAGAATCCTCAAAAAAAGCCACAAGAGAATTCTACAGCCAGTGGGTTGGACTGGCCCATCCCCAGGTAGATTAATGTGTTGATCAGCAGTATTGTACCAGATGAAAATAACTTACCTCTTCACTTCTGACTACTAGGGTACCAGCAGTAATTCATGCTACAAATCCCCTAATAGCTTTAAAAGTGTTTGGTGAAAGGACTTTTGGGAGCAGCAAGAGTTTTGCATTGGCTAAAAATCCAAGTATCTACTTTCTTGAGCATGCTGTGTGGCCCACATTGAGTTCTGCTCATCCTCTGATTAATTTTATTAACATGACTGAACGAGTAATTTGGCCAAAACAAAGCAATGACAGACTGAAATTTGGGTTGTATTATTTCCCCATATAGACTCAAACATTACATGTTTCAGAGTAATTACTCAGATATCTACCAAAGCCAAACATACTGTAAGAAGCCACCTCTGTGCCATCAAAACAGCAAAATTACATAGGTGAGGAGAAAAATGCCATTTCTGGGGAAGCAGTAGGAATAGAAACAGCTTACCTCAGGCAGCACATCTTCTGAGGCAGAAAAAAAGTATGTATAAACTATTAGTTCTGAAGCAACCTCAATGTATTTTTCCTGAAAAAATACAAACAATGTTTTTTTTAATTTCTGAACTTTTAGTATGTGTCAAACAAAAGCTTTGTGACATACCTTATCTTCAAAGAGTAATTTGAAAACATGATTATGGCGTAAGATTATAAAAGCACTTTAATAAACTTAAAAAACCTAAGAATTTGTTACAAGCATGCACTTCTGTCTTTTGAAAGATTTTTAAAATTACTCCCTAAATTGCCAAAAGAAGTTACTTTATTTAATCGAGCCTCAAACCTTTAAAGGGGATTCACCACCAACATACACAAAAAGCACACGATGTCTCTTTTGCACATGCTCAAACATATGCTGGCTAGGAAGTGGCCTGATGAGAGGTCTGGAAAGGGAAACAAAGACATAGAAAATTCTCAGTTTGTGCAACCTGCAAAACTAACAAATAAAAATTCACAAGAAAATGTCATACAATTTTTTGTGCCTTTTTTCAAAAAATAAACTCCAAAATGGAAATTAATTTAGTTTTTCAAATTATTATTCTATTTTATACTAAAAGAAAAAAAGAACATTCCCACCCTCCCCCCCACCCAAACAACATGTTATGTTCATCAAATAGCACAGTTAAATATGAAATTCAGATCTTACTACAAAATGCTGCTACAATATAAACATGCATGCCTTTTACTGGTCACAGAATCATTGACTGGGCTAGACTGGAAGAGACCTTAAAGATCATCTGGTCCAACCCTGCCACCACGAGCAGGGACATCTTTCACCAGGCCAGGTGTCCCTCAGAGCCCCACCCAAGTTGGCCTTGAACACTTCCACAGATGGGGCATCCAAACTTCTCTGGGCAATCGGTTCCAGTCTTACCACCCTCACAGGAGAAAACTGATTCCTAATATTTTTTCTAAGCCTATCTTCTTTCTGTTTAGAATCATTTCCCCTTATCCTGTCAGTACAGACCTTGATAAAAACTTTCTATCTTTCTTAGGCGACGTCTTTATACAGCGGAAGACCACAATAAGGTCTCCATCATTTGAGAGAGAAAATTCTGAATGTAAGCAAACCAGCTAGGAAATGTGGCCTTAGAAATAAATAATCTTAACTCAGCACCAGTCTCCCATGCAGTCACACATATAGTACATATGGTTTTTAACTTCAATATCTTGTTCTTCTTAAATAAGTCTTGGCCCACCTCTAAGTCCCACATAAGTTTGAAGTCAGCAGAACCAGTCTCTGAGAAGAGTATACTTACCCTGCCACTCTATTAGCAAATTCAATTATGTCATCTTTGGTTCTAGGTCCTCTGTAGTTGTAGGCCAAGTCACCTTTCAAGCTAGATAAATAGAAAGACAAAAAAAAGAACAGAAAAGTAACCATCTAAACTACATTTGTACCTATAAGATTTCTCAACCTTCACATGTTTACCACAGTCACGTTTCAGCAAGTGATAAAGCCAAAGAACTGGTCAGTAAAATATAAAACTCAATAATGCAATACAATGGAATTATGGAATAAAAGCTCATTTACACAGTATCTGATTTACTGGCTTGTTAAAATACTTAACATTCTTTTACAATTCTTTTTTCTAGTCCACAGTGGTCATTTACTTTACTTTCTAGTGCACACAGATAATTTAGAACATTTGTTCATGACCATATTAAAAAGCCTCCCTAAAACAAAGAAATACCCTGCACTCAAACCAAACACACTCAACATTTATACTACTCAGGGATTAGTCCTTACAAAAGGAAAGCACATAAACTTTTAAAATGCCTTTTTATAATTTAATGTATCAAATAATCTACAAAACCTCTCAAATTTATGTATCAAGCCTCAGTGAAGTGTTGGTCAGCTTATGGTACTCTGCTGAGAGGGGACACAGCATCCTTGCATTAGCAAAGTATTCAAGTAAGTTTTACTAATTCTAACAGGCTTTCTTTGAACCAGTATAGGTTTAGGAAATTCAGAGGAATTATCAATTCCTCTATATGCCATGAAAATTTGCATCCTTAAAGATTATCAAGCTGAACATCTCTGCTTTCTTTTTTGAGAAAACTAACTTGACAAGATTTATTATCACCTACTAGGAATACTGTTTGCTTAAACAATGACCTGCTGAAAACACCACTATGTCCACAGTAAAAAGTACTCAAAACCATTGAGTCTTTATTTAACATGGCATTGTACTGGACTATATATTACATGGGTTTGAGACTTCTAAATGGGCAGGGCTATTTTTAATTTTTTGTCATGAAATCACTGATAGAAATTCAATAGGAAGGATCAACTTACAGCTTAATTGTTGGATAGCCTCGCACTCCAAATTCAGATGCAATACCTGAAAGAAATGTGTTAATGCCAAAGTGAACCAAGACTTTTTTTCTCTCCTACCTTAATCTTTAAACATGTTTTACCATTCAAGCCACATAAAGAAATGAAAAAAATACCACTTAACTCAATATTAATTACTTTACTTGCTTTCAAGGAAAAGCTTGCTGTTATTAAGCTACATCATTAAATTTTGGACTTCTTTCAGAGGTGCTGCAGAGCCCCAGGATAGCCTCCCAATTCATGTGCCACAACTCAACGTCATGAGAAGCCTCTGGACAGACATGCTTGGTCTGCTTTCACCAAAAGCAGTAAGCATTGAATATACACATACAATTGACTGAAAATATAAGAGGCAAAAGTTAAGCACTGAGGATGAAGAGCTGCAAATACTAATGCTTGAAAGAAACAGAAGACAATTAACTACTCATGTGCTAGAGTAAGGGCTAATGAGAAGTGCAGTATCATACTGCAGCTGTTACAAAAAAGGTTTTAAGTTGTATTCCACACAAATAAACATCTACTGTCATGAATCTTACCAGAAGTAGGCACTTTCTCAACAGATACTTACCTGTTGCTTATACAGAAGTGGTAAAAAGTAAGACAACTGCAGAACTTTTTCCCCCTACTTCAGATTTTTTAAAACCTTCTATCTTGCTCCCATCAATTGGAGGAGTACAATTTGCAACCACCCTTCCCCTTGTGAACACAGCAATTGCCACCTTAAACTATACTTTCCAGTAAATTCAGTTTTGTCCAGAAGTTAAACTACACAGTCTCAAAAAAGGATTAATTAAGTCTAAAATTGTGGCAATACTTGTGCAGTTCCCAGTTGAGTAACAACCCCTGCACTCAAAAACCACCTAGAGTCACTGCTTGTTACAAAACCATTCTGAAGCTACCAACGACATGCCACAGCAAGCAGATGTTGGACGTCTTGTGTGCAAAGAGTTTAGAAATTTAAGAGTTTAGAAATTGACCCTAAGGTTGTTCACCTGGATCAGGTGCAAGTACCTTATTGCACAGCACTACAAATAAAACTAGCAGCTCACCTACAGGCATCTAATCAAAGACAACTGTTGTAAGAAATACACATATGGGGATCAATTTGATTCTGACCCTTTTCTCTTACAGCTCTACTACATAGAACTACAATGCATTAAAATGTGTATTAGAACATTGAATCACAAGAGCTGCCAACAGTTTATTTCTCCTTGTACAGCTCTCGTGTGTGCTTAGGAGAACTAGAAGAGACAATTTTTAATATTTTTTTTAACATTCCAGCCATGGGGATTACCAAAAATCTCTCGACTTCATGGAAATTACTTATTTACATCACCTCCACTTCCTGATATGCAGAATACAGTACAGGCAAACAGCAGCAATTGTGCCAGCCCTAGGTGTGATATATTTCTATTCTCTCACACAGTGGACTCCTGAGGCTAAACCCCCTGAAAATTCAACGGATACCACAGCAGGAGACTGCTCTGTTGATGCAAGAGCTGTATCCTCACTGCGCAGAGCTACCAGAAGCAACATTTACTGGATGATTTATATTTTCACCTGCAATCTCAGCTCTCAGACAACAAGCTTCCCAAAGTTCAGCTCCTTCACACTACTTCAAATACCTATTATAAACACAAACCATTCAGAGCAAACCACTCATGTTCCTTCCAAGTGACATGTAGACATTACAGCTGCATTTCCTTCTGGTATTTTCAAGACTGAACTGCTTTGATTTCAGAGAATCTTTAGCTTGCAAAGGCATTACACAGAGTTGACTTGAATTCTTCACATCCAGATGTAAAATTTCCACTTTCAAAATGAAAGTATAAAACTATTCCAAAAGATTTATCAGACACTATGAAATTGGTAGCAAATCTGAGAAGAGAAACTTTTCCAGGGCACAAAGGAACCCTTGCAGCTTTTAGTAATTTTTATGTAAGTAAAAACGAATTATATAACAAAAACATGGTACCAATTCTGTTCTAGGTAGAAAGTACAAATCTTCAGTAACAGGATGACAAACACAAATACTTCAGGGTAAGAATTTATACAATTTTTATGATTTAGAATTTTATATACATGAATGGAAAGTTAGAGAACCATGAAATCTATTCCCAGTTTTGAAGTTAACTGGTTGCATGAACTCGAAACTTCTAATTCTCCAGACTTACTTTTCTATAGAAAATAAGTATCTTTAAGATTGAAACATGAAGTCATATTTATTTGGTTTTATAGAAAAAGATATATACAATAAATTGGTCTTTGAGACAAAATAATTTTAATCTCAAAAGACCAAACTCTCCTATATCTAAGCACAGGAAAAACTGGAATACCACTGAGAAAAGTATTCTGCACAACATTTTAGGCAAATACAAAAAACCTGAATAATCAGATTTAATGGATATTAATTAAAAACAGTACATGTATTTACAAGATTTTATTACATATAGATCTCACTAGAGCCCCACTCTTCCCTATACCTTCCCTTTTAAATAACCTCCTGGTTCTCCACAGATTTAAGCGAATTGACAATAAAGTACACAAACACAAAGCAAGTACTGTTAAGCATTCAACAATCCTCTCACGTCTACGCAAACCACTTCTCTGTGTACTGAAGGTTTGGGGGTTTTCTCTGAAAAGGCCAATACATATGAAAGGCATCAGCAAACCAAAAAGCACTGAAAGCACTCAATTTGGTTCTTTGAGAAGATGTTTACAGAGAAACACGGGAAGAAATCAGCTGAGCAGTGATCACCGATGCAATGAATTCAGTTATTTCAGCAGGCTTTGTGAAACAGTTTCAGGACCGATTACCTGAAATGAGTAAGAGCAAGAACACGGGCACTCCTCCAGCAGTAATAGAAAGAACCTAAAACTGGAGGCTCTCAAGAGACACCACATAAAAATGCTTATATAACAGTACTCTAAGAGGCATATCAAAAGCAGATCTTTGAGAAGCTTTTACCTTCCATTTGTCAGGAAGAATTCCCTACTCAAGCAGAAACAAATATGATAAAAAGCACATACTACAGCAAGTTGTCACTTTTAGAAAGAAAAATAATCAGGAAATTTTCTACAATTACTGTTTGCATATTTATGCTATGAAACAGAAGAACAACTACAAGAAAAAAAATAGTTTCAAAACAGAGGTTGTGATGAAATTACCCCTAAACAAACCATACTTACTAGAAAAGGACGTTGCATCCATCTTCCCAACTTTTACCGGAGAACCCATGTTTCTCATTTCTATGCCCACTTCATTCCACACAGGCTCTAGTTTCTTACAGTGGCCACACCAAGGTGCATAAAACTGAGAAGCAAATACATTTCACAAAAAAAGAAAAAAAAAAAAAAATTAGTAAAAATTGATTCTACAATTAACCCTCAAATCATCAGCAAGACTTATTTTCCAGTCACGGTACTCCTTATGTGTTAATAACATTGCAAGTTAGTTACAAGGTTAGCATGACAAGCAGCATTTATGATTTAGTCCTACTCTTAATATGAAAGCACAAGTTTGAAAACAATACATTAAATTGCTGCACTATTATATGATTTCTTATGTAGGAATAGACCGCATGGTAACATTGTTTTTGAAAGCTAAAAGACCATATAAACAATCTATCCAGGAATATGAATTTGTCAACAGGAAAATGGTATCAATATTTTGGTATAACAAGATAAGGTCACAATTTAACAAAAGTTGAATTTTGTTTTGTTATGCACTGCTGATAACTCCAAAGTAGCACGCATAGTTTTTCTCACTCAAAAATCACTAATCTGGGTAATACAATTTTGAGAATCACAGTACATATTTGGGTGAAAAAGGAATGTTACCACATTCACAAGGAAATTCAATCTTTTTAAAAACTCTTTGTCCCTAAAATAAGGAGCGCTGAATCTTTCAGAATAATTTAGAAAAGTAAGAGGGCTCTCATATATTTGATCTTTCCGTGCTAACAGAAGTCTAGAACACAAATCAGCTGCTATCATTAATGAAAGGAACTATAAAAATTCTCAACAGAGGTTATCGCCTCCTGAGAGTATTAGGTAATCTGCTTTCCTTTTAAAAGGACTGCAAAACATAGATTGAAGCCTATTCAGCAGGCTATTCAGCAGTCTATTCAGTCTATTCCTGGCTCACCCTGAACAGCAGACAGATTGCTTATCTATCCTGTCAGAATTACTGTCAGGAAGTTTTTCTGCATCATGTACAAACAATTTTCCAAATGATGAAGCAGCCTGACTATAGGGTGTAGTGCACTTTGTCTTTTGATTTCCACCAGCAGATCTTCCCCTTTTTCTTATATACTCACATCTACAAGCCAAATATCATCTTTACGGTTTTCTTTAAACCTAGAAAGGGGAAAAAAATAAAAGCAATAAATTATGTATCTGAAAATAAAATAGTGAAATGCATGTGTGAAATAGGCAAAGCCTACAATAAGGTTAGTATAAAACTATAGATATAAGATTTCTGATTTGTTTCTTTCTTTGAGGGTGGGGAAACAGAGGAGATGCTAATTTTTAGTATAGTATTGCCCCTATATATATGATACTACACACACAGCTGTGCCAATTAGGTTCCTCTATTTCCTAAGACAAAAACCCAACGAAACAGAAAAACAGCAAGAAATAAGAATACACACCAAAACACACAGAAGGTATTTGACTAGCATGTGGAATCAAGGCGGAAGAAGTATTTTTCAGTTGTCTTAGTTATATTAAATACATTTGTGGTTGTATTTTTATATACCAACTAATACAGACTCTTTGAACATTGGTTTAAACTGTTAATCTTAGCTTTACAAAATGTAAACTAACTAAATTATCTTTAATATTAACATGCAAAGCAGTTTTAGTTCAACCTCCTTTAACATTCTACTATAGGTGTGTCGGTTTATAGTTCTTTTAAAGTTGCACACAACCAAGAAACCAACTTAAGGGAATAAAAATGATCAAGTTATTGATAGAATCCAGAGATACACCGGTACTACTTGATTTTCTTAATGCTAGACAAATGGCATTTAAATTAACTGAATGGTTTTATTAACTGTCAATGTATCACTGAACTCTAAAATCTCTAATACAAAACTAAGCTTGATAAATCAAAGTACTTTGGTAACTCCCAAAGCGCTACTTACACATTTCACTGTTGTCACTACAAGATCATATGAATTACTGCATAAGTTAACTAGCTCTGTGTAGAGAATTAAGTTAGCTGGAACTTTAACCTAAGGTTTATTTTTGTAAAAGACAGGCTTTGTAAAAATGACTAGGACTGGGCCTAAAGTCACACACTATAACATACATAATAGAACACTTCTACTGCACCACTATTCTTGCAAAATG
This sequence comes from Irena cyanogastra, assembly GCA_013397155.1. NCBI lineage: Eukaryota > Metazoa > Chordata > Aves > Passeriformes > Irenidae > Irena > Irena cyanogastra. The sequence continues at coordinate 106,869 of VWZV01005538.1, read as the reverse complement.
AGATATTTACATAGTAAATCTGGATCTACAGTCTAAGAGCCAATTAATACAAGTTATGGTCCAACTTGTCCGTTCCCAATATGCAGCATGCCTATTAATGGTCCATAAGCAGTAGGCAGAATTTATTATATTTCATTTAAAGATGAACCTGTAATAGTCCATAATGGTCAAAGAAATATTAGTGTTGGTATTGGCTTACTGTTTGACAGAAATAACTCAAAAATCATGAATACAATCTAATCATAGTGCTGAGTGCTTGAAACTCAGAATTGCAGCATTTCACTGGTAAAGCCCAGCCTATTTTATTGATGGCATACCAAGGCTGCAATGCTTGTACAGCAGCAGTAAAGGTATTTGTAGAGACTATGTCATGAACTGCTAAAGGAAAGCAGCATTTTTAAGTCACAAAATTGCTTAGTTGACAACTTCACTAAAAATTTACTTTACCAGCCTAAGCATCATGGAGCTAATGAAAGAACCAGTGAGAGCCCAGCATCTCCTGAGAAGTCTAAGAGAGCTACAGCTAACTTCCAATTACAATGCCAAATAACTGGCTAGGATGCAAGTGGCAGAAAGCAATTACTGAATCGTAAGATCCTAGGCTGTGCTTCAGTTTAGAGTATCACTTTTTCTTTGTATAAGAAGAATTTACAATTAAATGTTCTCCTTCTTCTGACTCAGTACAACTGTTACGGCAAATTGTAAAAAGCATTAAAGTACTGAGAAAGGTAGACTACAACCTTGCCAGCACACAGAAAGAAAAGAAAGAATGAAACATCTGGAGGCTGAGCTTTCCAATAGAGTTTAATAATTTTGACCTAAGATTGTATAAAAAATACTGTAGTTTTTATAATAATAAATTTCAACGTACTTCTCATCTACAAGCACCTACTTAAACTTAATCAACTGCCACAGAAACTAAAATCTGAAGTGCAACAAAACCCCAACTATAAAAATTCTCTCTAGTTTGCTAATGTCAATGATTAAATTACTGGACAATATTAAGTTCACTTTCACACCGCTGAAAAAAACCAGAAACAGGCTGAATTCATCCCAAAGCGGTCATCTAATGCCAGCTTCTCCTCCCCTACCAGCCATACCTTCTCTTTCACTTCCAATAATCATGCTGCTTTGTAGTACTTGATATCAACCTGCTAATCTGACCAAAAAAAAAAAAAAAATGGGCAATTTTCTTGGGAAACAGCAACTATGTAGCTATCAAACTGCTACAGCAAACCAGTACACCAACAAGGACACTACCAAACCAAGTTCATGGCAGGACTACCCACTTCAACTCCAGCACAATCTCGGGACAAATTCTGTTGTAAAGGCACATTTTTACACAAATATTACTGGCACTAGAAGCAGCCATGAACTAGTCCTGCAGGCCTCTTTCTCTCTTCCGTTTCTGGCCACGTGTGAACGCACTTAGACTTGTTCTCTCAACCCCTCGTGGCAGCCACGCCGCAAACTCTAATGAAGAACTCAGTTAAATGCAATCAGCTTTTACTTGGGGCAGGCACCAACACACCAATGTATTTACTCTAACAAAAAGAAAGAACAAGCAAGGAAGCCCAAGTACATGTCTGGCAACACCGCAGTAACAGCTTTAAAGAAAATGAAAGATTAAATTGTTCTCAAGCTTCATTAAGTTTACCTCCTTAATAGGTGAGACTGAGGAGAGATCACATGGGAGTCTACAACTCCCTCAAGAGAGGAAGCAGAGGCGCAGTAACTGCTCTCTTTTCTCTGGTGGCCAGTGGCATGACCCAAGGGAACAGCACGAAGCTGTTCAGTGAGGTTTAGGCTGGAAATCAGGAAAATGTTTTTCACCCTGGGGGTGGTTAGACTCTGTAACATGCTCCCTGGGAAATGGTCACAGCACCAAGCCCGACGGAGCTCACGAAGGGTTTGGACAACATTGTCAGGCACATGGTGTGACTTTTTGGGAATCCTGTGCAGGAACAGGAATTGTACTTCTATGATTCTTTTGGGTCCCTTCCAACAGAGACTCTTGTATGATATTTCAGGCCACAATCTTTCTATCCTTCCTGCTACAAAAATCACAATCTTTTCCAGTGTAGCTTTCTCGACAAGAACACCAAGCACAAAGTCTGGGGTCATGTTCCCCGCAAGAAGACAAATATCTTGGCAATTAGGCAAGACACCCCAATACTTACGACTCATCTAGATCCTCCACAAAACCCGCACCTGACGCCACCACGTGCGCAACCACTGCGAGGCAAAGGAATAGCGCTCCGTGAGTGATGCCCGAACCAACCCGGGGGGCTCCCCCACGCCAGCTGACAGACCCCCTTCCCGCCTGGCCCCTCAAGCCCCCAGCGCTTCCCTACACTCCTGCCTGCCCCAGCGCCGCCCGCCTCCCAGCCCCGCCGCTTTTCCCCCCTCTGCCCTACACCCCAGCCCGGCGGAGCCGGCACCGCCCGCCCGTCACCTGCCGCCCACAGGAGACAACGCGGCCGCCCGCCCGGCGCCGCTGCCATGTTGACAGAGCCGCGGCACAGGCGGAAGGGGAAGCGCCGACCTCTCCCCACAGCGCAGGCGCGGAGCCGCGGGGCGGGCCCCGACAGGTCCGGGGTGCTCGCCTTGCCGAGGGGCGCCCGTGGAGGCGCGAGGGAGGCAATCGTGGCACCCAGGCACTGTGGCGGAACGCATAGACTGTGTCATCTCCCCAGCGGGGAGACTCTCGTTCAGTTGAATCAATGCTCGGCTTCTTTGGAAGAATAAGGCTCGCCCTCCCTCCAGCAGGAACACGTGTGCCGGCTGTCATGTTGCCGGCTCCTTGCCGTGGGTGGAGCTCAGCGCTTGCCTTGCTGCTGTGTCAGCCGCCTTCTTCAGCACGAAACCTGCTCACTACGATGTCCGTGTCATTCTCTCGTTCGCTCAAACCTGTTACAGTATTTCTTGTCTTCAGCTACGGTGTTTATTCTGTCAGTGCAGATCTGCAGGTCCTGGTAGGGCAAGTGGTCCTGCTTGTTTAAAAACTTCAATTAAAGCAGGTAATGGGATTGTTCAGCCTGGAAAAGTCAAGGCTCAGGGGAATCCTACTAATGTGTATAAATACATGAAAGGGGCTGCAAATACACCGAAGCTGGGCACTTGCCAGTGGTGCCCAGTGACAGGACAAAACAGAACGGGTATAAAGTGAAACATGAGATCTCTCAGAACGTGAGAAAACACTTCTTTGCTGCGAGGGTGACTTGAGTGCTGCCCACCAGTCTCCCACCTCTGAGATACTCATAGGTCACCTGGACATGGTCCTGAACAACCATCTCTAAATGGTCCTGCCATTTAGAGCAGAGGGTTTGGACCGAATGACTTCCAGAGGTCTCTCCCAGCCTCAACCACTATGTGATTCTGTGATCTATCTGATTTCATTTTGATTCCTGTAGTTTAAACTCTTACCCTTTCTCCCTATGCTAGAATTACTTTCCTCAGCTGTACATGCAAATGTTTGAGATCTTTGTTGGAAAAGGATAGATTCTTTCCAGGGACCATCCAGTTCCTCTGAATTAAGTGTTTAAGCCTTTTCTTCTAATGATAGGATCTATTATCTCTTTGAATAATGTCTACAAGCAGCAGACACTGAAGCTGCTTCATTTTTGGGCTGCTCTGTTCATGTGGGCACATGTGCTTGTACTTACATGGATGTAGATACATGTTCTCTTGGCTACTCAGTACCTTCCACAGCAGGCCATACCTGTGCCCTTTGCAAAAGCCGACTTCCATATCATAGGCTAAGACATGGATTAAAGCCTGAGAGTATATGCAATTGCTCACATTAGAATTCTAAAATATCTGACTCTGGCCTACAGCAGACATATTTTTCCTTCTCACATTTTACTGAAGGATTTTGCAATATTAAGACTATTTCACTTTTTTCTTTCTCCTCACCCCTCAGCCTCCAGTGATGGGAGAACTAACAAATTCCTGACATCTGTATTGAATAAACAGTGACAATTATTCACTGAATGCAGAAAATTTCTTTTCCACAGCATTTCCCCCTCTGTACACCACAGTGAGCTAAGTGGTGTCTGTATGCCTGACAGACTATGACCAAATGAGAGATGGCATCTTTTTGATCTTAATCTAACTGCTGTCTAGACTGAGACAATGAAAACAATTTACTCCATCAACCCGTTGGTAGAAAATCCATATGGGAGAAAATGGGCATAGCCAAGTAGCTGTTAAATTAGTGTAATCCTGTTCTCTTACTCAGACAGTTCATGACTGGCTTTAAATAACTTTTAAAGGGAAATAAACATTTTGTAAAGCTTTGTAGAGATTTGAATTAAGCTCTTTGTACATCCTGTGGGTCCTATATGTTAGCTTTTATTCTTTTTGAAGGTAATGGAATATGATTGTTCTAACTTTTGCATTTAGTGAGCCAAATTGTCTTCTGAAAAAAAACAGCCCATACAGTATTATTGAGCTATTTTATCTTGAAATTGAAGGAGTTACTGTATATTTACTTCTTTGTAACTAAATTTACACTCACATAGACAACTCTATGCTGTATTTATTTATACAGTTTTTCCTGAAGCTTCACCACGTAAAATCTGTATAAAAGATGGTTCTTGCACTGCAGCCAAATAAAAGTATCATGGAAAAAACATATAACTTGCAAACCAAATAAGCTGGATAATGATAGATGGCATCCAGGGAAATGGCAAGGAGTTTTTGTGGTTTTATTATTTCTACTGTAGACATTTTGTTTGAAGAAAAGACAGGACTAATATATTTCTATTAATAGATTATTACATTTAGTGGATAATTTAGTGTCGGAAAGGGATGATTTGGTATATGAACTGAACAGGAGATACGAAAAGAAAAAAACAGTGAAGGGTAAGAAGCAAAAAGCACAGAGAATACTGTTGAAATCCTGGGAGTTACTGCAGGGAAAAGTGGGAATTATAGGGAAATTAGCAAACAATGAAACATTGGAAATTGAACATAGAAGCGTTCAAAGACTCCTTCCAATCCATATTGGGTAGGATGATTTAATGGTGCTGCTGTCCCATTTTATTTGGAACCTGATAGTTCAGGAATTTCAACAAAGATAAGAGCCAGGCTTTGCCTTGTGGCCTTGCCTTGTGGCCTTGCCTTGAAGGGGCATTGGCAGAGGAATCTTGCTGTTGCAGGATTTTCAGTCTGGTCGTGCAGGTTGTGCACTCTTCTTGCTCTGTATGAAAGGCATGGAAAAGGATTTGTATGTAACTCTGTCTAAATTATACAATGTGGACTTAGTTTTACTGGAATGCATGAACTTTTGCTTTAAGAGAAATAATGTGTTTCAAGTAATTTCCTGTCTAACTTTCATTAATATTGTAAATGGAATATCAAGGTTGATTTCAATACATATTTGCATAAATAAAATACTTAGAAAATTAAAATTCTTTGTGCACGTTTTTATTATTATACAGTCAATAACATACCCATGACACGATAATCAAGGAGAATTTCCTGGGGGAAGGACCTAGGAAAACCAAAGGCAATGCAATAAAAAGGGTAACTTAAAATGCGGCATGATGGAAGCATATCTTGACACTACTTCTGTCCCTGTACTAACAGTGCTAAACTGTGAGCTTGGTATGACTCACCAGAACAGTTATAGAATCACAGAATGGTTTGGGTAGGAAGGGGTCTTCAACATCATCTAATTCCAACCCTGCTCTGGGCAGGGACAGCTTTCATTAGACTCAGTTACTCATAAGCCTGAGCTAGCCTGGCCTTGAACACTGCCAGGGATGGAGCATCCACAACTTCTCTGGGCAACCTGTTCCAGTGCCTCACCACTGCCACAGAATTGCCAAATAATTTCTTCCCAGTGTCTAAACTAAACCTGTCCTCTTCCAGTTTAAAGCCACCCCACCTTGTCCTGTCACTACCTGCTCCTGTAAAAAGTCTCTCTCCAGCTCTCTTGTAGGTCCCCTTTAGGTACTGGAAGGTGCTATAAGGTCCCACTGGAGCCTTCTCCTGCCTGAGCAACCCCAGCTCTCTCAGCCTGTCTCCACAGGAGAAGTGCTCCAAGCCTTTAACCATCTTTGTAGCCCAAAGGTTATTTTGGCTTATAACTTGCTCCTGATGCCTTCCTTCATTCCTGAGAGCCATGAAAGCAACCAGTGGCTAAATATAGTAAATTGTTAGTGTCAGTATGCTCCCAGCCACCATCCTGCTCGGGCAAGTCAGGAGGTGTGTGTGTACTTTATTCAGTGAATTAAGCCTGTTAGTCCTAGGAGTCTGATCTAAGCTTGTGTGCATGCACCCATTTTTTGGTCATCTCAGGCACATTCATCTCCTCCTTTGCTGTCGGAAAACATTCTGTTTCCATTTGGCCAGAAAATTTGTGTATCCATTTTCTATGCTGTCCCTCAGAATTAAAAGACCAAAAGCTGAGGTGCTTGACTGTAGAGAACCTAAAATTGCTCTAACAATCCCACACATGACTAAGGACTATCTTAGTGTGTTACTTAAATTAATAATGTCTTCAGTCATAACTGTCATACACAACAGCCAGTAGACCGAGCCTATTTACTAGCACTGAAAGAACCAACAAGTCTTAATTCTAGCATTTTTGATGGTAAATACCAGCAAGTTGCACTGATGAGAAAGAGATGAAGACAGCAAAGACTGTCAAGAGAACTCACAAAAATTACTAAAATTCACATTACAGGTTTCCTTATTTTTGATCTTTGAGTAACTCAACTAGTTTTTTTTCATCAGTTCGCTGAAAGAGACTTGATGATCCTTCTGCATCCCTTCTAACTGAGACGATTCTGTGACCTGTACCGTGGCACCAACCCTCATGTGCCCCATCAATCCTCTGCGTGGCTGCTGTGTACGGGACCCCAGCGGCCAGAGGTGGCAGCTCTGCCTGTGACTCACTAGGCTCACATGCCTTTCCCATGGGAGCGCTGGAAGCCCCAACCATCCCTCCTCACTGCACAGCGTGGCCACAGCTCCCCCAAGGCCGGGGCACCTCACTGCCCCTTCCCATGTCCTTGTCCTCTAGCCAGGGCTCAGTGGTTCTGGAAGGGAAAGCATTAGCAGGCTCAAGCTTCCCTCCTGGCACAGTGCTGTTTCCCTTGCATTGCCAGGCAGTGTTCAGGAGTTTTTACAGTGCTCCGGAGTGAGGCAAAACCAAGCCCTGTGGCGGAGGTGGGTAATGAAGCCTCCACCCTGGGCACACCTGTGCTGGCTCTGCCCATCCCATTGTCCCCTGTGGCTGCCCTCGCTCAGGCCTCCCGGAGCCTGTGGAGGAACAGCCACAGCTCATCCTCTCCAATCTGCTGGCAAGAAAAGGCAAGGTGTTTTTTCCCCTGTTCCTGCTCACTGGCAGATTTTTGCTGAAATGATATGCTGTTGTGTTGTAGGCAGAGGGGAGGGAGGAGCGTAAGGCACGTATGGGCTGTAGAACATATAACTGCTTTATTGTGGGTAACCCCAGGAGTGACCCTGACCTTCTGCACTATCTCCAAGTGTGCCAGGACATTGAGCATTAACTACTCAAGAGCCTGTCAACAGATAGGGGGTGAGAAACAGAAGATAGGAAGGAAGGCATGGGCATAATGACAAGGTGAAGAACAAAGTAAATTGCTGACAAGCTTGCTCTTCTCATTTTTCTTTACCACCAGATTTTTTGTGCAAGCTGAGAGATTGTGACCATAAAGGAGGAGAAACACTCTGCCCGTGATCTCCCAGCCTACAGTATTTTAGGAAGGATGAGAGCTGTATTGAAACCCAGTGCAGGAGAGGAGGATGCACAGATGTTAGCCCTAGGTAGTGACATCTAACTGAGGACCAAAAGGGCTGTGGGTGTTCAGATTATGTACAAGTGTGTGTGTATGTGGGAAGGGGGAATGTGATATGGGGAAAAATTATCTGCACATAATGACTTCTCAAAGAAACAGTACCTTGTCCCTTCGCTGTGTCAGAACTGTTAACCTCTCAGCTCCTGCATATCCTTTAATTTTCGTAGGAGCCTAATACCCTTCTTCTAGCATTGCTGCTTCTTACACCCTGAAACACTGAATTTTGTCTTTTGGTGCAACTCAAAGCTCACTCCAATCTGTCACATATCAGAAAGGAAGACATGTCAGGGACTTGTATGATGATTTTTGAAAATAATTTTCCTTATAACCCTTGGAAACTTGATGCAATGGACCCTTTTTCCTCACTTGCAGTGCTTGATACCTGTCCCATTGTAATAACTCATGACCCTATGCTTTTGCCAAAAAATTACTTGAAGAAGAAGGGAGAGGAAAGAAATGTCAGGGTTTTCTCTAGGGAGTGAGTTTCTGTGCCTCTGTCCTTCAGGTAAGGAGACTGCAAAGTAGAAGGTTATGTTCCTTACCTGTGAACAGCTTAAAGAGCAGAGAAAAGGTTTCAATCTCTGTCTTTTTCACATCGATTTGGGAAGTTGCTAACCAGTTAGGAAATAGTTCAGTGACACAGCATGTCACAGACACTGAGTAGATATTTGACTTTATTTTGATTTTTTTTTCTTTTTGCCTGCACAACTGTTTTCTTTCAATGCCTAGGGAAAAATTCCAATTTCAGTAGGTTCTGGACCAAATCGTGTCATATCAAGTACTTGCTAATAATACACTCATGATTTATCTGTTTCAGATGCTGACGTACAAATACAATATACTATACAGATTCTGAAAAGAGATGGCCTCCTTCAGCTTGTGATAAACCCTGTTTGGAAACAATGCGTAGATAGCCTCAAAAGAAAACTTGAAGAATGGGAAAAGGCAAGCACCCCTCCATAGCCTGTACAGCCCAAGAGAGGAAGCTGTAACCACTTGCAGCACCAGAACAAAGAACACCATGCAGACATGACTGTGGGCCTGCAAGGGATCAGCAGAAGTATGCACAAGCCTCAGAAAAATATGTTTCTGTACTGCTTCATATAAGGAACTACACCCTGCCAGCGTGCTGCAGAGCACAGTACAGAGACTGGAATGTGTCAGCTATATCAGATGTAAGCTCTGTGGACACAAGGTGCCCTGCACAGCTCATCAGTATGTCAGCACATCATCCGTGCCTCTGCTGTCAGGATTTTTCCACCACCCGGAGCACCTGAGCCCCATATTTCAACTACAAGCTGACAGTGTCCCTGTTCTTGTAATTTACAGCTCTTGCCAGTGCACGGCACAAGAGACGGAAATGGATTGCTTTCCTAAAATGTCTGTACAGCTGCTGCAAAGTCTGTGCTTCAACACCATCAGGGTTGTATTCCATAAAAGAGGGAAGGTTCTCCAGATTTCTTATGGCACAGTAATGATGTTTCTTTACACACACACAAAAAATGATTGCATATGGATCAGACTGTGTCTGGGTAATAGAAGGTGCTAGGAAAAGAGTACTGAAATGCGACTTTTGCAAGCAACAGAATGATAGAGGAACTCGTGCTCATAAAAAGGGTAATTATCAAAAATCAGAATCTCGTGCACAGAAATGGAAGCTCTCCTGCAGTTCAACAGGAACAGTTGGTGCCATATTGAATAAGGACTCATAAATGCATAAAAACATTGATACAGTTGGGCATGCAACTGTGAGAGAATGGAGGAGATTGCTGGATGGAAATATTTTGGATGGATGTGTGTGAAGGGAAGGGGCAAGTTGGGCCTTGCTCTGGTGAGGCAATGCCCTGCCCCACACACCCTGTGTCCCTGGGCCTTATCCCAGCCTGGCAGTGGCCACCAATCCACAGTGCTCCACACCTGCCTCTGGAGCACCCATCTGGGCCCAGAGTGGCCAAGACAGGGGAAAAGGAGGAAAGAAAGCAAAATGAGAGCTTGAGCAGGAAAAAGAGGCATAGAGGAAGATGTAAGAGTGTACTGATATGGATAGTTTTGGAGGTAGATTTGGTGGTTAGCTGGTAACGCTGCCCATGCCAAGAACTTATGACAGAGAGGGAGGAAGAGAAGGCATGAAAAGCCAAGAAGCTCAGATGCTGTCTAACGAAGAAGGCAAGCCAAGGAAGTTACATGCCTTCTGATATTGCATCTGGTAGTATCCTGAGCAACCCCAGCTCGGGCAAGTCAGGAGGTTAATATTTGTTTTATACATATTTTTTTGTATATTTTTACTTCATTGTTTATTATTTACTAAATATATGGGCTATTATATGAAATGTGTAAACATCAAAATGAAGTTTACAAAATGCTATTTCTGAACATTTACACAAAGCTTTTACACAAAAATTTTTCAGATATTCATGGGTTTTTTGCTGTTATATGAAATCTGAGAAAGTATAGAAAAATATATCTTTCAATTTTAGTAATAATCCAAAAATTAATTCACTAATTTCTAAATTAAAAGATATTCTGAAATTTAGAAAAATATATTTTTTTCTCTTTAATTAGGTGGAGATGTTCTGTACTTTTAGAATATTCACCTCCTTGTTATTTACCTGGGATCAAATGGTTAAGATTACAATGCTTACAATTAAGAACTGCTGTGAAAGACATTTTAAGCAGAACAATAATCTAAATAAATATTACTCAAATAACCTTTCACATGTATCAGACTGCAGCAATGAAGGGGAAAGGAGGATATGTACTTTAATTTGGAAGTGGTAAGTGCACATTTGTGAACAAATATTTATTTTTTGTTGTTATCTTTTTATGCACTTTTATAACTACATGCCACCTACAGAAGTGTTTGTCTTCATGTTTAGTACCAATACTATCACAAACATGGTTATTGGTAATTGCATAATTTGGTATTGAATATTTTGATAAAAATATGCAAATTTATGCTGCTATAAGTGTTTATATCTTTTTTTTTTCAGTACAAGAATAAGCTATACTGATATGTAGTTAAAGTCTTCCCATAATGACTTTATCTATGATAATGGGTTTAACTAAAACTTTATCAGTACCTAAGTCTGTGCCATAAAATGAACTAACCAGTAACACATTTGCCATAAATCATAATTAAATTCAAAGTAGTGATAAACTTGTAGTGAGATAAATTCATGTCTAATTAGGAGAACAGATAATTACACATGATCTGGTACACTCTGGGGATTTTTGATGTGCTTTGCATAAAATTCCTTTCAGTTTTTGCAAGGCGCATCATGAAGTACAATCTGAATTAAAAGCATAATTTTGAAGGCATTAATACTGCTGACACTGGCAGTAGGGTTTGCCCGGTCTTGCATTAACCTTTCACCTTTCCATATAACCCTAGTTTTTAAAACAGGGTGAACCGATCTCTAGAGGGTTTTTTGTTTTGGGTTGCTTTGGGGTTTTTTGGGTTTTTTGGGCCTTTTTGCTTGGGTTTATGGATGTGTATATGTTGAGGATTGAATTCTGTAGGTACCCACTTTGTGATAATTGGGAGTGGGGCTGCAGCCGAGCCTCATCCCCAATGGGTACAGCTGTGAGAAGCAGGTGAGCAGCATTGAAAGCAATGAGACATGGAGTGCCCAAGTGTACTGACAATCACCAAAGGGAACAGAGGGTACACAGGTGCAGTGCATGAACATGAGGGGTATAAAAGGTTGGGCTAAAGAAAAAGAAGGATGGGTGCTTGAAGCTTTCTGAAGTGGTGTGGTGTTACTCTGTGTGGACTGATGCTTTCTGTTATTGTATAGTGATACTCTGTGTGTCATGGCTGTCTGAACTGCAGCATGTGCTGTGGCATATGCTGTGACAGAATTCCTTTTGAAACTTTTTTTAACTTTTTTTTTCTAGTTAATTTTATATACATTCCTTTTATTACAGAGACACCTGGTGGTCTTTGTGTGTATTTACAAAAATAGTGTTTTCCTTTTTTATGGCTGAGTTTGTTTTAAAGTTTGCTTTATCGTTTATAATGTATTACTTATTTTGAATCCCCTACATTATGGGACGACATGATTTGAAAATCAGACTGAGAACACTTACATGTTATCCAGCATGAATGAGGTATGGATTGTCATAGCTGATCAAGGGTATTTCTCTTGAATCTTTTCTGTCAGGGCTCTAAGAGGGATTTGAGCATATTTTTGACTGAGTGGTGTAAAAATTTATTTCTTCCAAAGTTTATTTTTAGAATAATGGGTGTTTGGATTTCATGTTTTGAGCATTCAGTTTGTGTTTTGTTTCTGATTTGTCTGTTCTAAGAGATTGAAATGGTGGCCAAAAATTTATATCAGAAAGAATTTACTGTCCAGATCGCATGTTAGTATGTAAAGGAAAAGCTTTCTTCACTAGAAACACTGGCAAGAGCAGGACTATTCTATTATAGAAGAAAAAATTCTGTATGCAAGAAGCATTATTAAAACTAAGTAATGGGCAATTACAGGTAATTACACAGTATAATAGGTAATTGCACGGGATGCTGATGTTAGAGCTCTTCTCACGCCACTCCCAGACTGTCAGGCAGACAGCGCTGATCAGGTCTCAGAGCAATGCCTCTGGTATTAGAGCAGCTTCTCCCAGTTTCCATGGCTGTAGCTGCCCTGTCGCAGCGGTGCTGACACCCACCCACAGCAGTGCTTTGCTTGCACAGCTCTAGCAGGTTCATGACCTCCTTAATGCAGCTGGGCACAGCCACAAGCAGCTGCACTTAGGTGGACATATGCTGTTGTCCAGCCATGGCATTCCTAACCAGCAGCTAGGTTTGGATTTTAGGAAAATAAAACCCCTTCCATTCACTCTTTCCTCATAGGCATGGTCTGCAACATTTCAAATGCTAGGTATATATATTTTAGTTATTGTGGTGTTGATGAGAGTCCAGTTGATTTTGTGCTCCTAAAACAAACACTATTCACTTCAAGAAATACAAATAGTGTAGGAACATTCTTATCCAAATGCAGAATGTGCTTTTACAGCTTTTATTTTAGTGAAACAAAATTGCTGTTGCATTTTTGTTGTTAATTATCCTTGTGCAGTATTTTTTTTTGGCTTTCAACAGTTATCAGGCCTGTGCCCATGATGTCATTTAATTAATGCAGCTTTTTTTTTTTTTGAGAAAAGTTTGCAGATGCTTTGAAGTCATTTTTTTGCAGTGCTTACATTTACACTTCAGTTGAGGAGTGGTTTTCACGTCTGGATTTCTGTTATGCTTAGTGCAGTGGTTTTTAGCATGTTGCCACACAGGTTTGCTACAATTTGAAGCTCTGAGAGAATAATTAATGCAAAAGAAATGTATAAAACTCTAGGGAGCTGTCCTCTGCAAGATTTGTATTTAGCTTTGTTATACTCTAATTTTCATCCTTTTGCTGGCTGCTAGAATGCTTGCCCACCACTATAAGAACCAGAACATATTCATTGTATTTTTGGGAGATACACAGGAAATATAAAGATTTATTCAATAGTATTTTCTTCCTAACTTGGCCACATCTTTTTATAGCAAAAAAAAAAAATATTCAGCATATAGGAGGCAAGAACAAGAAAGCAGAAGAAAATATGCTTTAAGTTAATGTTAGTTAACATAGCTGCTGGAGTCATTTAAGGCAAAGCACATTAGTAATAGTGTGGTCAGATAAAATTGGAAGTATTCTTGGTGTGCAGAAGATGTCACCTGGCAAATAAGAACCTTGCAGCTTGAGTCAGTACACAGACAAAAACTTTAAATTATACATGGACCAAGTAATTAGTGAATTCTTGAGGACCTGAGTGATTTAAAGAAAGATTACTTGTACATCTTGATAATTTTTAGACCTGGCCTAGAAAACTGAATGCATGTGTTTGGAGGTGTTGCTTTTTTTGACAGATAAAGATGATTGCAGACACAGAAATAATCCTTTGGAATTCAAGTCAAATTGTTTGACAAGTTTTTCTTTAACTGATGGAACTGTGCAGAATCCAGGATCTGAGCAAGCTCCTGTTATTGTCACTCACTTAAGGGAATGTCTCCCCATGCTAAAAAATGAATGACTTACATGCCTCATACACTCTGAGCCCACACTGAATGTAAAGTTAAATTAGAACATACTTTCTCATTAGGTTTTTTTCAGTTAAAAAAAAAATTTCATTGTTTCTTAGCAGTACTAGAGTTATCTTTCCCATTTCAGACTTCCCAGTTATATCTGTATTTGACACGATGGTGTTCCCAGAGCAAGGGTTTCCTGCTGATAACAATGTTGCACAGTTTTACTCTGATATCCTGATGACTGTCTGGTTGGGTGATGTCATGTCACATGAGGGCACCTGCATGTCAGAAAGTTGGAAATGTGAAAGTGGAGCAGGAACCATCCTCTGAGTGTCAGAAGTAATCAGCTTCCAGCCTCTATCTTCATGAGAGGCCCCATTTTCACACCTGGTAAGCACAGAGTCTACCTGCACCCCTTCATTACTGTTAGGTTCTTGAAGCTGCAGATGGAGATGATCCAGGTGTTATGGGATGTTATAGATGACCATCACATCCTTCAGTTCCTGGCACAGGGGCTCCACCTGCCTGGCTACTGAGGAACATCCCGGTGTGCCAAGACAGTCAGGGTTCTCTGTCCCAGGCTGGTCCTCGGCACTGTCTCTAATGACCCTTTCTGTGATCAGGTTTGTGTCTCTGTGGGCTCTTGGTTTTAGATTCCTCTTTTACTTATTACTGAATAAAGAATTGTCAATGTGTTGAAAAGGTTTTTGATCAGATGATGATCTTAGTGAAGAAGACTCTCCTTTCACATGACCTTACACCAAACTATTTCTCATTATCTCTGATGCTGCACAGTCTGGTGGCCTCCTCCTGCAGACACTTTGCTTGATCACAGGAGCAGGCAGGGGAGGAGCCCAGGTCACCTTGTCTCAGTCTCAGCCAGAAGCCCTAGGCATCCCTAAAGCCAAATCTCTGCAGAGCTGCAGCTCCTTCGGGAGCCCATTCTGGGTCGAGGGCTCTGCTGTACGGGATCAGTTCCTCCAGTGGAGTTTGGGAACTAGCCCTGTAGGATGTCACCACCACTGCTGAGCACAGGAAAGTGCTTCTCAGCAGAGCATCTGTTCCCTCTTTTCAGTCCACCCTTCTGTGCCAACTGGTGCCTCCCCAGGCACTGTCCTATGTCTGATGGTGCTGCTCACCAGTCACACCAGAGCAGATCTGTAACAGCTGCTCATGAGGCCAGGAATCAAATACATTGGTTATGGTGCATTGCAGGTTGCATAAGAATTCTGGTTGTGGCTTAGGGACAGATGAGTTTGGTGGAGAGGGACTAGTGCTGCTAAAGGGGCTTAGATGGCCATCAAAGCCTTCTGGGCTCAATCATGTTCTAGTCAGCTGACATGTGGTAATGCAGTCAGCCTTTACAGAAGAGGAATGATCTGGGTACGCTGAAGACCACGTTTCTTTGTTTTAGGACTTCCATATAAGATTTTTCATTGATCAAAACAGAGCTGCTCTCTGATGATAAAGTTTACATGTTTGCCCATTTCCATAGTTACAGGGAGTATTTCAGATTTTCAAGTATCTTGCTTTCCTCCTTGTTCCCATAAAGGTAGCAGTATGTAGATTCCATAAAGAAAAATTCTTAGAAAATCTTAAAACATTTTCCTGATTTGGAGATGGGAAGTCTGAGGCACATAAGAAAAACAGTCGGGTTTTCTTATGCACTACAGCTTTAAGAGACAGCCCAGAGCCCTGTAACAAAACCATGTCAAAAGGCAGAACTAGCACCTGGGGTGCAAAATCACTAATTGTAAGAAGCCATTTGTCTGTATCTTTGGGAAATACACTACATTGGTAGTAGGAGCCTGGAGTGTCTTACAGGAAAGACATAAATCTACAAAAATTGTACCAAAGGCTTTTTCTTCTGTGATGGTTACACTGCCTTGAAAATAGTCACAGTGTATATTTAGAGCTTACCTATATTTTATCTCAAAATTAGTGACAAACACATTTCTAGTATGAAAACTATATATTCTAATTTGAAATACTGCATTTTGCTATATATGACTTCATTCTTATTGCACCAATGCTGGGACATGGACATTTTGCTTGTGCAGAGTCCAGCTAATAATAATAATATTAATGTTATTTTATGTAATTTTCATTTGAAAATAATACTTCTGCTTGTTCAATCAAGCAGACAGCTTTAGTACCTACAGAGCTAGTAGATTCTGGTTATTTCTTTCTTAAATAGTGCATTCAATATAGGGTGAATAATGAGATATCCTAATAGTTTTCAGTATTAATCAATTTGCTTAAAATATACTTTTAACAATTTTGAAGTATTTTATGTGCTCAATTTAATTTCATAATTAGTCTCCAGTAAGCAAATCTACATAAATGTCTGAGCTATTGACATAAAATGTAATAAACAAGCACTTGTATTAGAACCTGGGTTTTAATTTTATTTGATCCTACCAGCCAAAGCAGTCAGTTACTATTCAAAATTAACTGTATGCTCAGAATGTAAACTAGAATGTGCATAGATACAATTTTCCAGTTATGTAAAGGATAAAAGGACTGAAGGAAACAACTGTAGGTAAAATCAAAGGAAAAAAGGTAAAATTTATTTAAATAATTTGCTATTTTTTATTACCTTGATACTGTCAAAAATGTGATTTTTCCCTCACATATGCAGAAAATATTGTCGATGAGACACTATGCAACATCTGCAAGAAGACTTAGGACAAAATGTAATTACAGTTGTTCCATAGCTTCCTTAGTCCTTTTTTGGCAACCCCACAGTTAAAATTTTCTCCAGTTAAAATGGAAAATGATTTTGCAGTTTCAGGGTATGTTGCCATATCAGATTAATGTGAGTAAAAATAACTTTGTAATACTGACCACTGTAATTTTAGTTCCTATAGATCTTATCAACCACACAAGAATAAACCCACTTAGTTCATGCAAGTTTATGTGTCACTATGCATATGATGACTACCACCCTTCTTGAATTGAATAGGTTAATTTATGACTCTAGGTCTGCACCAAATACCTATGTGGTTTCTTTCTCCTTCTGATGGAGGGGGTTAATATATGTCCTGTATGTAGCATGGGCTGTAATATGCTTGCGTGGTAAAAAAAAGAACAAAAATAAAAGAAAAATAAATTTTTGTTTTAATAAAAACAGTATTTTATTGTTTTAGATGGACATCTAAGCACATTTTTATTTCTTTGCAATGGTTCTGACATTTTGCTTCTTCAAGGGCCCTTTGACAAAGAGGGTGTTTAATTCTCAGGGTTCTTTTTGTCTTTGGTGAAATAGTTTCTAAATTGTGGAT
The DNA here is from genome assembly GCA_013397155.1 of Irena cyanogastra. NCBI lineage: Eukaryota > Metazoa > Chordata > Aves > Passeriformes > Irenidae > Irena > Irena cyanogastra. Next base: position 89,692 of record VWZV01005538.1, on the reverse strand, counting down.
AATAGCAAACATCTGCAGAGCTCTATTTGTAGAGCCAACAGGATGCAAGTAGATTGTGGGGTGCTAATGTAATAACTGTGATAAAAAACAGACACTGTATTAAAGAAAACCAGCCTCTTGGGCTGGTAACTATTATGATTTTCTGTATTACATTTCTCTGTATACTTTCCACTTGAGAAGGGTTGTCCTCTTTTAAAAGGACATACATTATGTTATGCAGAGCTTAAACCATTCACCATTTTACCTGCAGGACATCCTTCCCTGGTTGCAGACGGGCTGGAGAGCTGAACAATTTGCTGCCATGGCATCCAGTGACAGCCCTAGCCTCTGAGACTGAAACACCAAGGGAGTGGCACCCTCATGCCACTGTGAGAGCTGGTGGCCCTGGGGGGCTGGTAGGGCAGGGGAGTCTCCTTGTGGGGGTCTGTCAGGGCAGGGCATGTCAGCCAATGCCTGTCCCACTGCCCCAGCACTGGGCACCTCCTTGGACCCATGGGTGGGCTGAGCAGAGCTGTGGAAGGTGGAGAGCAGCCCTGCTGCTGCAGGTGGGATTGTTCTGTGTGAATAGAAGGAAGCAACAGAACCAACAGAGGTCATTCTCTGTTTTTGAGACTTCCAACAAAACGTGACAGTACCATGGATTTTCTGTCACTAAACATGCAGTGCTGCACTGTGATGGCCTTTGTCCTAGCTTTGTTATCTTCTGTTGGCCTGAGGTTGGAGGCTTAGGATTAGAATTTATGTTTTCCCATGGTTCAAAAAGCAAAGTTTGTTTTTCTTTGATGCAATCTGAAGGTATTAACATATAATCTATCCCTTTCACTATTTGAGACACAATTAAACATGCAAAAATTCAGCATTTGCTAGACAAGAGTTTCAACAGCAATCTAGAGAGATTTTTAGGTTTTCAGCCTCACGAGTTAACAAAAAAACAATTACAGAAGAATTTTCTAAATACTGTCTCCAACTACCAACATTTCAAAAGTAACATACTCATCAGAAAAACACCTGCACGAGACACAGAATTAGACCATAGGCATGAATAAAATATTACTGTTTTACATATCTGGTAGTGCACAAAAACGACACACAGCTGGACACCAGGCTGGGGCCCCTAAGAAAAGCTTTCTCAGCCTGTTTTTTTTACAGCCTGTGTCGAAAACAGCCCCATTGCCAGATGTTTTGTTGAGGTTAGATCTCTGATATCCCCTCCAGAATGATGGCCAGTGTCTTTGTAATGAGCAGCGTAGCTTATGCCTTAGCTTTCCAGCGTCCCACTGATTTTCACAGAACTCTATGTCCTCCTTCCAGGCTTTGAAGCTGCAAAAGAAAGTAATGTTTTGTTGGCTGGTGAACCAGTCTGTCAACATCTTGGGACTGTAAATTACAGCATGCTTTCTATGGTTTGCTTGGGTTGGCAGAAACTAGTTGTACACATGTCGGCATCCTATGATTATTAGCAGCAGCAGAAACTGGAGGAGCTAACATAATATGGGAGTAAAGGAGATAGCTGCTAAAAATATTTTTGAGGATTGCTGTTATCCTGTTCTGATTCTTCCGTTCATGTGAGAAATTATTCTGCTTATATTGACCTGAAAACATTATGTTCTGGCAAGCAATCATACAGTCTTGATTGAATTTCAAGAATAAAAGGACCTTCCCAGCATTTCTACTTATAGTCTTTCAAATTTATTTGCTTGTTTTGGCACTCTCTTTTTTTCTCCTATATCTAAGATTTGGGTTTCTGCACATTTTTTAAAGATTCTAATCTGATAGTGTCTAGGAGTCTGAATTCCATATCATCTGTCATTTACTTTCTGTGTGACATAGATTATATGCATTTACTTCATCTGCAAAGGCACAGAAAATATTATTATCGTAAGGTTGTTATAGGATCTAATATTTATGAAGGCTGCTCTAATCCCTTCCACTAAGAAATCTCATGAGAGAAAATTTATGCTGTTCAGAACATTAGCTCTGAAGAATATGAACATATAAGTCAAACATCTAATTAAAAACCACACTATGAGGAGATTTACATTGGCTTTGAGTTAAAGCATTATTATATATGATCTATAGATACTCCATGCATTAGACCAATATTAATCTGAAAAACAGTATTAAGGAGTTTAAGTATTTATATATTGAAAGGGGAATGTGAAAAAAATGACACGTTATGTGAAAAGACTTTTTAAATTTCTGTCATTCTTTTATCCCAGATATTATATTTTCCCTGATACCACTGTTTATAAAGTAGAGATTAACTTTTTTTTTGTATTTATAATAACATCTGTCTTTATAAGTATAATTTTATCATTAAACCTCATAATAAAATATGGATAAATTTGAAGTATTCATGAACATCAGGGAAAATGTGAGAGATGAGTGCCCCACAGAAAATCTGGAGTAGTGTACTTAGAGAACAGGCTTTAACAACGTGCTATGCCAGAAATTTTCCTTGTGAGAAGTCACAGTCACTGTGTGTTATGGTCTTAGTTTCAAGAAAGGGAATTAATTTGCAAGAATTTAGATACTCTGAGAATCTTATGTTTCCACCTACCTGCTCGAATTTCTTAACAGGATTTCATCAGAATGGTATTAATCACTTCATGCTGATTTAGATGTACTTTTATTAGCTGCTTACATTGAGAACATAGGTGCCAGTAACTGAAAATTAGTTTCTGTGTGGATTCTTCCATAGTGTTGTTAGGTGGCTTTTAAAAACTTTGGTGTTCTTCGGATAGCATGACTTTAGTCTTCTTTATTTTAATGAAACACCCACACCAAATCCAAATAAATTCAAAAGTGTTTCAGCAAAATGTTTTTTCACTGAGAATGCATGTCAACAACAAAACTGTTGATGCAAAAGTTTCGTCTTCAGTTAATATGTCATAGGTGCAGAGAAAAGGAGGCTAAAATTCTAAAAATTATATTACTTTGAGTATTTGTAAAATACCTTTACATTTTCAGTCAGCAACTTAGAATTTTGAGATGGCTACATAAGGACATTGAGTGCTCTCATTTTATCCTTTCTAAATTTCTGGTCTATATTTTTACTTTTGATTGTTAGAAATTTCCAGATAATAATTGCTTTTAATTTCTCATAGGGCAGGAAGAAGTTTTTCTAGCTGTGCAATAGGTACAGCATTCTTTCTTAGATATCATAAAACCCTCTTTCATCACTTCAGTTGGGCAGCTTTCATGGTGAGACTCCAGCAAGATGCAGCTGGGGGGTATGTAGGGGTTTTTCATTGGAGAATACATGTGACAGCAGGCTGGAAGCAGTAAGCTCCTAGGTTAGGTGTTTGCAACCTCTCTGCAAACAGCTGAGTCCTCTCGGACCAGATAAGCTGTTTGTTGGGGAAGGGCCAGGCTTCTCCAAAAGGGCCGACCTGCCCTGCTGCTGCTTCTGTTGCTGCTGCTGGGTTATTGTCTTCCAGTTCCCTGGGGCTGGCAGGAGGGGAAGGTCTTACAGTTTTACTCAGTACTTTAGAGTCCTGGAGCTGTTAGCTGTCGCTGGTCCAACAGTTGCACTTCCATCTGTTTCTACTTTCCATATCTTGCTTGTTTTAGCTCGCCTGCTTTCTCACACCTCAACAAGAATTTTCTCAGTGAACCAGAGCCAAGGTCAAGCAGAGGGGCTATACAAACCAGGGACAGCTGAACCCTGCAGCAGAGTCACACAGCTACTAATAAGAAAAGTTACTGTGAGAAAAGTATTGGTGTAGAAGCCAAGAAGGCAGTGAAACAAAAAATCAAAGTCAGAGAGGGGGAAAAAGGGGCAAAAGAACATAACATAAATTTTTAAGACACTAGATTCATCATATGAGTATACTCTATTCAAAGTCTAGCTTGGAATTTCATGTCCCTGAATGCAGGTGTGAAGCCATGACCAAGTATCAAGATATGATAAATGAAAGGTGATTGTTAAAGGTAACAAAGACCAAAAACATATTTTTAAATTCCTGTATGCAAGTAAGTTGATTTCTCTAATGCAGTTTTGGTTTATATTAATTTGTTTTAAAACATCCAATATTAACTGAATTGGAAAAAAAATGCAATATTGTCCCAGTCTCGTGGCAGGCTCAGGCTGGGTGTAATTCCACAAACAATTTTGTTCATCTTCACACTTCAATGTCTGCTCACAGTGTTCGTTTCTGGAAATGAACTAGGCAACATTTCTGGCTTATTAATTATATTACATTAGATTTGATTTTTAAGCTTATTTTGACAACACAGATGTTTTATATGATCATACAGTAATGATGTTTTGATATAATCTGACTCACAGTGTATAAAGTACACAGGATAGAAAAACATTGTTTGTTACAAATTTTTAAGTCTGGCAAACATAATTATGGATAAATAATTTATTAAGTTACTTAACTGTTTATCAAAATTTCTCGGTATCCTCCATTTAATACAGGTTATTCTTAAGCCAAACTGCCTGTACCATTGTGTCAGCTTCACTGGTCAGCTCCAATCAGGACTCTCTTAACTTAACCATAAAAATTGTTGATATAACTGATATAGGAGCTGATGTAATCTTTTCCCATGCAGGAGCCACAGACTCATTTGAAACACAATTTGTTTCTAACTATGTGGAAAAATCCATGACCATTCCTCCCAGAACGTGGCTGTATAATTGAGCAACAAACATCTGAAAACACCAGTATGTTCAAGTCCAGCCTTCAAAAGGTGACAGATGTTTTTCACATGGCTAGAAATGTTGGCACGTCCTGATTTGTTCCAGAACATTTTTTCTGCTGAGTCAGTTTTATTGAGAAATAAAAAAATTTCCATTTATAGCATTTTGTCTTTGTATTTTGCCATGGTGACAAAAGCTATCATTTTAGTGTAGCTATAACCAAGATTTCTTTGTCAGAATCTGAAACTGTAGTTTCATACCTTATTGAATTTAGAAAAAAATATTTCAGCAGCACAATTATTGTTTTAGAAGCAAGTATTTAATAGAGAATGTTTGGTCACATCAGAACAAAAAGTAAAGGTAATTGGATAGGAAAATAGTTATTTTAAACATTCAATAAACAACAATTTAAATACAAAATTATTCTCAAAAATATTAGTTGTTTCCATAACTCAACAAAGTTCAGTTTTGGAAGCTTGCAAATTATTTTTTTATGTGTCATGGTATATATGGAAGATTTTATTGAAGCAAAGATTGTCTTGATTTCAGCAAAATTTTATATAGATAACATCAATACTTGTTAAATTGCTTTTTTAGCTATGTCTATTAAAATTCTCCATTACTTCTTTTTTTAGAATATTAGTATTTTTAGCAGAAACAAATCTGAGCTAACCATGATTATGTGCTCACAGGAAAGAAAAAGAAAAGAAATACCAGAAGAGATTTTAACCTTAGTTGTAGTCCACTTCAGGATACATATAAAGAAAGCCTGCTTACAATCTTATCCTGCTCAATATTAAGATAAACGATTCTCTTTCTTAGTCCTATTCTGTTAAGTTTTATGACCCTCAATTTGTTTGCTATGTTAGTATGGCAACTGACACATCATATATATGGTAACTTTTTAAATAAATAAATATAAATATAAAATAAAAATAAAAATATAAATAAATTATAAATTAATAAATTTATATAGATTTATAAAATCCATAAATGCATAAATTTTGAGTAAGAAACAATTTGCACAGGTAGGTAATATTTTGTGATAGACATTTTTATATTGTTGGAAAACATAGTAATCTTATTGCACAAGCTTTTTGAAGCTATGTTGCCTCTCCCAGAGATCTTCTTTCATATATTTAAATGATAATATATTTAACAAGGCTTTGATGAGCACTTGAACAGGACATCTAATCAGAATATGTATTTAAAATGCAAAATTGTTCAGTGTCTTCAAACATTAAAAAATCTATACTTGGTTAAAGTAGGAGCAAGCTGCCATCTCTTCTTTTCTAGTTGCAGTTGCTGGCATTGGGTGACAGTAATTTCTTTGTAGCATAAAACATTAGCATGATGATAATACTTTCTGCTTTTTAGCCTCAGTTAGGAGTTAAAAGGTTTCTATGTTCTTTGTGATTCAGTTTAATCTAGTCTTCCTCTGGCACAGAAAATATTTTATTGTAGTCAAACATTACTCTGATGAAATGTTACATGCTAGTAAACTACACTAGTACAAATTAATTATGCGCTCAGCCCTTTATAAAAAACATGGAATGAACTCTAGGAGAGGAAATTTTGTTATGTATCTCCTTGGTTTCATCTAAACGTTGCACAAGTCAGAGAGAACAAGGGGATGTATTAAGTGACCGGAAGAGGATTGGAATAAAGTAATTTTCCATCCTTGTGGAGAAGTCTAGAGCTGTAGTGCAAGGCACTTGAACCAGGCACCTTTGGCATTTTTTCCCTGACAGAAAGGCTCTTCAGTTGGCTGTGTGTCCTCACAGCTGCCCAGAGAGACCCGCAGCAGGAAAAGCAGTAAAAGCTAATACTAATGCAGGTGTTCTCACTCAACATGACAATCAGACCTCAACAACCCTATAATCTGCTGAAAGCAGTTTTTTCCAGTTTCTCTATCCTGCTTGCTAATTAAACTTGTATTTTCGTGTATTGCTTAGAATTTCAAGCTGTGGAAGATAATAGTCTTTCAGATCAGATAAAATTAGAATTTATAAAGTTGGAAAATACCTCTAAGATCATCAAATCCAACCAATAACCTGACACCACTGAGTTCACCTCTAAACCATATCTCCGGGTGCAACATAGAATGACAGAATATCCTGAGCTGGAAGGAACCCACAAGGATTATTGATACACTGACATATCCGTACACCACTGGAACACATCTAGGGGTTGTGATTCCACCACTTTCTTGGCAGCCTGTCCCAATGCCTGACCACAATTTCAGTGAAGAAATTTTTTCTTTATACCCAATCTAAATCTCCCCTGGAGCAACCTGAGGTCATTTCCTCTGGTCCTGTCACTTGTTTACTGGGAGAAGTGACAAACCCCCACCTCCTTTAAGGCAATTGTAGAGAGGGACAAGGTCTCCCTTGAGCCTCCTTTTCTCCAACAAATGACCTCAGCTCCCTTAGCCACACCTCATAGGACTTACCCTTCACAAACTTCATTGCCCTTCCTTGTTCTAATTATATACGACGTTGAAACTGAAAAAAATCAATAACTAAAGACAATAATAATTAATAACAATTTAATTTAGAACTTATTATTTATTAGCCAGATCTCAGTTTCCATTAAGAACAGTTTAAAGCCAAAAACATTTAGGGGATTTTAAATAACCTGAGATCACGTGTCTCCTCTTGGAATCTGGCACTTACTAAAGCCAATAAGGAAGAAAAGATCATGTCAAAGTAGAGGTGATTTTATTATTTCCTGAGTGTTTTCTTGACTATGAAAGCCTATTAGTTTCAGGTTTATGAACCTTTTTAATTAATTTGTGTTATCTCTGCTTATACTCTTATATATTCTCCTTTTATTTATACACACAACTTTCAGGAATGGTAATCAACAGGCAGTAGGTTTCATCTTATTTTTCAGTGAATATCACCTTGCTGTCTAATTTATATTTTCATATAAATTAAAATATTTTGTAGCCCGACTATAACATTAATTTTAACAAAAATTTGCCCAAAGTCATATACATGAGTGTGGGGCTTTTTTTCCCTACTATGAAGAGATAATTTTGTCTCAAAATACATAGAAGAACACTGCATTTAACTGTGAATAAAGACCAGGTCAAAACCACACAATAGTTAAACTAACAAGTTTAACTTCTTCTGACTGACCTCAGTGGTTCAAATTAGTCACAGATAATAATATTTTAAAAAATCACATAGAAAACATGTGCATATAAAAAATGGAAAAAGAAATGTTTTATTTCTTAAATCTGGTCTTTTAGTCATGGCACTGTTGACAACTGCATCACTCACACGCAGGGTTGCCAACAGATATACTTAGCCAAAGGCCAACTTTTACCACTTACATTCTTTATTGCCAGAGGAATAAAAGCAAATACTCACAAATTTAACAGAAAGCAGCATTGAGTTTTTTTTACTAAGAAAAATGTTATTATATCCAGTGTTCTGAAAACAGAATTATAATTGCTTTTCTAAACACCGTATACATTAGACAAAATTATCACTTACTTGGAAACTTTCTTGTTTTGCTTATTTGAAAAGTCAAAAGACAATTTCCATCTCATTTGGTCCTGTCATTCCTTCACGATACTGTCTACATTTCATTTTGCCCGCTTTAGCAAAAAAATGATAAATAAGATAAATTGTTACTAAATCTTTTTATTTTAGTAAACTAAATTGTTACGATGCAATAATATATCAAATATACAAAATACCAGAAAAGTATAATGTTGGGGTTTTTTGGTTCAAAAACTGCTTGTGTTTTCCTTTTTTGCCACCTTTCTGTCTTTATGAGCTCTCTTGGAGGGTGAGCAGAAAGAAGAAAAACAAACAATTGAGCAGGAAAGTGCAATATGGAAGTTGTGCATTGAATATTTCTTAGTCTTTAAAGATACATCTTAAGCAACCATGTTATACAGATCCTTTGATCTTTCTAGATAAAAATCTCTAGATGTACAGGTATGATTACAAATCTGCTGAAGCATTTCTGTAAGACTTTTTGTAGGTAATTTTAATTACTAACATTTTTCAAAGCTACATTACCTGGAAAATTTTACCGGTAACTTAAACTTCTAACGCAAGACAAAGTGCTACTTGGTTAAAACACTCACTTGCTATAATGTTGGCCTTAGCTTTCAGTCCCTGTTTGTAGAACAATAGAACTCAAGACTCTAAGAGATTCAAGGCTTATCACTGTGATAGGCTGATGGTAGGCACCACCCATATAGAAAACTAAATTTATCAGTAATCTAAGTATACTTGAGTTACTATTATATTAGTTTATAGACAGTTTCTGTTTCTAATTTGATAACTAAATTGGCCTGTATATTTCTTCTCCTTGCAAACTCATATTTTTAAGCATGTTTTTCATTAACAACAACAGTTTTTAGTGATTATTAAAGCTGAGTCCTCATAGCTAAATTAAGAGGGGTAAAGAACAGAACTCCTTTTGTGTTAGGAAATTATGTCTCTAAAATCTAGATAATGGATGGAGTGGAGGTGTAACAGAACAAGGAATGGAAAAGCCTCACCAAAGAACAACTTCTGACTGGATGCTTGCACTGTAAGACAAAACTATTTTTCTTAGAGTTCATGTAAAATTCTGCTGTAAGAGTGAAGGGATCCTTACTTATAGATGTTTTCACGCATAAGGGTGGTTGATTTGCCTGAGGTTCCCCTCCTGCACACAAAATTTCCATATATTATTCCCTTCTTCATTTAATTAACAAACGTTTGAGCGAGGGATTAAGTTACTAATATTTTGTATTTTTAAAATGAACTTTGTAGCTGCTCACATTATCTGTCTGAATTGCATTAATGAATGAAGTTTCCAAAGAATGGTTTTTATTCTGTGTCTGTTTTGCTCTGCCCTTTTCTTCTCATTTGAAAGAAATGCTAGCCATCAACTTAGGTCAAGTTAAACAGTAAAGAATGTATTTCTTTGGCTTATCTATGACAGGATCTTGGATATTGGGAAAGTTCATCCTTTCATTTCTACTGGGCATTCCTGTACTTAACTATGATGGAAAGTCACTAAGAATAGAAAGAGAGAATTAGATTAAGCAGAATACATTAGAGAGAGGATAATCTGAAGCAGTACAAAATTGTGCTGAGCAGTTTGCTAAATTGTTGAAAAATGTGAAGAAGTTAAACTTTAAAAGAAGTGTTAACAGAGAGTAAATATATTTTAATGTATAGAATCAGCCTTAGTATTCCTATAGAAATGATGAAGATACTTAAGTCCCTGACAAAACCAGAGCACTGGTAATAAGCAGTCTCCATTTCTGTAAAAAAAAGTTGTACAACAACATGCCCATAGCTTTAATCACAATATGAAAAACCAAGTTGAAACTGGACTCAGGTTTCTCATTGATGTGTTCCCATTGAACATAACCATTAAAAATAAAATTCAGTCAATTCAGTAGTAATATTTCCTGTGAGATGGATGTACTCTTCAAGCTAACCTGGAGCAGTCCCTTGCATATATTAACTTCAGGGGTCTCAAGGGTAGAGTTAGAATAGCTTCATTTACCAATAGGCTCCTCATTGCTGTGGAAAAATTATGGAAAACTCATTATGTGGAAAAGTTTTTTAGAACAGATGTACTACAAGAAGTGTCGGTTATCTTAGGGGTGCGACATTTGTGACAATCTTGACCCTCAGATGTGTCCTTCATCTGCCTCATCTTTTCAGACCATTGCTGACAGGTAAACTTTGAAATATTAGTGATTATGGCTTTGAGACTCTATGGAAAGAACCAGAAAAATTGTCCATTGTACTTTCAGTAAGAGGGTATTTTAAATGATAAAAAAATTGAGGTCTTTAGCTGAATGTCAGCTCTCTTTTACAACCTCTTCTAGCTCATGCAGCCTGTTTGCGACATACGAGTACATCCGCAAATACTGTTCCTGCTGTCATAACTGGAAGTGATTTGCACCACAACTTTAATTCAAGACATCTGCCTGACACTCTGCCCAGACCAATGCCTTTTTTTTTTCCCAGTGCTCTTCAATTGTACTGTTGGAAGTAAATGTGTATCTCTTTTTTGTACTCCCTTATGTTGTATATAATAGTCTTAGGCGATTAATAGTGTTTGTTTTGAAGCTGTGATTAATTTTTCTTACAATAAAACATAGGATAACAAAAGAGAGTATAAGTTTGTGAGAAGATTCTTGCAAACCAAACCAACCAAAATTACAGTGATCCTATCCAAAACAAAAAAAAAAAAACCAGACAGATGCTTGACTTTCTACATATAAATGTGTTCTGGGTTCCAATTTCCATTTAATCCTGGGTAAGGACAACTGTCCTAATCAAGATAATCACAGGCATGCATAGAAAGATCTTAAATATGTTCTTGCTTTTTATGGCCTCTTTAACTGCTGCTGACCTACAAATAGTATTAAGACACTAATTTTCAGCATCTGTATTCTGGTGATGTTCATTTTCATTTTGGACTACAGGAAAAAATCAGAAACACATCTTTCTTCGGATGTTATTTATAATCTGATGATTCAAAGACCTAATTATTATAGCTTCTTTCTGAAATAGATACAGATGAAGTCCAGATATTTAAACTTAAATAATAACATTCTTTATATTAATAACATAGAAGCTTCCATCTTGCCAAATTTTCACACTTAAAGTGCTGAAGATGCAAGATGTTTTCATTATTGAGAATGGCAGCCTTAAAGACAGAGAAATAGTGTTTCATGTAAAAGTGAGTAAACCATTACTTTTTAACTCAGTAACTGCTTTTAGAGTGTTTAAGGTTTTTGTGGCAGTCATTGTTGCTGTTTGAATATTGAGTACCAGCAGTAATGCTATCCTAGTAAAAGGAATAACTACTTTTAGGTCAGAAGGGAAAATTATGAACATTCATTTACTATGAAAAATTGCAATTTTTTTTTTGTTCAGAATGGCAGTGTTTCTACTACTAATTTAGACATCCTTCCTGCTTTAGGTATGGTCAGATGACACACAAGTTACATCATGCTGCTGTTACAATCCCTTCTGTAGAGCAAGGGTATTCTTGTGGAAGAGACTGTTATCCTTAGGATAGAGGAGAGGGGGGAAAGAAAAGGTTGTTTCTAATGCTATACTTATTAATATTATTCACATTCTTATAATACAAAGTAACATCTCTCCTGCAGCCTTTCCAACATGATGCTGAAAGATATATATGCTTCTTGTACACCTCATTGCAGTATTTGTCAACTTTTTCTGAATTAAAAAAACATTTGTTTTATAATTAATATCTGAGGAGGAAAAATTGCAAAATCTAACCATATGAAAGACTCACCAAGAAATATATTTCTCCTAAAACTATGAAGCTTCATAATTTTTATTGATGTGTTGGATCTTTTGTATCTTTCATCAGAAATATATGTAGAAATTAATTTATTTATTTTATAGGAATATGTTGATAAGTATGATTTATTCAAAGTCATATTTTGGGGTTTGAAGGTGGTGAACAGAAAAATCATGCTGTGCAAGTTGCTGTCAATTGTCTGTGCTTTCTTTGTGCCCACCTATGCAAATCTTTTTAATCAGTGCATTTGTGGACAAATTGAGATACCACAGCAGCATCACCTCTGTGCAGTTAATAAAAGATTTGGCAGGACCTCTCCTTACACTCCGGTTACATTGAAGAGTAGCAATAACCATATCTTTTTAATTTAATTCCTTTTCGTTTTTCATATTGAAATATGAGACTGGAAGCAGTTTTTTTTTCATTAAAAAAGGAAAATTCTTAATTTATTCTTAATTTAATTTCTTTTTAAATTCTTCTAAATTATGTTGCTGCTATTTCAATACTACATTACTTCAATATTGAACTGTAGCCATAAATATAAATTACAAACTTTTTCCATCAGATGTACCAGATATTTGTAATTATATTTTTTATTGAGTCTTTACTTGGAAATTATTTTGCTGAGTTATTTATAAAGTATGGAAAGGGTAAACATTATGTAGGCATTCAGTAGAAAATAATATGTATATCACAAAAGGAGATCAATTGTTCTTGCTTTTTTACTTCTACTGTTCATCTTGAAACTGCTGGAGTGTCATACTCTTGCAAGTTCTATAGCTTCATTTAGAAGTCATAGAATAGTTTGGGTTGGAGGGGACATTTAAAGGCCATCTAGTCTAACCTCCCCCTCACAATGAGAAGGGTTATCTTCAACTAGATCAGTTGACTCAGAGCCCCACCCAAGCTGGCCTTCAATATTTCCAATGAGAAGGCATCCATTACCTCTCCAGGCACTCTATTCCAGTGTTTCATCACTCTCAATATTAAAAAAACCAAACAAACCAACAAACCACTCTTTCTTATATCTCATCTAAATTGATCTTCCTTCAGTTTCAAACCATAACCCCTTTCCCTGTCCCTACATGCCCTTGTAACAACAGCCAGCAGTTGGTCAGAAGACACCAGGAATAAAATCAGGAACAGAAAAAATAACTGGAGTGTCTAGTCTTGATTTTATTTTTTTTTTAAGCCAGAAAACACTGAAATTCTGGTATCATGTGGTAATAACTTCCAGTAAAGAGGAATCTTCAAATTTAGAGCCTATTTTTATGACCTCCTCTAGTAATATTTCTTGTTGAGAATCAGTAGTAGTTCTGCCAAGCTGAGGCTTTTTGAAGTATACTTATATATGATAAGCAATCCATTTTCAGGTGATATATGTTTATTTTCACTAAAGAGTGTAATGAATAACAGAAAGTGAAGCTTATATTTACCTAGAATCTTTAAGCATGTAAGTAATTTTACCACAACTTTGCTTACCACATATTTGCTACCACAGAATGTGCTGAAAAGTATTAATAGGCCAACACATGAAATGTAATACATAGCTATTTCCTGTTTCACTTTTAATCAGCACAGAAGTTCAATCAGCAGCATAGATCTGTACATGATAAATTGTCTGCATATATCTGCTATCACTGTTTGCACTTGTGAATCAAATTAACTTGCACAGGCGAAGTCAGAACTGAAAACTAACAAGCTGGGTAAAATATTAGCCCTAGATAAGCTTCTTCCTGTTATGCTTTATCGCTGTGCTGGAATAAAACTAAGATTTTTTTTTTTAAGTCGTTGCTTTTTGAAGTTGCTTTTAAGTTTTATGGTCTGTTTTAAAGTTACTTAGAAGTGAGGGGTTACATAGATAGATAGATAGTTTTATTCATGAAATCTTGCCTGCATGTAGCCTTTTCAGGTGGATTGGCTCTGGCAGGTCACTAGATGCCAACCAAAGCCAATATATCACTTCCTTCTCAACTGGACAGGGAACAGAAGATATAGTGAAAGGCTCATGAGTTAAGAACAGGGAGAGATCACTCAGCAATTGCCATCAGGCTAAAAGAGTCTCAGGGAAATTACTTGAATTCCTTACTAACCAAATCAGAATAGGGTAATAAGAAGTGAAACTAAATTTTGAAAACACCTTCTCCCCTACCCCTCCCTTCTTCTCAGGATTAACTTTATTCTTGAATTCTTTCCCCAGGCAGTGCAGGGAGACATGAAATGGGGGCTGAGGTCAGTTCATCATGCATTGTCTCTGCTGCTCCTTCCTTCTCAGGAGAAGGACTCCTCATACTCTTCTCTATCTCCAATATGGGGGCCCTCCAATGGGAGACCGACCCCCATGAAGTTCTCCGGGATGAATTCTTCCCATGACCTGCAGTTCTTGACAAATTACTCCAGTGTCAGTGCTTTCTACAGAGTGCAGTCCTTCAGGAACAGGCTGATCCAGTGTGGGTCCCCAGGGGGGTCACAAGTCCTACCAGCAAACCTGGTCCAGCATGGGTTCATCTCTTCACAGGGCCACATGTTCTGCCAGAAACCTGCTCCAGTTCAGGCTTTCCACAGTGTCCCAGCATCCCCTTGCACATCCACCTACTCCAGCACTGGGTCCTCCATAGTCTAGAGATGGATCTGTGGTCCACCATGGACCTTGGTGAGCTGCTGGGGCACAGCTTGCTCACCATGGTCTGCACCACAGGCTTTGTTGGAGACTTATTTAGTGATTGGAGCACCTCCTCTCCCTCCTTCTACTGACCCTGGTGTCTGCAGGGCTGTTTCTCTCACATATTCTCACTCCTATCTTCAGGTACAATTGCTGTTGTGCAGAGTGGGGTTTTTTCCCTTTAACCACATTATGCCAAAAGCACTACCAGTCATTACAGATGGGCTTGGCCTTCGCCAGCATTGGGTCCATCTTGGCTCAGGGTGAAGTTTCTGGCAGCTTCTCACAGAAGCCATCCTTATAGGGCTCCCCGCCATACGTACACTACCTAAGCCTTGTGAAAGGAAATCTTTGCTAAGATCACTTGTTTAGAATGTGTTAGAACTTAAAATGGGAGGAGAATGTTATCCCTTTCTTGCATTTCTAATTTTAATTTCTATTTTTTTATTTTTGAAAAAATCATACTAATCAACATATTCCTAGAAAAGAAATCAAGTAATTTCTACATGTATTTCTGATGAAAAATGCAAAAGGTCCAACACACAAATTTTAGAGAAATATTCTAGGAAATTATCTCTGTGCCTTTTTCCTAGACTGTTTATCAAATGGAGCCACACTATGTTTTCCCACACTGAGTAGTCTGTGCATGGGATTTGGTGGAGCCTCAATTTTGGTCATTTTGTTTAATTGATTTATCTCTTCTGTAACTGTATGTTCACAGTTTTGCTTTTTTTGTTATATAAGTTTGGGCTTTGCTAATGGAGCTGTAGAGATGAGATTCAAAATTATATGACTTTTTTGCCTCAATTTTCTCCTTCTTCATGCCTTGAATGTATCTTCTACATCAAGTTGTTATCTCTGTGTCTTCATCACCTAAGAGAGCATGTCTGGGTTGAGGTACAGTAAAGGATGACCTCCTATTCTTATGTATTCAAATGAAACGTGATGTTTATTATTTCAATTGTATGAAATTGTCTGGAATAGTATGAAATAGTAAGATTAAAAATTACTGCTATCAATAAAAAAGAACTGGCATATGTATGTGTTTTTTTAGAATACTTGAGGAAGACCAATTTTAAAAGGTTACAATTTTAGTGCTTCATACCCCTCTCTATTTTCCAATTTCAATAGTAGGAATGTTCTGTTTTATTGCCATTTGTATTTGAAGTGCTTTATTTTTTTTGGCTTGAATGATAATTTCTTATATTTGCTAAGGAAATTGCATCAATACAGTAAGTATTGTGGACTTCCATGTTTTGAAAAAGACATGCTCTAACTTTCCTCTGAGACAAATTATTTCATCTTCTTCATTGGCTCAGTGATCCTGAAAAGGATCAGGTCTCTTCCTTTGTGACCCCCAAAGGGATGTGTCTTGACATTTAAAAATTCAAAATTTGGCTTTCATGTTCTCTTAATGTTTCTCTATGGATCTTGGAAAAATCAGGTCAGGCATGCTGCCAAAGTTCAAATGTACTCAAAGTGAAGGGAGTCTCTCCCACCCTAATCAAGAGTGCTACAGCACAATTGACAAGTAAGGCCATACATGAAAACATATGTTCTAGATTATTGATGCTGTCTATAGGCTTTATCATATTTTCTCAGTACGCTTTTCTTACAAAAATTACAACCAGAGTTGCTTACTCCTGATGAGCATATATGAATGTTCTTAGTATGAACTAAGAATTGTTTACATACATGGAGACTTCTTGGAAGACAATTCAGCTCCATATGTGAAGGTCACGTGTTAGCAAACTTGCATGTAGGCAACATCTGTTCTGCAGTTATTGCAGTGACACCGCATCAAGGTAAATGGTCAAATGAGACTAAAAACCAAGAATATATTTGCAAATAAAGATACAAAAGTAGCATGGTAACTTCCCAATTTTACAGTAATTTTTTAATTTAAATTTGGATGCATTTTTAACAAGGGCATTAAATTGAGATTCTTCCAAGAGTTACTAATTACAACAGAATACAAGAGAATAGAAGCTGAGAGGTTTTCTTACAGCTTTATTATTTACTATTGGCCTATTAAACATAATTCTTTTTGTGCCTTTTTTTCTTGAAGAGTACAGTTTTCCTTCCCAAATGGTACTTAAATGACACTTCCAGGAGTACTGGTTCCTTCACATGCTGTAATGACACTTTTTTCTTTGTGTTTATTTCTTATTGAATGATAAATTCTCTGTTATGTATCTTCACTTGGTAAGACATTTTCAGTTGTGACCAAAGTTACTTCCCTTCCTTTCAGACAAAATAAACGTGCATCAATTTCTTTAGAAACCACAAATTTGTTTAAATATGGGCTTTCTTGGATGTGCTCAGAGATTGCAGCAAGTGAAGAATGGTGGAAGATGAATGGGAAATCTCATGAATGGGTTGAAATGTGGGTAGTTAGAAGCTTAAGTTATGATGTGTGTATAACTTGATTTTTTAAAAAGGAAGCAAATTCCCTCAGTAGAGGCGATGGAACAGAGCCAGAGAGTATTCTAGTGGGAGATGGGATCTATTTAGTTGCTAAAGAAGCCATGCAAGATGCATAAAGTAGCTGTTGCCTTATTTTATTGTTTGGATTTGGGTTTCGTTGGGCTGGGGTTTTTTTTTTTGTGTGTGCTTGTTTTTAATTTAATGCAGACTTGTGGTTTTGTTTTGTTGTGGTGTTAGGTTTGGTTCAGTTTGGGGCTGTTTTGTGTAGAGTCATATTTTTTACCTTGGATTTTGGGGTTTTTTTCTTTGGTTTGCAGCTTTTGTTTGTTTGTCTTGGATATTTTAACAGAAATGTATAGAGAGATTTTTTTCACCATTTTTCTTATGTCTTTTGGAAAACAATGCCTTTTGTCTCCTGAAAGTGGAATAGATTTTGTGAGTCACAGAAGAGTGGGAGGATTTGCTAGTTAATTTCCCCAAAATAATTTTAAAAAAAAAATTGAAAGCCCTAATGTCGGAAAGGAGACGAGTCATGCAGCTATAACTACTATTCATGATGGAAAGACTACCTGCCACAGTGCTACTAAAAGTTTTGGGATATTAGGGAAGTAGAAATATGTGCCTTAAAGCTAAAGGAAATCCGGCTTCTCAGTCTGAGATTGTGACACAGGAATTGTCAGTATTCTGTATATTATGAGGGATTTTTTTTAATGAGAAATATTTGGCTTTTCACAGCTATGGCAAAGCATCCCATCTGTGTCTAACCATATCAGTTTCATGCCTTGAGGACCTGCCAATTAGGTAGCCTGTGATATCAGGCTTGGGACAGTGGTTTCATGCTTTGTCATGTTGGTTACAAAAATGTTGGAGTTTGTATTCCAGAAAGAAATAATTCTTAACTTATATTTTAATATGCAACTGTAAATTTTAATGCAAAAAGAGATTTTCAAAGTTTTGGGTGCTTTTTCCTAGCTTTCCTTGCCTTGGTTTTCTCACCTCTCTGTAATCTACAATACTACAGTTTTTCATAAGAACTTTCAAGAGCCCCTGGCTAGTTGCAGAGCTAATTATGAAAGTATATGTATTTTCAAGGTTGTATCATCCAGCTGAGTGAAAAACTAGTCTTATTTTAGGCCATTGAAAACTCAGGAGGGATAGCAGAAGCAAATGATGGCATAAGAATCCAACCAATTTGGTTGAGTTCTAGGACCTGTGCTTAAGTACTGTGATTCAAATAACTAGTTTAATCTTATACATAATATTTAGGGGACTGGGGTCAGAGTATAGAAAGGGAGGGAGACATAAAAACAGGGCAAATAATGCTTAGTGAAGAACAATATGACAAAAAAGTTTTATTTTGTATAAATGACTTGTACTTAAAAGAAAAATGTGGTTTTAGTTTTGATAATGCCTGACCAATGAGAATCTTTTTCAAGTTACTCTGGAGTGGCCTTAATGCTGTAAATAATCCAATTGGCCAAGTCCCAGTACAGTGCAGATGAGAAAAGGATGCAGGAAATTCTGTTGTTTATACATGTGTCTGTTACACTGAGAAGCAAGAGGAGCCCAGCAAACTCAGAAGGTAAGGGGTCTTAAGCTTGTGAGTTGACTGTTTAATTTCTATAAATCTCTTCAGGGACAAAGTATGAGTTACTATCATGCTGAGGGTAAGGAGGAAAACAGTCTGAAATGCCCAGAAAAAGTACTGAAGATCAGAAAACAGTATTTGAAGTATGTGGCTAAGTTATATCTAGTTGGATTCTTCTCTATGTTTTTTGCTACTATCATGTAGCATTACTTCTAACATCCCATTAAACATAACTTGTTTTTCAAGTGTAGTAGAATGCTTACTAAGTATAACCAGATATATTTTAAAAGTTTTTCTAAGTGACAGTTTGTTAAAATGTTATTTCTTAGTTTTGATTAGAAATTAGTATAAATGCAGAAATTTCACAGATTAAACAGTTTTACTACTGAAAACCTTTTTAAAATTACTTTGTGAAATGCATATGTAATGGCATAAACTAGTAAAACTTTGGTACCTTTTAATGGAGATGGTATTATGGACATAAGTGTCATGAAAATATTGTTATGAGTTTGCAGAAGTTTGCAGTGCATTTTTTTTTTGTTGGAAAGCAGTGTTTCCACAGTGTTTCTATTTTCCTAAGTTATGCAACTCAATAATGAGTTGTATAATCCTAGCTTCCTTGAGAAAATATCTGAAGCTGGGATAAGAAAAATGTGTTCTTAGCTGTATGCTATTATTCCAATGCAATGAAATATATTTTTTTGATACTATGATTTGCTGATGCTGGACAAATATATTCAGTCTGTCATTATTTTAAAGGCAAGTATCAGAGATGGTGTGAGACACTGTGGATGATCCTTCAGCAAGGAGAACCAAGGGTCAAATTCCAAAAGCAATGTTTATGAGTTTAATAAGCAGATATAGCAAATAGTACTAATGGGCTTCCTACTGACTACCCAGATAGCTCCATTTTGTTTTTATTAGTTCTCACAGATTCTTACAAACCTTTTATGAAGTAGATTCTACTATAAATAATTGTATAGCTAGACTCCTAGTTTTTAGTTTAGATTTCCTGTGTTGTTAGAAAAGTTACATTTGTGTTTCTGAATGCAGTTCTTTGCATAAGATAATGAAGAGAAATGAATTTCCAAAATATATTAGGTATCATTAGTAGAACTAGTCATATCACTTCCAGAGACATCTACAAAATATTGAAGTTGAAGAATGTGAAATTAGATGTCTGAGGGAGGTTTTTTTTGTATTTGCATGTAGCCAGCTTTGAATTGAGGCCACTCTTTCACCTTAAGTATAAAATAGTAATGGTAGCCTCAGGAAGACCTGAAAAATAAATCACTTGAAAATTAATGCAGTAAAGGAACTGTTAATGAACAGGCTTAAATTATTGTCATTTACTTCAACACAAGAAGGGTAGATATTGGAACCATTTGAAGTGTACAAATTTGATATTCATGGAATTAGCGATTCGTACAAAGGTTTGCATTGGAGGGGACCTTAAAGATCATTTAGTCCAAATCCCACCACCTTGGACAGGGAAGCCCCCCAGTACAGGAGGTTGCTTAAGGCCCCATCCAACCTGGCCTTGAACACTTCTGGGGATGGGGCATCCACAACTTCTTGGGGAAGCCTGTTCCAATGGCTCACCTAATCTATTCACTCCTATTCTCTTTCTAGTCCATACAATGATCTCTAATTGAGTGGCTTATTGTGAAAATGATCCTTCCTGAACAGCTTGATTCTCTGCTCATACTAATTAAGTAATCTAGATCTGATTTACACTGAGTTAAATAAGAATGGGTTTTTTACCAAGCCCATTCTTATTTAATGTCAATCACATTACTGGAGGAATACCAGAGAAGAATTTTCATTAAAGCTCCTATTGTTTTGAATATTTTTTTAAATGTCTTTTTGGTTGACTTAGATGTTTCTCCATAATTTTTGGAGGTGTCCATTTTTGCAAAAGGGTGCCAACTTCCCTTCTGTCATGCTGAGTAGTCACCAATTATTCAAATAATTTCATGTCTTTTAGTGGGACTACATATTGGCCTATAGTGAGCGGGCACTGAGAGAATAGACATTCTTTTCTATGTGTTTAAGTGGCATCTAGGATACAACAGATGATACTTAGTGATTTATTTTATTTGACCACTCTAGTAACTGTGGAATCCAGGTAAAAGTCATAATGTGGATTATTCCTTTGTTGATTTCCCTCAAGGATGATTTAGTGGAGTTGGAATCATCACAGGATGATATCTTACAGCATTAAATCATACAAAATCACAGTCCTTGAGCTATTGAAAGACATGAGATGATGTTAAAATACTAGACTGGTTAAGGAAAAAAAGGAATAATTACATATAAATGTCCAAGTAGCAATGTTTTTGTAGGGAACATTCTTAAAAGAATTAATTATACAAGATACAGATTCTAAAACTGTTCTAGTAAAACCAAAAACATGTCTGCACAACAGAATTGGTCATTCTGATACAGCTGTATAAGAGTAGCTGAACCAGCTAAAGGGACATGCTCTGACCCAGAGAAAACAAAATATTCGTGAGTGTTCTTACTTGTCTACTTATGTGAGTGGGAAAATCACTTGTTTCTAGACTCTGAGTAGTGTTTTGAAGAAAATTTGTTGTGTCCTGATAAGCATTGCAATGTTTTATGTCTTGGTCTGAAACAAGTCATCAGATATTTGTGATTAATTTTCCCTACTCCTAGTGTTATGAAATTTCTTTTAAAAGTAGGTCATGTTTTGAATAGGAAAGCATCATAAACGATTTCAACTCTAACAAGACAATTCTTGATCTCTCATATCATAAAGCATATGGTTTTAAGATACTGTTAAGGGTTTTAAAAATCCAAATAATTTCTCAGAGTATAAGCAGGAATTAGAAACTTAACTTTTTCAGGAATATGCCATTACATCTTTGTGCTTTATTGAAAATAAAATAAAGAAAACAAAAAACCAAAAAAAGACACACCAGAAAATCCCCCAAAACAAAACACAACCCGCTCAACTCAGTAGGTTTTTTCTAGTAAGAAAAAAAGCCTGTAAATGAAAATGAAGCTATCCAGTTCAAGATCACTTTCCAAATGAGTAACACAGAAGATAATAGAATTGAGGTACAGACTCTAGAAAATAAACTTGTGATGATTTTGTCTAAATAATGAAGCTTCTCTATACATTTAAGTGACCTCTACTTTTTGGATCAACATGTTTTAGCATTGCATCTAACCTAATTTTTGTCCAGTAAAGTGCTTTTCAGAATGGTTAGTCTGTCTTCAGTTTCCTTTTTTTTAACTTCCTTTTGAGGCTGAAAGAAGCCCAACTGACCTGATCTGTAGCCCAATCTAAAAATGTGGTAAAAATCCCATAGATCTATGAAGTTCTCAGCTGTGTCTGGGAGTAGTTGAGCCTTCTCAACTATATTCAATAAGAAGCTACAGGGGCTCTCACAAAGAGGTGAATTTGGCTTTTGAACATAAGCAAATGAAACATGAAATAGTAGAATGCTAATATTATCAATAGCTGGAAAAGGAATTTAACCCTTGAGAAGTCAAGGGTTGGTCTCTTTTGTCTTAATTGTGTGCTATAGGCCTATTTATAGCTTATTTGCAAATATTTATGTTTCATGTAGCTTAAATTGTAACTAATACCCTGGATGAAAACCACAAGCTGAATAAGATGTTTTCAGTTTACTTGTCTTCTCTGACTTTTAACTTACAGCCAGCTTTCATGCTTGTAAAGACTTCAAAGACCAGTTATGACTTACATACTCAAAGGCAGGTCTAAGCCTGTGGATGATGTATACCTTGAGTATTATTTCCCTACATTTCTATAGTCTTCTCTCTCTCTGAAAAGTTCAGAGGAAATCCATGCAAGATACTCTTCTGTGTCATGTTAAAGGGCAGGATAAGCAAGACAGTGCATGTGTGCAGTGGCTGAGCTCATATCCTGTAATAACACACTGACAACTCAGATTGAGCTGAGTTTTTTGAGCTTCTCCGTTGTGACTGACTACTGTCTCTCTTGGAGCTGAGCTGAGTGGTGTAAGAAGTGCAATCCTACTTGTTCCCAGTAAAGGGAATGACCCTGTTAGCACTGCAGCTCATTTCAATGTGGGTTAAAAAATGTTTGTCACGCTAAACACTCACTGAAACTAACTTACTCTGCTTTCTGTATAAACAGAGGAGGAAGTCTCATGTACTTGGTTATTTTTAGTCTTAGCTATGGAACTGCTAAAAAACAAACCAACCCCAAAAAAAAAAAAAAAAACCCAGATACCATTTTAATGTGATTAAGAGCAAATTTCATTGTGCCTGCAGCAGAACAAGATGCTCATAGGTGTTTCCGTAAATCACAGGAAGACAGGAAGAGTTCACTTGTATCTTTAGCTATAAGCATTAAAAGAAGTGTTTCAGTATAGTGAACTAATATTAACTAATGTGAACCCTACTCTTCTGAAACAATTACCTGTTTCAAGTTTGAACAACAGATTACTATTGTCCTAAAGAAATGTCTTTATGCTATTCAGAAAGTACCTCTTAGACCAGATATTTAACTGATATGAATTATTTTGTATGACTTAACCACTGCCTTATTTAAAATACACTCTGAATCTGTTCTCAATTTAAGTTATTATTAATATGCTGATTCATAACCTGTTTTTCCTAATAATAATTCAGACAATTTATTCCATGGAGATTACCGATCTTCTCATAGAATCACTGAGATCAGATTGGAATTTAGGGGACCCAGCTACTTGTTTGACTCAGAAGTTTACACTAGGTTTTGTAAATTGTTAGTAAATTATTTGCTCTTGAAAGGATCTAAAATTTTGGGAGTTCATACTTATCCTAACTACCTAGGAAGTTTATTTTGCCTCTTTGTTTCATTGATCATATCCTAGTAAAAAGTGATAATCAAATCTCAAAGGGGAGCTAGCCAAGCAAACTGTCTCAAAAGCCACAGCCATCGAATTTAGTTTGGTTGTGATTGGTTTAGCTTCTTCTTAATACTTAGTTCTTTTCAAGACTGTCTGGGAAAGTTGTTTGTGTAACACACACTCCCTTCCCTCCCTGCATAACCTGATTATACAATATCTTTTTTAAAGTGTAGTGGCTGAGGAATGAGTATCAATACTACAGACTTGAATGTATAAAAAATATGGCTGAAATGTTATGAAAGTTTGTAATCAAACAAAACATTCTTGGGGAAATGAAGTTACTGTAAGTTATATTTAAAGCAGTACTTCAGAGCTTCTTTTGGCCTTATGGGTAGTAAATTACGACATCTTTATGTACAAATATTTATGTTACCCGTATTTAACCCTAAGGATTTGAATACAACTTCAAAGATGTGAAGAAACATCAGCTTGTTGCTGTAAAAGACTTTGAAAGATATTGCGGTGATATGTAATCACTTGTATTACCCAGTAGACTTAAATCAGAGTAAGTATCTAATTCTACTTCTCATCTGAAGAAATAGTATCCAAACTGTTTAGAGTTTATTAAAATTGGCAGCCAAAAA
>VWZV01005538.1:5025-53831 GCA_013397155.1 Irena cyanogastra | reverse complement strand
CATATGCATACAAGTTACAGCAGTGACTGGGAAATTTTTGAAGCAGTAAAAATTCAGGAACTGGAGGAAGTCAAAGCCAGAGCTGCCCAAATGGAGAAGACCATGCGATGGTGGTCAGATTGCACCGCTAATTGGAGGGAGAAATGGAGCAAAGCTAGAGGAGAAAGAAATAAAGCACGAGAGGAAGCAAGACAATTGAGAATCAAATTAGACAGTGTCATAAAAGAGCTAAGTGTGCTCAAAAAAATAAACCAGGATTTAGTAAGTGAGAAGGAAAACTTAGAAAATGGAACTGCTTGGAAAATGGAATGCAGTTGCTCAGAAATATCCTATGTTAAAAAAGACCAAAGCCTGTTAATGTTTCTAGAACCAGAACCTCCGAAAGATGTAACCAAAATCATCAAAATTCCTGAGGCAGAAGACACAAAGAAGGTAAAGAATGGGAAATATTTTTTGTGGTTCATGAAGAAGTGACAAAGTATAGATGTGTTTGTAGAAATGGGATTTTTCAAGAATTTTGAACAAAATGCTGCCTGATCCATTCACTAGCAAAACCCTTCGGCCCCCTGACCCCCACATCTAAATGTTTCTAATACATAAAAATACAGAAAACAATTCATACCCTTGCACTATGACTAGACATTTAAGGAACAGAGGCAGATTGTTATATCCAATTATTTACCATGTTGTTTTGATTCTCTCTCAAGTTTTACGGTAACAGGTTACCTCTCTTATCTGAATTAATCATGTTTTGTATACTTGCATTCTTTCTCCCCTCCAAAAAAGCATGTTAGATTCTTGGCTTCTAAAGAACCTAAAATCTAAAATCATTTAATTCTCCCTGAACTTCAAAAGCATGGGAAGAGGTAAAGCACTTCATTTGCAAATTTGCAAGACTTTTGTTTGATAAGGAGAGCAGTTAAATCATGATATAGAATTAAAAAATCAAGTATTGGCATTGTTTAAACAGCTTCTAGCTCTACACAAAAGATCCAGTTATATTCATCAGAAATTTAAGTATTTGTTCATGTTTAATTCTGTGCCTTGGAATGCACTGTATGATCTTCATAGACAGCACCATGTAAAAACTTGTTTTCTGGTAGATGCTAGTCTTTGTGAAAAAGCTACCTATATCCACACATTGCAGTAAAATGTTTTTCCTTGCATTGTTGAAAGTAGGAAAAGTTTTGCTTCAGTTCGAGGGGAATTGCCAAGATCTTAGATCTGAATGTATTCCATTTGGAAATTTTACTCTCTAATGCATATTAATGATATTATATTCCTGTGAAATCTGAACAAACCCCTACCCTCCCCCCAAAAAAAGCCACAAAAACCCTAAAACAACCAAAAGAAAAACAAAAAAGTAATGTTAGTAGCAAGAATAAATTTTGACAAAAATATGCCTTTCATATTTTCAGGCAGACAAATGTGCCATTGGAAGGAAGTACCACAAAGTATACTTTAAGTATTTTTCCTTAGTAGAAAACATTTTCTACTTGAAAACTGAGACTTTATATGTGAATGGGAAGCATTCTTATCTTTTCAGTGGTTTCTAGTATTTTCTGATATAAATTTTGGGCATTCTTCTAAAAACTCAACAGAGTGATGTGAAAGAGGATTGTCAGTAAACTGCTAAAATGAGATTAGCTTTAAATAAAACTCCTCAGATGTGATAAAACAAATACATTTCTAAGGGAAACTTGTTTATAAGAGAAATTCAGTCCTCCTCAAAAATGTGTATTTTTTTTTTTTCCTATTTTGATATTAGTTTTTCTTATGTTTTGTATGCAAAACATGTATCTTTGAAATAGATATCTATATACTTTGTTCCTTATGAAAAACTTGCATAAGCCTATTTCAACATACTTTACATAAAAAGTTGGTGTTCATAATGTAGATTTTCTCAATACATTATTTGTATGGATAAATTGCATTGCTGGTTTTATTAGTTCCAAGATTCTGTCTTCACCAGAGTTATAGCCAACAAAAGACAAATTAAATATATTTCCTTAGTAAAGACACATTAGAAATATTTTGGATATGAAGCTTGTCATAACAGAAGCTGTGAGATATCACAAAATGACAGTAATTCAAATATACTGACATTTTTGCACCTTCTACCCATATACAGTCCAACTGTCTGAAATGTCACCTATTTCCTCTTTTTCTCCTATGTTCCTTGAATCTCTAGAAAAGCCTTGGTAGGCCCTGCTGAAGCTATGTTAGAATTTTTCCTTCATTTATGTTTTTCTCAGTTGTCATATTTTTGTTTTCTCAGGATGTAACCAAAGACCAAAGCAATGACAATCAAAAATTCACCCCAAAGCCTCCCAATTTCTTCCCCAATGGACTTCCCAGCATCTATTTGGAGGAACCTAAAATAAGTTTGAGCACCACAGCTAAGACAACAGAGAATGATTTAATACATGTATCAGTCTTAAATTTGCATTTGGCTGAGATGAGGAAGATCTTACAGAAGGAAAGAGAGTAAGTGCAAAATGAGTTCTACTTTTGGAATTCTCATAGAAGGGTTGGAGACAGTTTCTAAAGTATATATGGTGATATTTGCATTTATAGCTCATATGTTCTAAGCTTTATTCATTGTTATTTGCAAGGCTTTAACAAGAATTTACAGAGAGGATTCAGCATAGTGTGTTTATTGTTTTCTGTGGCTTGTCTGTCATTTAAATAAGAGGTGTTCCACAGAAACATGTACTTATTAGCAATTTGGTATCGATGCAGTGATATCTAATGTATGTTATACCCAGTTATTGGAGTGCTTTGTGCATAATAACAAATTTTAATATACTCTACCAGCAGACTTTGAAAGAGTCCAACTGTAGAATGACAAAGGCTGGTTTTGAATTCAAAATATATGAATCAGCTGCAAAATGCTGTTAACTTCACTTGTAGCAAAGTCTGTGTTAAAAGCCAGTAACAAAGAGGGAATAACACATTTATTGTACACTTATGTAGCATATCAAATTTGCCTCACATAAATACTAAATGTACATTTTGGTGGCCTAAGAGAAGTTTTATGTTGTATAAATGGTCAATATTGAGAAAGATTAAATCTCACCAGAAAGGCTTTTCAAGGAAACATGCAGCATGTTGTGTATGATGATGTAGTAGCAGACTTCAGGCTGTAATTACAGGTGATGGTAATTTCAAAATCTGTTAAAGTTAATTAGAAAATTAAAAGGAAGAAAATTCCTTGTCTATTGCAAATATATTCAACAATTTCAGTTCAGAGAGTCTGTACTGGTAAACTGGGCTGAAGAATTTCCTTCCTGTCAGTTTATTTCACGTTTCCTGCCGTTCAGTTTATTTCGTAACTGTCGTGTAGATAGTACAAGTCTGAAGTAAAAAAATCTTTTAAATTCCTAACTAATATTTAATGTGTTTTGTTATATGAATTAGATAGTTGTAGAAAGCGTACAATAATTCTCTAGTGAATCATACAATGGAAGATGGCCATGCTCTCTCTCCTTAGAAAGTATTTAGTTTGTGGAAGCAAATATATATGTGAGCTAGGAGGCTGGTGCCTCACATACCCATTTTCCTGGGGTTGAAATATTTAGGGGCCTAGGTACTTCATCATAGTATACATACATATATAGTCATTTTCTTTTAGACCATGGATAATTTTTTTACTTACTTTTAGTCACTTCTCAGGCAAAACTTTAATAAGTTTTGGTTTGTCTGTATGTTCACATGCCTCTCTAACCAGTTTTTAGCTGTATGTCCCAGAGACAGAATTTTTCATTTATTCATTTTTTCATTTATTCATTTATGAATAATTTCATATTAATTTATTTTATACTATTGTATAAGACAGTAAATTTACTGGCACACGGTAAGAATTGGGGCACATCTATACCTTTAAAGATGAGACAATGCCAACCTCAGGGAGGAAAAATGCTCACCAAGTAGTGATTTGCATGTAACAGCAGGGATTGGTATAACAACTCCCTCTCCAGGAGGGCAACATTTCCTGCATGCAGAGGTGTTATGTAAGCAGAATATATGCAACTTGTAAGTATGAACCAACTTTACTTGGCAATGCAGGCAGTAAATAGCTAGGAATAATGTTACTAGGATAAGTATTATCATAGTCACCAGTCTCTTGAGATAGCTGATGAATCTTTGTTGAGCAAGCTGTCACCTGCTATCTCAGAAAGGGTTAGTCTCCACCACTTAGTAGAATTGGCTGATTTTGCCATATTTCCAGCTTCAGATTTCCAGTTTTCTCTCTTAGGTTTTGTTCTTGCTCATGTCAGTATTTTTACTCCTGCATTCTGGAGTTGCTTGTAATGACTATCTCAACAATCTCACCCCTGTTTGCATTTTTACTCCCCTTATCTTGTGTGGCTCTAGCTTAAGTACTTTCTCACAGCTTCTTTCTCACAACTTAGCAATTTTCTCAGTGAACTCGAGCCAAGGATACACAGCTGTGCTGCATCAAAAGCAAACAGATAATAGTCAGCTTGAACCCCAAGGCCAAAGGTTATTTTAGCAGAGTCAGTATGATCTTACTCATACAGCAGAGGACTTCTCAGCAGTTTCCTGGTTTACATGCAGCACCCTGAACTCTGACTGCATTTTTTCTAGAGTCAAGTTAGCTTATGCAAATCCAGTGTTTGAATTTCCCCCTAACTAAGTTACCTAATGGGTACCTAACTAGTAACCTTCTTGTTTTCCTAACTAATCTCTCCAGAAGATGTTTTACTTTTCACCCTGAGAAGACTTCTGCTTTTTGCATTCTGCTTAGAGCTATCATCAGTAGTATTGACATAGTCTTAGGTACACAGATCAGGCTTTGCAAAGGATGAAAAGAAATAAGGTCTAAAAAAACAAAAGTAAAGAGATGAAAATTTATGTTTTGACATTCAAAAAATATCAGGCTTGTGACTCAGAGATAAGAAAGTCTGAACCACATGGGAGGGTAGCCAGAGGCTGTGAGTTTCACAGTGAATAGAGTCCCACAGTAGGAGGGCTGGAAAAGTATGTTCTCCAGCAACTGGAGGATGGCTCTTTTTCCAGATCTGCAGTTCAAAAGGTTCAAACACCTGGTAGTGAAGTAAGAGAAGAAAGCCATGACTTGTGAGGCGTCAGATCCAGTTTTAACACAAACCATGCATTAACATCAGGAGGAAAAATTACACACCAACCTCCTCAACTAATGGCTCATATCAATTACACATTTGAGGTCCATTAACATGAATGCAAATTACAAACCTTATGAGTGGCTCAGCATTTGGCATAATCATTTGTTTAAAATAGCTATCTTTTGTCATCTTTTGCATCAGTGTTCTCATCTAATTGTCTTCTAGTTTTAAGATAGTGATTTGTTCTCTTTTGAACTTAAGAGTGTTTATTTCCTCTAAAACCAAAAGCCCACAGACTAGTCCACTGCTAGTTGATAACATCAGAGAGGAACTACTTAAGACTGGTTGGGTAACACAGACCATGGTTACAAAAGGCTTTGCCTGAGCAATAAGAAATCCTTTTTTTTTCTGCAAGGATCACTGAACACTGACACCAGTTTCCCAGAAAGGTTGCTGAGTCTGCATCCTTGGAGACATTCAAAAGACATCTGGACATGGTCCTGGGCAATCAGTTCTAGGCAACCCTGCCCCGAGCATGGAGTTTGCACCAGATGACCTCCTCAGGGTCCCTCTCAACCTCAACCATTCTGTGTAATTCTGTGATTTAATCAGATAATGAGTTAAAATGCCTCATCACAAGATCCATGAAAAATGCTCTGAACTTGATTCTTTCACCTAGTAGTAAGCTGCTTCTGATGTCTGCTATATTCTTTCTTCCACTCTTTGTTTTCTCCATTTAGATAGTAAACTTTATGTAATCAGAATAATTTCTTTCAATTAGTGGTATCAGAGGGAGCTGATCTCACTTAAGAAGTACTGTAACACAAAAAAAAAGTAGTGTTCTTCTAAATAAGCAAAACATACTGCACATTCCTCTTTTACTTTTCAGAACAGACCATTTCTGAGGACTTTCACAGCATTCAGTACAGTCAATAGGCTATTATTCAAAGTATTACAATGTCATCTTTCGTGCTTTCCCTTTCTACTGTATTAAATGTCCCACTAATAATTCTCTTGGTTCCCCAATGAAGTCATGATATCATTCCAATGAAATATCCCATTACTTTGAAAGAAAAACTGTTGAGTTGAAATGCATGAAATACATATTGCTCCACTTTGCTTTCTGAATAATGGTGTTTATTTTATTACTGTAATGTTATGGGATTTTTAGGTGTTTGCTAAGGTAAGCTGTGCTATATACTAAATCTAGACAGAAAAAGGAGATCCTTGATTAAAGAGCATTAGGTTTAGCTATAAAAGAAGAGAGAAGGTGATATTTCACTATAGTGGATTTCTTCAATAATGTAGCTGACATTGCTTCCAGGACTCGAGTCAGCCCAGTCAGTGGCAACTCTTGATACCTCTGAGCAAGCCTGCAGTCTGCTGCATAGAAATGCCCCAGATAAATTCCATCAATACACTTTGCTTTAATAGGTGAATGTTTAAACTAAATATTCTCAAAATAGTTCTAGTAAGCCCGGAAATACCATCTTTGTTAAAAAGGTTGGAAAATTCTGTTAGCCTCCATTAGAATAGAAAATAACTACTGTGGCACACAATAGTTTCTTTAATTGACATTGTTAGAATTTTCTTTTCAACTCTTTAATATTTTTCTTATTGTACAGGCATAGTACTTCTTGGCTAAATAATACATTTTCCTAAAATTCTTCTAGCATTTTCTTCCAGGAGCAATTATCTTTTGAAACATGATATATATATATATCTTTTAATAATATTTTTTAACATTTTACATCAGTCATCTATGGTTTCTGATCTTCATAGTGTATATTTCCCCCTATATATGTGTGTTTAATCTTCTGTTTATACTAAATACAAATGCTGTAATACACTGTCTTTGAGGATCTTCACTAATTGTGAATAAACTTGTGATAAATTAGGTGGCCTGAACCACTAACTGAAGTAAAATTTTCTTCAGTTTATCCCAAAATTTTATTTCATTTAAAGTTTTAATTCTGTACTACTGGATTTCTGTTTTCTCTTTAACTATTACTTTTGGTGAATCTTTTGGAATACTTATGTGATGATAATATAAGTTTTTAGAAAAGTCAAGATATACCATTGACAAAGGCAGCAGAATATAACTCAAGCTATGAGAAGGACATGCAAAATAATTTTTCTTTTGTCAGCTTCAAAACTGTGCAATGCTAAATTTTAAAATATTTTTCTAGAATGAATGTATTTCTGGAGAAAGAAATGGAAAAGATGGAAAATGAATTATTTCTTTGGAAATGGAAATATGAAGAACTCAGACAAACCAAGCTGGAAAGCCTGAAACAGGTATGTTAGCAGTACATTGTTACCACATGGAGTAGGAGAGAAAATTTAGACTTCTGATTTCCTGTGTTGTAACTAAAAGTAGAATTGTGTCCAGGGTTTATGAATATGATAAATCCACCATTTATCAATCATTATTCTGCGTAGCCAGATGGGACGGCCCTGGTGAGGGTGTGTGGATGCTGCCATGGCAGCACTGGTGCTTGGGAGCTATGAGAGTGGCACTGGGATGGCTCCAGAGGCTTCCAGGAAGGGGCCAGCCAGAGGAGGCAGGTTCTGGTGCCCCATCCCCATGTGTGGTGAGGCTGGTGGTCCCAATGTACAGAAATGTGTGATCAGGGTCCAGTGGGGCTTGTGTTCAGAGAGCCCATGTGGGGTAAGGGGATGTTTAGGAAAGCCCTGTCACCCTCCCTGTGAGGCTGGATAAATAGAACAGTAGAGGTGTAGAAATTGCCTGAAAAAATGTGTTGTCCCCATTAGCCTGGACAAGGAAGTAAGGCTGGGCAGGATGAGAGAAGGCAAAGAGGAGATTAACAGCATCTTCACTGGGAACCAGAGATAAGAAAGTCTGACCCCTGTGGGGGAGTAACCAGAGGCTGTGAGTTTCACAATGAATAGAGTCCCACAGCAGGAGGGCTGGAAAGGTATGCTCTCCAGCAACTGGAGGATGGCTCTTTTTCCAGATCTGCAGTTCAAAAGGTTCAAACACCTGGTAATGAAGTAAGAGAAGAAAGCCATGACTTGTGAGGCATCGGATTCAGCTTTAACACAAACCATGCATTAACATCAGGAGGAAGCAGCAAGTGGCAGTAGTAGAGACTTGCTCCTATAAGGATAGAAACCCCTATGTTCCCCACTTGCTTTTTCAAGGATTATGTGGCTTGCTGTGGGATCTAGATTGTGTAGGATCTAGAACATTGCAGAGATTGCCAAAGTCTGTCCAGTCCTTAGAGTGCTATGCTACTACTCATCCTGATGGGCACCACTAGGGGTATACTGGGAATGATCACATTGCTCTGGAGCTGAGGGCGGGGGACCCAGGTCTTGTCTCCTTGATGCTATCAGCTGGGTAATGTAATGAGGAGAGCTCTGAACTAGGAAAGGAGGCAGTGAGAGATTACAGACCACAGTGAAATGAAGGAGAGGTGGTCGGCTGGAAAACTCAGGGCACAGGTTGATAGGAGCAAGAAAGACTTCAGGAATGATGAAACAATGTGAAAGGACACCCATCTCAAGTGTTGATAAAGAAATGCACACATCCTAGGAAACAAGCAGGGGGAATTAGAGCTGTATGTGGTTACAGAACTGCAATATTGTTGGAACAATTCAAATACTGTGCCAAGTCCATGCAACTGGAGTACTGTGAAGGACTTCTAGCAACACTGGCAAAGAAGGGCTGAGGGGATGGAAGATGCCCTCAGATCTAAAAACAGATCAGTTCTTTTGAGGTCTCCAGAAGGATGGGGTGTAATCAGACTTGTGACTCCAGGATCAGAGGAGAGGCCAGTAAGAGTGCCGTTGTGGTAGGAGTTTGTTACAGACCACCTGATGAGGAAACAAAAAAAGTGTTTAAAGAACTCAGATCTCGGAGTTATAAACCCCAGTTCTTGTGGGTGACTACAGCTGCTAGAAAGGTAGAATAGCTGCTGGAATCAAAAGGACTTCATGGGCTTTCAGGAATAAATTCTTGCTGAAGGCCAACAGGTGATGATGAGAAGCTGGATCTGCTGTTGACTAATCTGAAGGAAACTAGCTGGGTATGTGATGATGAATAATTTCCTTATCTGTGGTAACTTTGAAACAGCAGTGTTGGTCATCCTGAAAGAAGAAAGGCAAGAAGCAGAGTACAGACCCTGAACCTAAGGACAGCAGGATATTGGCTTAGTCAGGGAACTGCTGGGAAGGGTCCCATGGGAGGCAACTCTGATAGGCAGACAAAGGAGTCAACCAAAGCTGTTGGGCCTTGGAGTACAACAAAGGTTTGTCCTAATACTCAGGAGAACAGGTGGATGTGCCAGGAGACTGACTTAGCACGGCACTCATGGTGGAGTTCTGATTCCAGAAAGCAATGTACTTTTACAAAGATCAGCCTTGAAGGAGTAATTTAAGAACATTGCCTGGTTGTGTCGAATCAGTATTAGGAAATATATGTTCATTTCAATCTGTGTTCATTACTAGAAGAATAAGAAATATTTGTGTTGCAGCTTACAGGTTTGAGCTTTCATGATGATGGATAGAGGACCTCTTTGATCCAACAAAACTCAAAATGTGTGTCTTTATAATTAGCATAGATAGTGAATTAAAAATGTCCTATGATTTTAGCATCTCAGATTTGGAAAAATTGAGGGAATTTAATTAGTTTTCTTTCATGTTCTGGAAAGAATTGCAAGCAGTCTATTAAATCTCAAGTGCTAGTTAATAGGTGATGCATATGCAATGTAGCAGCAGCCTAACATCTATCTATCTTTCATATTTGAGTTCCTTCAGATTTTAGTTCTTTATTTGCTGCTTGCTCATTAAGTAGGATTTTAGCTTGTGATACTTGTACAAAACAGAGGAAGTCTAGGTTTAGACTTTGCTAAAGAAATTAATCTTTAGGAAATGCTTTATGGCACTGTCATCAGGAATAGAAGAAAAGGAAGTAAAAATTTTCTGAGAATTCATTGGAGATAGATAACAGTATTTATGCATGTGCATGTCTACATATATTGCTGCTTTTTTCTTAGGAACATGTTCGATTGCTTTAATTGCTAACAGGAGGGGATATTTTGAGCATTCTTTTCGTCTTCTGACATTAATGACATAAATCTCATTTTTAAATTACAAAAAAACACTGATCTGGATGAATCTGACTAATGTGAATGAAATTATTTATATCAGTGGAAGGGGTTTCTGTAAGTCGAAACTACTGAAATAAACCAAACCTTGTGTGTTGACAACACAGATGTGAATATCCCTGACTATATATTACTGTTGAGAAATGGATGCTGGAACAACAGACAAGATTTTTGACAGTGAAAAATTTGGACGTGAAGTAAAGGAAAGTGCAGACATCTACTAGGCTAAGCATGGAATCTGATTCCAATATAAATTTTCAATATTAAATCACAAAGGAATTTCTAGATTAACAGCAGATCAATCATTACATGTCCTTGACTAAATTAATCTGCTATTTCCTTTGGTAGATTGCCTAACAGTCCTACTGTGAATGTGAAAAGAAGTGCTTGGTTTGCAAGTGACAGTGCCACTGCAAATTAAACCATTTTTAGGAAGGATAGCTCTTCTAGCCTTTTGGAAGTTGGAGAGATTTTGGGGACTATTAAAAACCTCATAGCTGCCAAGACTTGATTATTAGTGCTCTCAGTAACTAATCATTTTCTTTAGTTACTTTTATTAAAGGACAAGTATTTACTCAGCTTGGAATAAACTAAATATGGAAAGCCTTGATGATCTTTCTGATCATTGTTTTAACATATTATCCATTCAGCATCAATTTAGAAGTTGTGAGTAAGTTTTCAAAGTATTGAGTTAATTTAAAAAAAGTTTTAAACTGACAATTTATGATCATAATAACCCTGAGCATTATAGGCAGCTTTGTGTGACACTAGTATTGACCTTGACTTGTTTGGGGTTGTAAATTAGACCATTCTAACAGGTACAACAGAAAGTTGCATTTAGTGTTGTAACTGACACTTTCTTGTTCTAAGAATTCTGGTTGCCCATTAAAAGATGTAAAACACTTTGTTATTTTAAAAACAGGAAAGAAATTACTCAGTATAAAATTACACTTATTGTTGTATTTGCATGAGTATTTGCATCTACAGAAAGGCAAAAATTGTTGATGAGGCTGTTAGTAAATAAAGGGTATTGACATTAGATATGATATTAGATACTGACTTGGGTTTAAAGTAAACTTTGTTGGAAAGAGTAGGAATCTTTAAGTTCTCTGAAGAACATGAACATTTTTACATCCATAACTTTGCTTGTTGAATGTCTCCAGGAATGGGGTATCCAATTTTGTCAGATACAGTTTAGTTTATAGATCAACTAACCATCAGTCTGAAAAACACAAAAAGTATGCCTGAGTTGCATTAGTTAGGTCTTTGGACAAAGCAAATCCTTGGTGTGTTGCTGTGATGTTTGTAAACACAGAATTACAGTGAGCAAGCCTGTTGAAGTTTTAGGTTTTAGAATGATCATTTTATCTTATGTACAATAAAACACTCTTGTTTATACTAATTGCAAATCTTCCTCAAAATTTTATATCCATCTTTATAAATCCTGAAGGATGTGCTTTTCTGGTCATTTAAGAGTTAAATAAGATGGAATATTTACAAAACAATTCTACATTACCCTGAAAATAGTGGAAAAATGCATGTACTACTATATTCCACTGGTGTGCACTGTAGACTTAGAAATGCCACTATAGGCACTGTAAGTCTGTGCTGTTTAAAAGAATTTTCAGTTAGCTGAAATAAAAAATGTACTCTTCCTCTACATTATCTAGTTCTTTTGTAGCTAATGAGGGAAATTCCTATCCCAGGTCATGGGATATGAGGCAAAAATTGCACTGATTGGTACTTAAATCTTTTTGGAACATCAGTGATAAAAGAGTATATCTAGATAAAAAGGAAAACAGACTAAAGGAGCATTTTGTATATTTGGCAGAGATATTTCTGCTCTTCCTCTTTTTTTTTTCCTACAATTGAAGGTAAGTCACCAGCTATTGATTTTGCAATAGAGCCAAAAAGAATATCTTTAAACATCTTTTAAAACAAATGTTTTCTGTTCTCTCTTTCAGTATATAGATGTTTTACACTGTATTACAGCAATCTATGTATTGTTACTTTGGAGCATTACTTTCTTTAAGAGATTGTGAGTGGTTCCCTACCTGTTGTTCCTAGGTGAAGGAAGCTCCACTGATGTGAGTGAAGCTTCTGGATAAATCAAGTTTTCTCCTATCACTGTAAATATTTAAGGACTTTTGAAAATGGAATAGCCTATTTGGAGGCTCAAGTTGTCAGCGGGTAGATCTTTGTAAAGACTGTGGATAATTTCTACCTTCTCCAGAAATCTTTATTCTGAATTTACCTTATAGTGTGAAGATGCTACACAGCTGTTTACCTGAAATTGCTTTTTTCATTCACTTGGTACATATATGAAATAGAAAAATTGATGCTCTTATAATCTTACAGAAAATTTAGTTACATATAGTAAGATCATCCATTCTGTCACATACTCTTCACCTGACTCAAAAAATGCCTTCTGATTGTCCCCTGAATCCTGCAGAAAGCATAATAATTATCAGACGTAAACCAGTAGCCTGAATGGCTATACTGGCTCCTGTGAATTTCTCTGTTTAATTTCTTACTTAAAATGACTAGAAATGTTGAGTACTTTGCATGGCTATAATAGGAACAAAATTATGTACAAAAATAATTTTATAGTGCTTTTATACGCTAGAGAACAGGCTGTAGTCTATTTTAGTGTGCTAAAAGAGTTTTTATAAAGTTTGATATCAGAAGCCTTAAAGCTGAGATTTAAAATACCATTAGGCAATTTTCTGTAAACAACATCTGAATTATTTGAGAATGTAAATGACTATATAGAATAGAATCCTGGTGCAGTTAATTTTCCTGTAATAAAATTTCATTAGTTTTAGACTAGGTCTAGAATTTTGAGTGTTCTTGTGTAAATTGCAATAAATGACAGGTGGTTAGAGAGTAAGGAAAGAATTCTTTGTTGTTGCTTCAGCAGCAATTCTTGCAAAGAGTTAACTATTCTTTCCACTCTTTTCATAAATCATGTCCCGGTTCATATTTAGTTTTATCTCTGGAAATGACGTACTTAATGTTCTCAGTGTCCAACATGAAGTATAATTTGTCATGCTGCATAAAATTAAGGTTCCATTTGATGTTTATTTTCCCACAAATCTAATTTGGAAAGTGCAGGATAAGTCTACAGTTTCATTGAATTTTTTGCTCACACTGGCTTCTGACAAGATATTCAAACTCCATTGAGTCATCCTTGCCAATATTTTCTCTGTCTTCATTACACAGTTTCCACTGAAAACACCAAGCAAGACCAGGATTATTTATTGTTTATTTTTATTTAAGAACAACTGAGAGATTAAAGGTTATTTCTGTGAGAAGGCATGTTTAGAAAAACATATGCACACTGAAACATATTTCTGCACACAGATTTTCTGTGAAAGGAACACCATGCCAAAATGGCACCATTTGAGGAGGTTTGTTTAGCCTGTTGTTCTGCCACTGGCAGAAAGTATAACTTGGTGATGAAATGAAGAAGATGAGGGAGGAACGTGCAAATGCACACACTTACAGATATGTATGAGTGTGTGTGTTTGTGTGTTTGTGTACATGAGGCAATCTTGGTCCTAGGGATTGCTCCTAGGGAGGTTGGCTCTAGATGATCTTTGAGGCTCCTTCCAATTCAGGTCATTCTATGATTCTATCATTGCACCTTTAATGAAAAGAATTTTTCAAAGTTCAGCTTGAAAGGGCCAAAATTATGACAAAGTTGCTTCTTAATTATGTATTAGTATGGTCAGTTGACCATACGGCTCTCTATATCAGAAATTAATTCTTTGCAGTGTATAGTTAAAAAAAAGGCTTTTTAATATCTAATTTTTAATATATGTTTGACTGTCCTGAATTTACCTTTTGGTATTATATTTTAGCATTCATTTAGTTGTTAAAGTAAATATTTCTGCTAGTG
Source organism: Irena cyanogastra (assembly GCA_013397155.1). Taxonomy (NCBI): domain Eukaryota; kingdom Metazoa; phylum Chordata; class Aves; order Passeriformes; family Irenidae; genus Irena; species Irena cyanogastra. Next base: position 39,690 of record VWZV01005538.1, on the reverse strand, counting down.
TGCTTACTTGTCAATCATCCACATAAAATCAACTTGGGCTGAAATTACTTGAAAAAAGTAGCAAACTGCTGAAGAATTAAATGTAACGACAGGTAGAATGTTGAAAATTGATGATATGAAAGGCATTTAATTAAAGACACAAGCATTTTGCTCTTAGTGATTCAGTTCTTTTTTCCTATTCTTACGTGGATAAGGATAGCAATGTGTCATTTAAAAATTAACAATCTAATTTGGGAAGAGGCTTGATTTGGAAAACAACCTTAGTTAATTTTCTTCAGTTTTGAAACAAAACTTCCCATGCTTACATTGGTGAGGTACTGCACATGTCTTCAAGTAATAGCATGAGTGATACCTTTAAGTCTGAGAAATCTGCTGATGTCAATGAACCTTTGATCAGTTCCTAAACTGTGTAGGAACAGGTGATTAGGAATTGTAATAGAAGATTCTTCAGGGAAACTTCAGAGACCCAGTATGATGTTCTATTGTGATATGGCTCAGTTAAAACAGAAGACATGCCATGTAAACTGTAAACAGTGGAACCATTGCTACAGGCACTTGCCACCAGATCACTGCTCAATTTTTTTTTTCTATTTTATTTATTTTTAGAGATTATTTTATGTAATTTCTTATCTAGATCAAGTGACTAAAGCTGTATATTTCAGGTTCTTACTCTGAAAGGAGAGCTGTATGGAGAAATATCCTATGCTGTATTTACCTGAACTCTAAGCAGCACAACACTTTTAAATTTCTTTGACCAAGTCATCTTCTCTATTTCTGGAATCCTATTGAAATTATGGTTCAGAAGAGAAAACAAGCTTGAATACTGGTTTAATTTGTCCCTTTTAGCATAGGTTGTTAATGCTTAAGGAGAAAGCTCACTGCATCAGAACATGGCAACTTTTGGAATCTGGCATGTTATAGTTCAATTTGTCTGCACTTTAAGTAACATTGGTATAATAGTCTGGTACGCCATTTTGATTTTCCTGAATACTTCACATTATGTCAAATCAGACTTGCAAATTTTAATTAAATATGTTGGTATGGATGCTTTTCCTACAGGAAAATAATGATCACAAATTCTAGTGCAGTTTCACACTATTTAGCATTCTAGTTATCTGACATGTATTTATTTGTAGAGACCTGCAGTTACAGAAAACATCCTATTCCCAGCATCCCTTGACCATTAATCTGAAAAGTCAACAGTCCTCATCTGTAAGATAAGTGAACCTGTGTAGTTCCTAAATTAAATGTAGAGGCTTTGACTGTTGCTGTCATTTTGATGTATTTTTGTTATGATTCATTAGTAGTTACATTAAAAAATGTACCGTAAGTTTAGTTAGTATCTTATTTTCTGATCTATCAAGTATCATTCCTATTATGTCTTTAATATTATTAATTTAATAATTTTGTATTAAAATTAAAATTGTGTTGAACAGTGTTCTGATCTGCAACATGTTATACCCGTAGAGTTTAGGAACTTCTTGAGACTGAGGACACTTTGAACTTGTTTTGAGTGTTTCCTAATCATGCTGACCATTATTGATTTTTCTGTTTCCTTACAGTTCTTTATTTAGCTATACATTTTTCTCAATTCAACAATATAAGTGAGGATAGAAAGTTGGCTAAGAAATTGGTTGTAAGCAGAAGAGTTATTGACCTTCAGTACAGCAAATAAAACTTCACAAACAAAGAAATAAACAAATTAATAAATATATTACCCATTGCACTATTAACTCTTTTTTTCCAGATGATTTTCTACATGTCCGCATTCATCTTCTTATGACCAATCTCTGTATTTTTTGAGGAAGGGTTATCCTCTCCCTTTTCCAGTACTTATTAGAATGGCTTTTGGTGTATTCTAGTTCCTAAATTAATTACTAATAATAACTACCTAAACACACAGCAGTAGATAACTATTTGAAGTAGCAGGAGGCAAGCTTTTATAGTCTGGACTGCAATTAAATTTGTGGGCTGTTTATTCTTAAAAATACCAAATATAAAAATTATTTTCTGTGAATGATATATAAATTGCTATTGCTCTGAAAGTTAAGAATGAAAATTTAATTGGTCTGGTAATTTCTTTCCATAGAATAGGAGCTCATTTTTGCTTCCATTAAAATTTGTACATGTATTTCTACTCACAGGCTTACAAATCTATTTTTTATCTTGCTATTAAAAAGAGGTTTTGCATTAGTCAGTCTCAGGTCTCCCAGGACTTAGTCTGTGTTCCTTATTTTGGGAAGAAGCTTGCTGTATTAAGTTTGGTAGGAAGAGCAACCAAAAATCTACATACATACATGGTCCTCTCTCCCTGATAAGAACACTAGTAACAGAAGTAAGCTAAACACAGATCATAAAAACTCTTAAACTGGGAAACTTCAGTCTTGCAACAATAGTTGGATGAAAAGGGAATTAAGTGCAGTTTAATAAGAAGTTACAGGTGTCATTAAAAGAAAATATTCTCAGCAGGGGCCTATTCCACCTTCTTTTAAAATATAAACCAGAATGTCTGGAATTGAACTCTTCAGCACAGAGTTAGGAGTCCTCACACCCTCCTCTCCCTCTCATAAAGCTAAGATGTCAGTGAGGAAAATTAAGGGGTGACAGTGCCTGCTTTGCTTCATATTTTTTTGCTTAAGAATGCCCAAAATCATCTGACATTTGAGATTTCAAATAACATTAGGAAAAATAATAATGTAAGCCTATGCCTAAAACAATCTTTGCCATTTACTTAGGATTTTTAATGCAGTTTGTTTATTCTATTACCACTGTCACCCCTTCTGTGTTGTGTCATAATCCAATCAACTACAAGAAAAGCAGACTACTGTTTGTAAACAAATCTAGCCCTTTGTTGCAAATGTCAAGAGCTCAAGTTTTACCTTGTTTGTTAGTGAAACATAAATATTAAAGTGGTTTTTTTTCTTTTAATTTTTTTTAATTCACTTGAGCTACAGTTATTAGATCAGTCGATTGTTAGTTAACATGGGAATTTTTGCTTGTTTATTCCTTGGATTAAAAATTTGACCTCTCTGTGCATAGTAGCAAAAGAAAATAGTCATTTGTTAGTATATTGGAATTCTCACTCTCCACATGAGTGATGGCGTGTCAGGCTTTGAGAGTTTTGGTTGGCATGTGTCCCTTACAAATTTCAAGCAGTATTGCCCAAGGGATTATCTGAAATGGGAATTATTTCCTTGAATGAGATTACAGAACCTTTTAAATTCACCTAAACCACTGTGTAATGTTCATGTAGATTAATCTTGGTTAGAGCTCTAATTACTATGTTCATCTCTAGTCAAAAAAGGAAAAGCAGTTTCATAATTTAGTCGTGTTAGTCCCATCTCAAATATCATTTCCATTTAGGAATGTAGCAAACAGCATCTTGCACGTGCCATTTTTATGTAAGGTCATGATTATGTAAGTATCAATATTTTGCTAAACACAACAACAAGATAATTTGAAGAGCCTGCAGTAAAAGGTATGCTTCAAAAAGATGCCCAGTACATTCAAATGACTTTAGAGTCAATCTCTGTTTTGAATTATGGGAAGTACAGAAACCACTTGACTCTGACTGGCTTTTTCATTACTAAAAAAATAGCCTTCAAGTCAAAGGCTTCTTAAAGGATGCCTAACATTAAAGTTATGACTAAATAGTAATTGAATTATGTTGGAACCAATGCTTCCACTTTTATTTCTGCAGTCAGGAATTACTCTGAGAGCCACTCTCTTCAGATTTGTACAGGAAAGAATGAAAAGTGTTTGACTTATAGGCAATTTCTAGAAACTGGGAAAACTTTTGGAAGTGGTTATTATGAAATAGGTTAGAAAGCAACCCAAATCGAAAGCTGATACTTGATAGTCTGAAAGACTCTAGTGAAAGGGAACATTTAGTAAATTTGTAGAGTCAAATTACTGAAGTAAGCTAGGGAAGCATCATTTCGGTACAGCTCAGTAAGTTACATTTGGTATTGGTACATTTTATACCATGAGCTTTACTTTTGAAATACAGTGAGCTATAGAAGTAGGAGGAGAATATAGCTGAATGGCAGCTAAAATGAGAAATACAGAGCAGGAGAATTTGTGAATGATGCTGACAGAAATTCTGGAGATGAGGTTCTTTGCCCCAGACAGAGACAAAAGTTAGTCTTAGGGTTGAGCGAAAGAGAATGCTTAGAGGTGCTGCTGGAGTGGGACTAGAGTTGGGGTGGTCCAGGGAAGGTTAAGACAGCCAAGTGGTCTGTACTGTGAGGGCCTTTGTGGTGTGAGCCAGAGGTGAGGGTCTTACTCCCAGACAGAAATGGAAAATAAAGTCCTTCTACTGTTGCCCATATTATAATATAGGTATAAGGTCTGCACGAAATTATCTATGGCTTGGGTATATATAAAATAAGAGAATATGAGTATTTGTTTCTAAGCAACAGTAAATGTTTTAAAGGAAGAATGGTTTGATGGACAATTTATTATTGGTAATTTAATTGTAATTAACTTTTTTTCAGTGAGTAAGTAGCTCTCACTTAGCACATTCATCTTATGAGGGAAGAGAGGAGAATTTCAGGGAAATTCTGGAAAATTCCCAGTATCTTGATAGATAGGATATTTGTAACTGAGAGATAATCTCAAACCAGCTGTAGACAAAAAAAAAGGCACTAGTTATTATGGCAATTTTTTCAAAATGTTGGCAGAGCAGATCACACATTTCATATATTTTTTCCTAATTTAGAAATCCAAGTTTTCATTTTTCTTGGAGGGGCATTTTTGCTGTCTAAGATGCAGCAAACAAGATTCTGGTGGTGAAGGGGCAGTTACTTCAATGGCTCCTTATGTGGCAGCAGCAGATTCCCACAAGTGTCTCAGGGGGTTCCCATGGGTTCTTCAATGATCTCTGAGAGGATGCCTGGAAAGTCAGGAAGAGACTTAAACCAGAGCACTTTCAACTTCCACCTGGAGAATGTACTCACAGGGATTTTATCTAGGCTACTTAGAAATTCAGTCAATATCAATAAAATTGACAAAACTGAGGAATGGTTCTTACTCAAATATTTTATTTTGAGGTATGCAAATATGTGGCCTTCTACCTTTTGGACAATATCAGGGCTTCCCAACCAGAAATGGTGGTAAAATATTGATATATTTATATTAGCAAATATGTGACAAAGCTGCATCAAGAATAAACACTGAGATGAGGCTGATACTTCTGTTTTAATTTGAAAGGCAGGTGAAGATGTCAATGTTTAATTTTTATTATTTTTACTGTTTTCTCTAATTAAATTTGCATCTAGAAGATGCATTACTTCTCATAAAGTAAACCAAGTGTACATTTTCCGGTGAAAAGTGAAGTAATCTTTTTTTTTTCTTTGTTTCTCTCAGCTGAAACACACTTTACTCATAACAAAAGTAACAGGTATTTGTATGGACTGCTATAGTATAGGTATGGAGGTTTGCATTTTAAGCTACAGATTGTTTAATTGGGTTCTGGAAGATAATAAAGTACAAGGTTCATCTTTCATGTGCCTTAGTAATTTGGCTGATCAGGACACGTGGATATGTTTATATATCGCCTGGCTATAAAAATGAAAGCAGCATTTTTGTATTTGTTTGTTTTAAACAATGGGTGAAAGCCCCTTAGTTTCCAAGGCAGCCTACAAATAGTTTAACATTTGGTTTATATATCAGTAGAACACTGAGAATAGAATAGCACAAAATGTATCAGAAAAAATAATCACACCCTTATTTGTTTTTAAATACTCATGTAAATAGTCATGCTTTTCTGGCAAGCCTACAGGAATGTCTACTTGACAAAATTGCCCTTACATCTTATGGCTATCAGATTCTTTATTTATAGCATGTCTTTTTATATCTTCATTATAACAGTCCTTTCTAGTTTTAATTTTTTTCCTCTATAGTTTTCAAAATTGTTTTTGATGCATGAAAATGTTGACTAAATAAGCTGCACTGTACAGCTTGGTAGACACCCATAGTTTGGACATTCCTCTAGTCTCAATCTTATTATGAATTGAGTTTACAATGTGGAAGGTTAATATCCCTGCTTGAGCAGGGATGTTGGCCCAGACAGCCCACTGTGGTCTTTCCTACCATATCCATTCTCTGATACTGCGAGAAACTTCCAATATTTATTTCGTCATCGTGTTTAGGTTTTCCACATTAAAAATGTAAGTATTTCTTGTTTAAAATGAAATCAAATGCAAAAACCCTTCATAATTTTAAAGTAGAAATGAGTGTATGGTGTGTTGGTACTCTCTTACCTGGTCTCAAATGTTTAGAAAGGTAAAGGAAGTTCCTCGGAAGTATTCAATTTTTTACAAATAATTGGTGAAAGTAGAATTTTGGATAGGCATTATGGATAATTTTCTATGATAGACATTGATAGAAAGTTTGTTTTCCTTGAATGAATAGTAGATTCTCCTGAACAGGAGGTGTTAATTTTAATGTAATACATAGTCTATACGAAATTGAACTCACAAGAAACTGATAAAAGCAGCACCAGAGTGAGATGGAAAGATCTGTAAGATCAAAGGTAATTTTCTCTACCCGACTATGTTCCTATTCTTGAACTTATTTATGCCTCTCTTCATGTATTATTTCTGATTGTTGTAAAGTGTCATGCTTAAAGCTTTTTATATATCTATGGACAATTTCCATTCCTGCATAAATCACTTCTTTTAAACTAGTCATACTCACAAAAGAGTTTTCTCTGTGTGCGAACAAGGGGAGAGGAAAAAAAGTACTGGTAAATCAGCAACTTTCCATTTAATGTCAGCATAGTGCAATGATATCAGCTTGCAGCAGGCTTAAGCATTTGAGTAGAAACAGGAGGAAGAAATATTTGATTACTAAATATGCTTGTGCTAGGCATTGTTATGAATATAAGCATTCATTAAAAAGTTCAATTTCTTTCAGGGCTTGGTGTCTCAACATATTGTCAGGCACAATAACATTTATCAGGCTTTCGGTATAGTTGCTGATGGACTAAATGGTGTTCCTGGCAGACTTGCATACAATAGGAAAAAAAAAACAGAGTAAATTTTTTTTACTGTATTGAAGCATTTGTCAAATAAAAAAAGTAGCCGACATTTGTCTTCCCTTTCCTGTGGAAGAAGTTCTATGGATTCTGGTAGTCTTTGATTGCAACTTTTAGGTGAAAAAAGAAAACAATTCTAGAAAATGTCAGACATACTGGAAATAATCATTGCAAAACTGCCCAGTGTCACACGTGCTAAGTAATAATTTTGTTTGCCAGCAAATATCACACCTGCATACAGCAGTCCTGATCTTGGAAGCAGGAAAGTTGATGAGTTGTCTTTAAGACCTTAGGAGCTTTGGCAGTTTTTCTCTAGTTCTTACAGACTTCTAGCAGTAGAAATCTCAAACAAAAAAGAAAAATAGAAAATAATTTTTAAAAACCCGGAAAAACAGACTCCCTCCCTTATACCCCAACAAAATAGGAGTTACTTTGCAAGTAGCAAAGATTCTTGGAATTGTTTTCTATCCAGTTGCACATGACTGTCTTGATATGTGAAATCCATCTTCCTCTTACACCTTTCTCAAAGGGAGGTGAGCAGTGGAGTAGAACCATTGTCATCTTCCAGGTTCTGTAGACAGAGCTGAACTAAAACTGGAAATAATTTAAGAGAACCAGATTCATCAAAGTAACTGTTTTCTTCTCTTGTGAATCTCTTTGAAGATACTTCTGCCTGTATGAGTTTTTTCCTGATCCTACAATACAGAAGTTTTTTTTTTTTTTCCCCAATTGTGCTGAGAGACTCTCTTTAAGCATTTGATACCATTACTTTTAAACCACTGATAAAATATCTTCAGACCCAGTAGAACTGTGTTATTAATTGTAATGATGTTTCACAATGAATTCAATGAAGGAATGTGATGCTTTTGCTTGATGTTTGCTTGATCTTCAGGCAAAGCTTGCTTTCAATTCATTAGATCCAATCTATCTAGATGCCATATTTAAGGAAGCTGCATGTTTTCCATTCCTTCTAGCAGCTGAAGCACATTCCATACTTTGGAAGTTGAAATCTCAGTAACTACCACCATGAAAGGGCAGATTCTCCATCCTTGTATTTCTTATCAATGTGCAATAATTTGAAAGATGGTTGGTAAAACTGCACAATTTTTGAGTTCTCGGCTCTGAAAAGACTGTTGGATATGACATTTTTTGAGAGACAGTATTCCTGTCTGAGTTACAGAAAAGGAAAATTTGCTTCTTGTGCCGAGTTTTCTGAATAACTATAGGGAAGAAATCTGTAAGAATCAAATTCACTTGTGAATTTATGAAGTTTTATGGTTATTTCAATAGGTTTTCTTTATTAGGAGGGTGTCATGGTCCTTAATTCATAATCACCTGTGGCTTATTAAATTTTCAGTGTAATACACCTCTTAAATTTTGTAGGATAACTCGTAGCATAGATGAGTGGTAATTACCTCCATGCACAATACAGTGAGAATATCAAGAATCCCAAAAATATGTGTTCATTTATCTTGCTTTGCAACATGAAAAAAGCCCTGCATTGTCATTTTAAGGACAAAAACCCCATATTGATTTTAAATTTTCATTTTTGATCTGCATAAACTGAGGCAGATGTTTTACATTTGTACTTGAGTGAGGTCACTATTTTAAACAGGAATTCTTGCCTCTCTGGGTCACAAGTCTGTAGGCCTCATTCAGTTTGCCTGTAGATTCTGAATATAAAGACAGATAGCATTAGAAGCTAATGATTTACTCTGGCTGTGTAAGATTCATATTGGAAATTTAAAAAAATAAAAAATCAAACTCTTTTATTCTCAGTCAAATGAGCTTTTATTTGAGATATGTAGATAATCTTTCACAGAACATGCTTTTGGTAAAGAAAATGCCAGTTTTGTAGAAGAAAAATTTTACAGGGAGAATTTCTGGCTGTATTGGTAGTTTTTATTTCTGACATCGTTGTCAAGTCAGATGCAAAACTACAGGGCTTTTTAACATAATGCTTGTGTTCTGTCCAACTCTATTTTAAAACTTATTTTAAAAAGCTGAAGATCATAATTCTCTAAATACATTTTTCTACATTTTCAAAGTTTTGTAGGAAGCTAACAAATGTTTGCACTAAAAAAAATTTAAAAACTGAAGGGTGTTTGGAATTTTTTCTGTTTTCTGTCTGAAATCATGTTGACTGCTATATTTCATCTTCGCCATCTTTCTTTTTGCATCCATTACACCTTAATTGTTGCCTTAATTGTTAATCTATCTTTTATTGAGGGGAAGGAAAAAAATCTTTTTTCAAAACAATTTTTGGAACCTCAACCACTGCTATATTGCCTTAAACTGAAGAGCATTAAGATTTTCCTGAATTAAGATTTTTTTTTCATTAGTTCCTGCTAATGAACTGTACAAGGTGGAGTTCCTTTTTCTGTGTCTGCTTTTTTCAGGGTTCTGCCTTTCATGTTAGTCATAAAATGGTGTAGGTTAGCTCTAAGATGTAATTATCCAGTTTCAAAAGGTCGGTACACTATACTTCATTTCCACCATTCACCTTTGCAATTATCCACTTCATTGACACTACCTTGACCTCATTCTATGCTTCCACCATTATTCTGGTCTTCCTATTAAAAGGTAAAATTCAGTGCAAGTCTGCACCGATATTTTATGGAGAGAAAATATTCACATTTCAAGGGAAAATTAAAGATCTCAAGGTTTTTTTCACATGTCGCAAATTTTTCCTTAAGGTTTCACTTTTCTTTATTAACCAGAATCTGGAGTTCCACACAAGAGCATCACATAGGATGGAATATCCCTGTGGCTCTTTGGCTTAGCTGTCCACTCCCAGCTTCTTGTGCAGCCCAAGAAGCTGAAAATGCCTTGATTTAGTGCAAGCACTGCTCAATAACAATGAAAACTTCCCTCTGTTATCAACATTATTCTCACGCTAAATTCAGAACATAGCACTGTACCAGCTATTAGGAAGAAAATGAACTCCTATCCCAGCTGAAATTAGGACTGTTAAATATGTAAATTTATCATAATTGCATCTTGGCTGAAGTGAATTGAAATTTTACAGACATAGGTAAATAAATTTATCTTTGACATCAGATCTTCATGTGATAGCCACCTTCTGCTTAATTTCTTGACTGAAATTCAACCTTGGATGTTTTTGTGATTTCTCTCTATTTGATGTCTGACAAAAATGAATTTGTATTGATTAGTGTCAACACTGTGAAAAGGTGAACTTTCAGGCTTAGAATTTCAGCTTTGTATTTTGGCAGATGCTTTGCAAGAAGACAGGGTTTCTCGTGTTCTGGAACTTTCATGGATACTTGTAATAATGAATATGCCTGCATATTTATTTAGGAAAAAAATATGGGGCTTGTGACTGTAGTCAAGTCTAACAACTTGCATAACTTTAGTGGGGAAGAAGCAATATTTGCTGCCAAATAGGGGTATGTGATTCCTTAATTTCCAACTGTTGTACAGAAATTCAGTGGATAGATTTTAAAGACCTCATTAGGAACATGTGAGCATCACACATTTACTTGTGTGTTGGAGCAACTTCTATTCTATCACTCTGAACCTGCTCTAATACTTTGATGACCTGTGCCCAAAACTGCAGGCAGTGCTCGAGGTGAGGCCACACCAAAACAGAGCAGAGAGGAAAAAATCACTTTTACTGTCCTCTGATAATCTGAATGAGCTTCTTTAACTTTATTTTGTTTCTAATTATTTTTATTTACTCAGAAATAAGGTGGAAACAGACAAGTTTGCAATCTGATTTAGCTAGAGAATGACATTGCTACTATTCACAGGATCAGAATAATGTTTCTTTTATGTGTAACAGCTCATTCTCTTTCCTCTACATTCACTACTTTTCATTATTTGCCAGAAAATGATTTTAGAATAAAAGTAACAGATAGAACTCAAAAAGTACATCACTATGGCTTTTTCTAAAGCCTTGTTTGCACAGATATCCTGTTTCTTCAATGAAGAAGTGTCTCACAATGTTTTCAGCCACTGTTTTCATCAAACCATCGACTTTAGTTCTCTCATAACTGAAAATTGTAAAATGCTCTTAAAATTTTGATCCTTTTAAAAATATATTAGTAATTCTTTTTTTTCACTCAATTAAAAGAACTGGAATCTTTTATTTTCACAGTTTTTAATCTATGTTAATCTCTTTTAATCTCCTGTTAAGAACCAGTTAATAATAACTTGTTAACAGTAAGTACTTGTTGATAGTAATCTTCTGATAAATTTCCATTAGTACCCAATAAGTAACTGGTTCGTGTTATAAACATAAATTCACTTTACCTTTTTTTTCATTTGAAGTCTGAGAAGTATTTAATGCAGCCTTGACAAAAACCTCTACGTAGCTGTCTCTGAAAAATAAATCAGTTCTTACTTAATTACTCTATATGACTTACTAGTGTGTCTTTTTGTTGATATATTTCATTCACCCTATATGTGGATATGATGAACCAATTCATAAAGTTATCCTAAAATAAGGTTACAGAATTGGCCATAAAAATAATAATTCCCTTAAGACTATTAATCATGACCACAAGAAAGAGATTAGCATGAAAACTTAAAAATCTTTCCTCTGATTGTGAGGATAACCATATGCAGTACTGAAGATATACTTTAGAATGTCTTCAGTTTAATGAACATTAATTACAGTCCTTCTAAATTGTAAACTGAATAAAACCATGATGATTTTTTTGTCTTTTGGAGAATAAAAAGTGAACTTTGACTTTGCCAGGCCAAAATCAGTCTCACTGTTATTTAAAACATTTTATTATTATGTTAATACTATTTTTCCATAAATAGCAGAAAATAATAGGATTTTGTTACCAGTTACTGTATAAAAAAATTACCTATGCTTTACTTTTTTGAAGGTACATTTGATGAAATATTGACTGTCTTGGTTATTTTCAAATTAAAATATTTAACTTTATGAAACGTGTAAAACTTACATCTTGGGCTGATTTCTAAAGTGCCCACCTTACTCTGAGGTGACACCAGTAGCCTCACTCAGTGAAAACCAAGGGGTTTTAATCAGATTATTCCTCTTTCCTTTTTTTTTTTTTTTTTTTTTCTTTTTTGGTTATTCTTCCTCCTACCCTCAACTTTCCCAGATGGAAAGAAAGCAGTGTGAGAATGCCTCTGAATGGGGAAAGACAGAGCGACTAGAAGCAGAAAAACAAAGTTTGGAAGAAGAGACCAGAAAACTAAAAGTGCAGGTAAAAGAAATTCAGGAAATTCTGGAGATGAAAAAAAAAAAAAGGCAACACTAACAAAATTGAGTTGTGATTATTAAAATGCATGAAGTAGGCTTTTGGTTAAAAATAAGCTTATTTTTACTTAGTTTAGTGGTAGTAGTATTACTCAGTTGGATTATTTGGGGAGCATTCACACCCAAAATTACTATTTCAAAATGTCAAAGTGTCCATAAAACAAAGATTATACAAGACAGCAGCCCTTACTACATCCCAGACCTGAACAATTGGACCTCAGTGGCTTAGAATTTCTGTAGGGTACAGAAACCAAAAATAATATCTGTTCATTTTTAAAAGGAGCAGGGAGAAATGACAAGTATAAAAAGACTAGGAAGGAAAAGTGAAGACTGGGAGGAACAGAAGAGACTAAGTAAGCTTTGCGAGCTACAGAGTCCTGATGAAGTTCAAAGCAAAAAAAATAACTGTGAAACAAGTCAATTCCCTGTCTTGTTGAACATCAAATCTCTTCTTAGGAGAAGGACAACTGAAGGAAGTGCCTATTCTTTATTTTTTGTTCTTCCAAAGGTCTGTTCATTTATTGTCCTGCTGCAAATGGCTTGATAATTTATTCAGAGACCCTTAGCTGAGCATGTTTCCTTTATTTTATGGTTTTCTATGCTGATAACTAAATAGTAATCCAGAAAGCTCCCACTTTCATTGAGACTCTAAAAGTCCAAAAAAGAGAAAGCAAAAAGGCCCCCAAACCCACCAATCAATCACTAAATGTACATATCCAATGCTGTGAGTTGGGTAGTGAGAAGCAGTAACGTTTTTTTATTTGCCTAAATAACAAATAATTTAATCTAATTTACATGTATTTGCTGTTGAATAATGACATTCTAAGTAACTAGATTTAGGGTTTAGTGACTTGGTAATTTTTCTTGGGAAAGACTGAGAGAGGTTTTATACTTGATGTCTGCTGTTAAATGAAATCATAAGATTTTTCTATTTCCATCATGACTGAGTAAGAGCAAATAGAAGCTCATTCATACAAACCTGCCTTTCTAACATATCTTACAAGCAAGGGGTTTTAACTTTTTTTAATACTATTTATTGTATGGTAACATATACATATCACATCAGTATTTTCTTGATTTATTTGTATTGCAAGCAATTTGAGGTTGAAGATATGGCCAGAAAGAAGCTCATCTGCTTAGGCATATTATTATATTTCAAATCTCTTTTGCTTATATGTCTGTGCTGACTTATTTGTTTGGTTTTCTTTTAAAAAATAATTAGTTGCATAGTATTAGATATCTGTGATCAACTCTCTTCATTAATATCAGCTCTCTCTGTTAGTAAAGCCACTCCTATATTTTATTTACAATAACTGCAAAACATGGAATCACAGGACAAGTCAGACTGGAATGGACCTCATGAGATCTTCAGCCCTACCTCCTGCTCAAAGCAAGACCAGCTCCGAAGTCAGACTGAGTTATTCAAGGTTTTGTCCAGTGAGGTCTCAGAAACATCCAGGACTGCATGACCTACTCTGGGCAGCGGGTTTGTGATGGCTTGACTCCAGCAGGCAGTTAAGCTTCCACCCAGCCTCATTCACTCCTCAGCAGTGTGTTGGGGGACAAAATTGGAGGGGCAAAATGGAGAAAAAAACTTGCAGATTGAGAAAAAGACAGATTGATAATTGGGAAGGGGGAGAGCGAGCAAGCCTCCCTTATGGGGGCTCTTCCCAGGCCGGTGCTGGCCAGGGCGGTGGCTGCTCCAAGGATGCAGCAGCTCCCCTTCCCCCCAGCCCACCGTTCACCTGAGCTCAGATGNGGGGGGGTGCGGGGAAAGAAGTTATGAAGAAGTGATCAACACCAGCAGCAGACTAGCCACTCTCTAAGCCACAGCTGCTTTGGAAAAAACATCACCATGTCATTGCAAGGAACTCTTCCTTCCCAGATGTAGGACTGTCATTGCTTAATTTCACAAGATTCTTTTCGGCCCCTTCTTTCAGCTTAAGGACAGAACTTCTTGATCCCACCTACAGGCAAGGATATTGCCTCTGCCTGCCCCAGCCTCAGAGGGAGACAGCAAGACCTTGATGGGAGCATTTTCCCTCCAGAGCTGTGAATTGAGCGTGTGATGTATTTCTCCACTTTAGGCTGGGAACCATGGCCTGTGGTGCATCATCCCCAAGGCTGAGCTGCCTTGTAGTCTTCAGCAGCATTTCCAGCCAAATCTCATTGCCAGATTCTGCCATAGCATCCGAAGCATTCTTCTCACTGTGTCCAGGGCTCCTGGCCTCTGGCTGCAGAGAGCGAGTGATACCACCAAAAATGGTCTTCTGTGACACCAAACACCCATTGACAACATGAGTAAAATTAATGATCAACAGGATTAAAGTGCTGTGGCAAACCCTTAATGAGAAAATGAACCCTTCACAGCTGGAAAAAGTGTAGAAACAGTCTTATGAGGAAAATTACTCTTTCAACGAGTTAATCTCCAAGTCAGTCATGGCACTGGAGACCTGGTCAACCATATGTGGAGTAGGCAGTGGTTTGTAGAGTTAGTTGGCATGTTTTTAACCTTGCTGCTGCCATTAAATGCAAAACAGATGTTAAGAAAGGAAGGAGTTCCCTTTTCAAGGATTCCAGCCTAACTTAATTTGGATGGAACTTGTCCACTCCTTTGTGGACACATCCTAATGTCACTGTTGAACCTTGCTAAATTCTGAGACTGTTTCTGATTTTCTCTAATACTGTAAATAACCTGAAAACAATTGCCTTGACTTCTGGTTCAAGACCTTTTTATTTCTGGGATGGTAGCTTCAAGTTTAAATAAAATAAGTAGTGTTAGAGTAGTAAAGAAGAATGACTGCTTTAATGTGGGTGATGGTTAGATGTCTAGGTCAGCAAGAATTGAAACTACAGCTATTTAAAGGTCTTTGTGCACCTTGATCAGTATGATATGGCTTTATTTAGCAAGTAGACACAAGATAAATAGCTAATTTTTTGTAGAATGGATCCCAGAGCAAAACACAGTTGCCTAGTATTCTACTTTTTTTCCAAAACCTGTATTTGTGAGATTATTTGGAGCATCCATTGTAGTTGTTTAAAACAATATTCAGTGTTATTAATTGATAAATGGCTGATTCACACTTGTAGATTCATACTTGGGTATAAGCAAACAATGGCAACATGTTTTGTTTAGTAACAGTTCTAGTAGTATTAAAAACATGGTATCAATACACAGAAATTAAATCCTTATATCCTTGTCTAAACGATTTCATGTTGACAGTTATCTTGCTCTTTAATATGTATACATACTTCCCTAGGACATAGAATTTGTGCAATCTCTTGCCAATCATAGTAATAAACCGTGTAGATTGAATTCTGAATATAAAAGTTAGTATTAATTATGCCTTTCAAAAAGTGTGATTCCTTAATATTATTCTTAGCTAGCAGTGTGTTGGTTTAAAATGTTTCCCCATGCAATTTTTAAAAGGTTCTGTTGTACGAGATGAGCAGAATTGATGAAACAATTGGGATCAGACATTGTTGTGCAGTTTTATTGATTGTACTTCTTGAAATGGAAAATACCAATTAAATTAATAGATTTGACTAATATCATGGTAACAAATATTAAATGGATCTCACTGGTTCATCTAGGAAGGGATAGCATGAAGGAAAAAACACCTTGTTGATGGTATAAATCAATACCCAAAACATGAGGTTTATGGAAAAAAAATGAGTAAAGGAGTGATGTTGAGCCTGAGAGGAAGGGTGAGAAGAAAGGAAGAGGATTTTAGTTTTGTCTTTAACCATCCTACTCTATTTTTAACAGGTAATATATTTAATTTTCCCCTAGTCGAGTGTATTATTCTTGTGAGGTAAATTTATCTCAATTCATGAAGCCTTCTATCTTCCTTTCCACTCCTGTCCTGTAGAGGAGAGGTGTGAGAGAGCAGCTGGGTGGGCATCTGGAATTAAGCCAAGGTCATCTCATCCTAGTGTCAGAGGTGGGTGCGTTCCTCACATTTCACAGGCAAAATTTACTTTTTATGATGCAACTTAAATGGGGCTGGTTTTCCTTGTATTTTTAAAATATACAAGCATTATCCACTTTCTCCTTTCCCTTAGACCCTTTCCTCCTTTAGAAGTGAAGGGGATATTTCTTCTTCATAAATATATGAGGTATTTAATGATGGTTTGCTTATATGCAGAGAATAATTCATCTGCTGTAGCCATGAAGTTTTCCTAACAGCATCACTGTGTAAACTAATTTTTATGGATACAAAGTTTTGGTGTGGGAATAGGTACAATGTGAATGACATTCTTCCGTACTTTAACTAAAAAACCGAAACAAAACTAGTAAAGGCTATAAGACTAAATTGCTGCTCCCTAAATCTATCTTAGTTGAGTAAGAAATCAAAGTTCAAATGTTCTCCTTTTTTTAAGATCTAGAAAAATCAGATTAGCAAAAATTCCAAGACAAAAATCCTCTCTCTGCACATCTCTAAAGAAGATGTTATAACACAACTGTACTCACTTCCAGATTTATTTTTTAATAAAGGCTAGACCATTACCATAGCACGCTTTTGATGAGAGAGAGCCTTATTACTCTGAGCTGCACAGAAATGTATCACAAGTTATTAATTAGAACAGTTTTTGCAAGTACAGTTGAGAAATAAAATTTGAGAAGTAGTCAAGGAAAATAAATGGAGCAAGATAAGATGAAAACTGCTGCAGATTCATAAACATACCTTTACATTTTGGTTAAAATACATAATGTGGCTTTAAGGCAGATTCTTTCATCATCCCGGCTTGAATTGGTATTGCTTTAATTTGGAGTGATTTTGTGCATATAAATTCTTTCTAAAGGAAGCCATGTGGGAAGTTCTGTTTCAGGTATTAACAGTCCTTGCTCTAATCCCTGAGAGAGTAGGCATGGCTGGAGCATGGACAGTTTTTGGGATGGCCTAATGTCACATGTGGATTGGGGGCCACAGGAGCAGGAAAAAATTTTGACTCCTGTGTTTATGTGTGGGGCTCAACTTTTGCTGCTCTGGTCTGTTTACCAAAATCTGCTGTGTGAGTAGGGCCAAATGCAAAAGGAGTTGCAAACTGTTTCCTTGTAAACAGTGGGCACATTCAGAGAGTGGGTAGACAGTGATCTGCCTGCACACTCTCTGAGTGCCTGGGGACTACCAGATGGGTTTTGAGAAGGCACCACAGTACGGAGGAGGAGTTTTATTATTTGCCTGGATGATAAGAGAGGAATTTAAATACTTAGAGGTTATATTAATTGCCATGTGTTTCATTCCTGATTTGGTGTAACGGATCTCTTGGACTGAGTTTTTTATATATTTTTTACTCTTCATCAGAAGAAAACTCAAGACAAGATGTAATTATGGTAATATTGTTAAACCCTTTGATATTCATCTAACACTGTTCAACCAGTGGAGAAATATATTTGTTTCAACAAAAACCGCTGGGGCTGGTTGTTGCAATGATATAACAGTACAGGCTGCACAATTTGCTCCCTGAATGGATTTCTAAAACACAATATATTTTGTCAGAATTACAACATAGAGTACCGTTGTTTTTATATGTTTGTTTTCTAATTGCTTTCTGGTGAAATGCTCATTTCAATTCCTTAGAAAATTGACTAAACTGTAGAGCTAAAACTAACAAAAATAGAGCTTTACGGATATGTTTCCTTTAGCAAATTATGCTGATGTTTAATAAAAGACGGGGAAAATATTACTGGATTACAAACTGTTATGGATCAACACTCAGCACTGTACTTTTCTTACCAATTTGTTTCCAGTTTCAGAGATATTTAATTCAGAATTCCTTACAAGAAAAGCTGAAAGTCTAAGAACATATTTAAAAATTAATCTCTCATTTGCATCTGACTAGTGCAATAACTTTTAGAGCATTAATATGCTTCAAATTGTTCATTTAATTTTATTATTTTATCACCCATTATCTAACTTCTTGAATGGGCCTGTAAATTGTAATGATACATTTTTCAAACCTCTCATAAATATTTTTAATTACACTTTTTATTGTGATGATGGAAACCAGAAAAGCTATAAGTTTTTTTGATGCATGTGTATAATTAGCTATTCTATATTTATTCTTTCTTTTTAGAACAATATTTATTCTTTCACTTAAGGATACATATTTAGTATTGTTCTGTAGTTTCCCAACTCTATTGCACCACCTCCCTCCCTGTTTTTCCAGTCAGTTGGGAAAGCTTGCTTTAAAAAGCCAGTTACCTTCTTTATTTTTGCAGAGTAGCGTGAGAGTATTTACATGCCATCAGAATAAAAGTTCATCTAGCCCTATATCCCATTTCTGACATTGACCAAAAATGGGTATGTGTAGAATACTTACTAAGAGCAGCACAGGAATACTGTCTCAGGGAACTGTCCTGGCCTCTCAGCAATTCATGTCTTAGAAGTTTCCAGAGTGAGATCAGTGTTTTTCAACTCTAATACTTCTTACTGAATATTTTTTTGGTAATTTTTAAAAATTATTTTTGAGCACAAGTAAATTTTTAACATCCACTATTCCCTGCCATGAAAAATTATAAGTTTAGCTGCACATTAGTAAAACATTGACATTGTTTGCTTTACATCTACTTTTACATATCCATGATACGGAAACAGAAAATTAATTCAGTTTCCTCTTTCTTCACACCATCATTGATATGATCTTCCAACACCATGGAAACTGCTCAATTATTCCTCTCTTCTTTTTCTTCTCACTTATTTTATCCCTAATTTAGTAACTAGGTATTCCTGTAAGTAAGGGCCCTTTTTTATGTCAGCTAAGTTTCTCTAAGAATCGCTGTAGAAGATCTTTGTTAAATGCCATTTGAAGGCCTGCCTAGAGCTCTGATCTAGCAGAGTCAATTTATTGACTCATTCGTAAAACTGGCATAAGTTAGTAGGACCTAAGATTTTTTGGATAGAAATTGTTTTGATTCTTCTTCAATAAATCATATTTGCCCATGCCTCATCATATTTCTAATTAAGAATGTTTAGGCTTTTTTATACCCTCTGGAAGCATTTTAAAAATTTTCCTTTTCTTAGCTGTTTCCTAGGTTTTTGAATTCTTTAATGTCATCCCAGGACTTTTTAACTACCCGTTTTGTCTCCTTGATTTATGAAAATGTTCAGTTTGAGACAGATGCTCTGATGTAACCCATATATATATAAAATAGGGTCACAGAATTACTTATTTCCCTGCTTCTCCCATGTGAATACAGAGGCAACTCAAGGAGCTTTCTTGTTTCCTTAATTCTGGATATTGTTTATGTAATTGTCAATAGACTATGAGGTTTCTTGCTGTTGATTTGTTAGAAAAAGGATTAATAATATCTTTTATAATGTCTTCAAGTTGTTCCTCATATCCTATTTGGCCCCTCTTAGATATCTTTATAAAAGTACTGCCAGGTTTTAAAATCTATTTTTCCCCGTTGTAAAAAGATAGTTTCACTAATAATGTGATATAATATTTTATCTAGTCCCTTTATGAAATAACCACAGTAAACTCTACCCCAGAATATATGTATGAGAAATTGATTTAACTTTCTTCTGCGCTGTTGTCAGACTTGAATATGTTTTCAGATTGTTCCCAAAATCTGTAATAAGATATAATTCCAGCCTTTAATTCTTTTTCCCTTTATTTTATTAATTCCTAAAATATTTTCTTAATATTGTTGCTATGGATAGAAGGTCAGGAATTTTGCTTGGTTTTTTTTTTTTTCTTTTGTCTCATGATTAAGTTGTCATTTGGTAAAGGGGAAAATGTGCGTCCAAGTGTGCCAATGCTCTGTTCAAATTTCATTCCTTTGAATTCACCCTGTCAAATCTGATTATCAGCAATTAATCTTTTCAGTAATGTAGAAATTGTGTCCCTGTGTGAAATATCTGAAAGCTTGTCTCAGTTGGCAAGGCACTTGATACAGTTACTGAATATTTTAAAATACTTCCTCTGGTTAAATTTCAACTTCTTTGAAGCAGCAGACATTCAAATTCACTTCTTACAGGAAAAGGAGTTGGATTTATTTTTGTTGGGGCCTTCTAACTCAGGATATTCTGTGATTCAAATTACTTTTTAAGAAAAATTTAAAAAAAATTAAGAAGTAAGGAGAGGCTAATTCAGCCTTCAATTTGGGATGCCTTTTAACAGTCTTGGAAAATGAACAAAAGGAATTGTTCCTCAGCAGTATCTCTTTTAAAAATGCCTGCTGATGGTTATGAACATTTTTGGCGTTTGGAAATTTGAGTTCTTTAAACAGTCAGCAGTAGATGTTTGGAATATTTTGTGCTGTGCCATGTATAGCCCAATGCTTGCATAATAGCTGTCTTGGGTTATTGTGTTCATTGAAGAGATCATGGCTCAGCTGTCCCTGATCAGCCCTCTCACTTTCTAACCCTTTTAGCCAAGTTTGTGTAATATGTCTCTATGTAAGCCTTCATAATGTTTCTTATTGCTTATTTCTTTCCTTTTCCTTCTTTTCATCCCTCCCTCCCTCACTTCCTCCCTTCCTCTCTTACTTATTTATCCCAGTATATCCAGCTCAAGAAGCAGGACAATGTGAATCTCATGAGATTTAACAAGACCAAGTGCAAGGGGCTGCACCTGGGTCAGGGCAACCCCCAGTATCTGCACAGGCTGTGAGATGAACAGATTGAGAGCAGCCCTGTGAGAAGAACTTGGGGCTGCTGGTGGGTGAGAGGCTGGACATGACCCAGCAATGTGCTCTTGCATCCCAGAAAGTCAAACGTGTCCTGGGCTGCATCCAAAGCAGCGTGGGCAGCCCAGCAAGGGAGAAGACGCTGCCCCTCTGCTCTGCTCTGGTGAGAGCCCACCTGGAATGCTGCATTCAGCTCTGGGATCCTCAATATGAGAAAGACATTGACCTATTGGAGCAAGTCTGATGATCAGAGGGATGGAGCTCCTCTTCTCTGAGGCACACCTGAAAGAATTGTTCAGAGTTGGAAAAGAGAAGGCTTAGGAGTGCCTACTTGCAGCCTTCCAGTATCTAGGCTGGGCCTATAAGGAAGACAGAAAGAGACTTTCTACAAGGATGTGTAGTGACAGAAAAAGGCAAAATGGCTTCAAACTGGAAGACAGTAGGTTTGGATTAGATATTAGGAAGCAATTCTTTATTATGAGGATGGTAATAACAGGTTGCCCAGAGAAGTTGTGGTTGCCCCATCCCTGGAAGTGTTCAAGGCTGGATTGGGTGGGGCTCTGAGCCACCTGGTCCAGTGAAGGATGTCTCTGTCTGTGGCAGGGTTTTGGAATCACATGATGGTTAAGGTCCCTTCCAACCCAAACCATTCTATGATTCTATAACTATATGGAAAGAGTAATCTAAATCTGATTGGAAATAGTGGAAATAGTCTGGTATTTCTGCATCAGACCTTATTAAAAAAAAAAAAAAGCATAATACTTTGAGGCTTAAGAATTTCATAAAAAACTTAGTCCTGTGCCAACAAAGAGAACAGAATAGAAATAACAGCTTTTATTTTGTTATTATTTAAGGTAATTTTGTCAAGATTTAATGGAGACAACATAAATTCTCTAACAGCATAAATTCTTACCTATGGATCTGAACACCTCTTGTCTGACCTCGTCTCTTCTCATATGCTTTGCTTTTCTCAGTTTAGGAATATTGACCTCTTTGCCTTTCTCTGTTCCAGAGTATATGTGATGAAGGAAAATAATAGTTTATGTAATATAACCAAAGTTATTTCTCTACCTGAAGGCAAAATTATTTTTCCTGTTTTTTGTTCTTTTTTGTTTTCTTTTAAGATGCTTTGACCAGATTTTTATTTGTACTTGATGATCCTAAGTATGTTCTTTTGTTGTAGTCTAAAACTGCACTTATTGCAGAAACATTGTGAAAGAATTTCCTTTATTTTTTTTGGTAAGGGAATAGCATCTAATATTTCTAGTATCTTTGTTTAATTATAGTTGGGAAGTGAATATGTTAAAAAACAATTTCAAGACCTTCTCAAGCTGTGTTGATATATAACATAATTGCAAAGGAAAAAAAAATAATCTTCAACATTATTTTACCTATTATCTACAAGCAGAAATATCAAACATGAAGTCATTTAGCAGGAACTCTTAGATACCATAATAAATCCTTACTTTCAGCCATTCATTTTACCAAGGATATTTATTTTCACATTACCAAATGTGTAATACAAATGAGTTGCAACCATGTTGGAAGATGCAATTTCTTTAGTGCCAGATAGTATACTATATTTAATACACTGTTGTACATCTTGCTTAAGCAGGTTGTAGAAACCCTTACAAATGTTATCTTAGAAAACATTTTTCTGTCCTAGAGTTTGCAAGAGGTCCTTGCGCAAGTGATTAGTCTGTGCAGACTGCTTTTTTTGCCTGTGTTGTATAAATATGTAATGGCTGTAAGTATTTAGAATCCAGAATTCCTCTTGTGTTGCACTACTGTAACGTCAGTGTCAGGATCAAAACCCGTATGTTAACCTCTACCCCAATACGTCAGAGGGGCACCCGTTCCCTAAGGGAAGCAAAGCTAGCAGCTGAGCAGCACTTTTGGTTTCCAGCAGAGCATTTTGCCCAAGCTTTATTTAAGGTCCTTTCTAAAAGGGGAGCAGGGGCATGCCCTCAGCCATACTGCCTCTAAATTGGCTCAAAGCCCAGGCAGCCCAGCCTCTGCCCTTAGAGCCCCACTGTCCATCACTTAGTATCAGATGGCTGTATCTGAATTAGAACTTCACTAAGAGGCTATAAAACTGTTGAACAGCCCAGCCTAATTCATCAAAATATTAAGTTTCTTCTGTTTAGATTGATTAAATGTGAGGTTGGTTTCTTTTTTGGTTTTGTGTTTATGAGTTTTTTTGGTTTTGTGGGCTTATTTGTGGAAGGGGTTTTTTGTTTGATTTGTTTTGGTGGTTTGTTTTTGTTTGGTTTTGTTTTTTTGGCATGTTTTGGTTTTTTGTTATTGTTTTGTGGTTGTTCGTTGTTCTGGTAAACTAATCAATTAATAATTTTATGTCATGTTGAAGGTCAAGACTGGTGATTGCTGACCTTCAAATGGAAATTACTGTAATGGGCTCCTGTATAGTTGAGTGGAAATGCCTTTTACCAAGTCTAATGGCCTAGAACTGATAAGTTTAAATCAATTACTCTACATTCACACTCTTGTGGTTTTATGATTACTAGATGTAAAGGTATCTGCAGTTCTGAATTGTCTTAGACATTTACAACTCATCACACGACACACCATGATTGAAGAAGGTGCTTTTTCATGAGTAATATTTCCAGCTAACTAAGTGAAAGTGAATGCTTTTGGCAGTTCTGCATCCCTGGCTTCCATGGTATAAGGCAAATCAATTTACATGAAGAATATTGTTGGTAAAATCTGAAAGGTCATGATACTCAGACATACATAATAGTCTGCCTTCTGAAAAATCAATCTGTCTGCATTGATTAGGTGAAGAAAGCTATTGATGTTTCTGTTTGTTTCAGAAACTGATGGTTGTGCTGAGAGTAAACTTTATTTCCATTGACCTTACTGGGACTTCTTAAGTCTAATAAATAAATTATTTTATTTTATATACAAGAATAATCTTTATGATTTAGAAAATATCAACTCCATAAATTCAAAAATTTTAGGAAAATGTGCTATAAAGAGAAAGAACAGAAGGTCCTAGAGTAAAATAATGAGACATTTTTAAACTTTTTAATTCTCAGTAAAGCTAGATTTGACTCTACTATTTTCTGTTTTCACAACACAACATAAAAATCTTGTAGCTTATAAATTGTTCCATTTGTTTCCATCAAGATATAATAAAAGCTTCAATAATGTAAAAAAATTGTGGTGTTCACAGTAAAAGATGAAGGATAGCGAAGATAATAAAAAGCCTTGAATGCTTATGGGGTTTTTTGATGAATGTATGTATTCCCTGAAATAGGAAGAGAGAAATGTTAAAAAAATTATATGTCATGACACCATTGTGACTACAACTTAGCAATCTGTTAGTAATTGATTAGGTAACAAAGGATTAGAAAAGATATTTTCTGATTTTCTAGTAATTTTTTCAGTATATTAGTTATTTCTTATCCAAGAACCAATTATTTTCTTCCAAGAGCTTATTTTTCTGAAATGTTTCAGGCAATGCAATTTAGCCTCTAATTTTTTTATAAAGAACTTATTACTAGTGACCCAAAATACATGATGACAAGTCACAAGAGGTTTTCAAGACCTTTCTGAGTGTGTGGTGCTTTACCAGCTTCTACATGCAGATAAGTTAATTTCACTGAACAGTGGATGCAACTCACACAGAAATGTTAAATCAAATGCTTCAGGATATGCCTATATTAAATTTCATAAGAACCAATCAGGATCATGTGCATGAAGCAGAAGTTTTACACTTTGGAATGCTGAAGGTCATATATGCCAATCAAAGAGAAGCTGTGTAAACTGGAGTTTATGAGGGGAAATGTCTAGAAATAGCCTCAAATTCTTCTTATTCCTCATATGGAAAAAAAATCCCCTGTGTTTTTTCTTTGTAAGGAAAACAAGATTTGTCTCTAAATCTTGGACATGATTTCCTAACTTGCATACAGTACTTTGGAATAATAAAGTATGTTCTATATAATTTTCTATAGTTTTCTGAACAGGTATATTTATACTATGGTTTGTGTTTTGTCCATTATGAAGATGTGTTCACATACTGAAAAACTAAAAAAGAATCAATTGATCAAAAGAAAAAAAACCCCAAAATATCTATAATTAAAACAACGTAATATTTAAAAAGGAGTTTTTAAAAATGTTAGTCTTCAATCTTGTAAGCCAAGACTTCACTTGCTCTTTGTATTCTCTAAATTATTAAATGTTTAAATGCAGGACATTAATGTCTTTTCCTTATCCTGAAAAAGATATAAAAATTTAACTAATTGTGTTAGGATCACTTGACATTACTTCTATAAATGATTACACAAAACTAAACACAGTAAAAATTTTTACTTGTTTTGGGATTCTTGCTTTGAACCAAGAAGAAAACGGCATTATGCTTTAAAATCACACAGCCGTAAAAATTATTTCAAACATGTTTGGATTGAAAGCTCATTCTACTTTAGGCTGTGTTATGAAAATGAAAGAGTTGTTAGCTGGTGTGTTGGAAATGTACATTGTATTTTGAATTGACTTTTTGGGGTTAGAATTTTTCCTGCATAGAAGGTAAAAATAAGTTCTCTGAAGAAGGGTGAGACAAGGAGGGAACAAAATTGAGGGTTTTTTCCCCCAAAACATTGATATGAATGACAAAGCAATTTAAAAATATAGCTACGTTACATACTTCCAATTAACATATGTGGAATAACAGAATCACAGAATCGTAGGATGGTTTACGGTGGAAGGACCTTAAAGACAATTTAATTCCAACCCCACTGCCATGTGCAGGGACAATTTCCAATAGATCAGTTTGTTTAGAGCTCCAGCTGTCCTGGCTTTGAACGCTTACAGAGACGTGACCTCCACAACTTCTCTGGGCAACCTGCTCTGGTGCCTCATCACTGCCACTGTAAAGAATTGTTTCATAATATCTAATCTAAACCTATCCTCTTTCACTCTGAAGCCATTCCTCCTGTCCTGTCACTCCACATCCTTGTAGAAAGTCCCTCTCCATCTTTCTTATAGGTTCCCTTCAGGTACTAAAAGGTTATAATTAGGTTACCCCAAAGCCTTCTCTTTCCCAGGTTAAACAAACACAATTCTCTCAGCTTTTCCTCAAAGGAGAGGTGCTCCTTTCCTCTAATCGTCTTGGTGGTCTCCTGTGGACTCACTCCAGCAGGTCAATGTCTTTCTTGTACTGAGGACCCCAGAGCTGGATGCAGCATTCCAGGTGAGGTCTCACCAGAGCAGAGCAGAGGGGCAGAGTCTTCTGCCTCACTCCGTCACCCACGCTGCTCTGGATGCAGCCCAGGACATGTTTGGCTTTCTGGGATGCAAGAGCACACTTCTGGCTCATGTCCAGCCTCTGACTCACCTGCAGCCCCAAGTCCTTCTCAAAGGGCTGCTCTCAATCTGTTCATCCCACAGCCTGTGCTGATACTGGGGGTTGCCCTGACCCAGGTGCAGCCCTTGCACTTGTTCTTTTTAAACCTCATGAGATTTACATTTTCCCACTTCTTGAGCCTGTCCAGGTCCCTCTGGATGGCATCTCGTCCTTCAGGTGGGTTACCTGCACCACTCACCTTGGTGTCATCTGCAAATTTGCTGAGGGTGAACTCAATTCCTTCACCTTTATCATTAATGAAGATATTAAATGACTCTGGTCACAATACAGATCTGTACAGAAAAATATAGTTTGGTTTTATAAATACTAATAATAGAAATAGAAACAAAAATGTTTTGTAGTGGTGGAGAATCATAAGAAAATTGTGAACCATACACTTCATGGCATGTTCCAGAACCCAGGCACATTCATGTGAACTCAACTTTCTTGCACCTTCAAGCAGCAAATCAGCACAATAACAGAATCAGAAGTCTTTACAGGGGCTATTTATGAACACTAAAATAGATACTATGCAATCACTCCTCTACGTGTTGTGATCTCTTACTTACCCAATGTATTTTTCTTTTAACACAATAATTATTATAAATGAAGATATTCAGTATCTTAAATTAAATTAGTGGTCTGTGTATAAACTACTGATCTGTGGATTTGGGCTAGTAAAAGCAGGCTGATAGAGTCCAGCTTAGATGTGCATGTAGGCTGCAGTATTTCCTATCTACCTTTGAACTGTGGACAAAAGATATTAATTTGTATTTTCTTATTTTTAAACAGTGCTGCTGGGCTAAGGAACTTGCACTGGAGTATTTGTTGAGTTTGGCTCCAGAGAAAGAGGAGCTGTTTCATAAGATCAGCTAAATTGATATTTAGAAATGTCACCCGTGATATGGTGGCCTTTTCTAATATATCCCAAGGTAAATATAACCTTTCACTCAAAATTTTTGTTGTTGAAATTCTGTAGTTGCATAGTCTGTTTTTTATTTGGAATTCTTAATATTTAAATGATTTTACAAAAAAAAAAAACCGTATTTTTAAGCAGAGTTACCTTTTTTTTGCCTGTCAACATCATTGATTTCTATTTATATATATGGAAGAAAGCATGTCATTAGCATAGTAGGAAATGGTTGAGCAGAATTTGAGTGTTTGATTGAACAATTCCCACTAAGAAGGGGAAAATAGGCCTTGTTAAATTGGGCAAAAAAGAATTTTTGGTGTGAGAAACATACGGGAAATGGTGGAAAGCACACATACCAAATCAAATTTTTTATGATATGCTGCTATCTTCCTATGCATTGTTTTCACAAGCCAAGAGGAATGCTGTAATACTTTCATGTTTAAACTTTCTTACTTTTTGTGTATATTGTGTCCTCTTACCTTTTGCCCCAGTCTGCTTCAAAACCAGACATAACTTCCCCGATGACACCAACAAATATTGACAGGAAAATTATGCTGCTTTAGAATAGTCCTCAGGTGAATTGCTCAGGAGACCTGTTAGAAATGCCTTACAGTTCTCATAGCACACATATTAAAGTTACCTGCTGGGTAATCTGAGGGAAGAATAGTGCTGCATACTTTCTTTCCCAGATCAGAAATAGAAATATTACCCTGGCTTTGGATGTGCTCTGTAAATTGCTTATTGTGAATTCTTTCCATCACACTGTACAAACTTAATAGCTTTTAGGAATATATTAAAATTATACATTTGGGAGTGGGTTTTAAACCCTTTATGCCAGGTAGCATTTCCATGAGGTTACTACAGTGATCTATTTATCACAAAAACTCCAATAATCAGCGAGAAAAGTTCAATATGTAAAAAAAATTTTAATAACTATGAATATATGAATATATTGTGTTAATATAGTGTGCTAATGTGTATTTAGGACAACTGTATAAAACTGCTTGCACAAGTCAGTAAAATAATCTAGATGGGAATGTTGCTTTTAACTTTACCACACGTATTAAATATACAGCAGCTGTGTAGAACTGGTAAACTGAGCTAGATTAATGTATGCATTATATGATAACATATGAAGGACTTTATATACAGAAGGACTGTAACTGGCAAAACTAATGGTTTTGTTAGTGTTATAGCACCCATCTCAAGATATACTATAAGGTTGCAATACAAAACAAGCAAGCAAAAAACATACTGATACTAAGGTGTTTATATCTCTCCTCTCCCTCAACCACAGAAATCATATTCAAGTGATATTCAGAGGTCTTGTTCATAGGTGTTTGGTAGTGGTCTTATTCAAAATACAAATCTTGAATTGATTACAACATTTCCTAACTGAAAACCTGAGGATCCGGGCCAGGTCCATTATGCAGATTAGCTTCTTAAAACTTGTGCAGGGTGCCCTGATTTTGGGAAACACAGGAGCTGTGCTGCAGTGCTCTGCATTGTTGATTTGACCACACACAGTAAATCAGACATGAGAAAAATGTATTGCCTGTCCTGAATGTGCTCCTATCATCTGTTCACATTATACTCAATAGAGCTGACTTGGAAATTTTGATTTGTTGCACTCATTTGCTAAGTAGGACATCTGAACATGTTGCTGAACACTAGGGCAGTATGTCTACCTGAGAAAGGTAAATGGTGAAAAAAACCAGATTTTTGCTATGTAGTTTTCCTACTCTGAATGCCCTGCCCTCTCTTCTTCTTCCTCCAGCTGTAGATGCTGGGCATGACATGGTATGGGACATCTCTTTGTCCAGTTGGGTTCACCTGTCCCAGCTGTGTTCCCTCACAGCCTCCTGCCCATCCCCAGTCCCCTGACTGTCAAGGCAACACAAGAAGCAGAAAAGGCTGGGATTTTGTGCAAGTACTGCTCAGCAATAGCTGAAGCAGCTAGTGTTACAACACTGCTTTGTCCAGTAATTCAAAATACAGCATCGTAGGAGCTGCTATGGAGAAAATCAACTCTGTCCCAACAAAATAAATACAACTATGAAAGACTCCTTCAGGATACATTGATATCTTTTTTAAGGATGATTTAATGCAGTGTTACTTTGCTTAAAATGAGACATCACTTGTCTGTCTCTAGCATCTCTTTCAATAGTTTATTTTACTACTTTATGTTGATAGAATGTAGGCAATAAACAGGGTGGATGAAACTAAACTATGTGAGTGACATACACTTGTTTAATTATGTTTGTAGAAAACCTATCACTATGCATTTCTAATTGGACGTTTGCTTCTAATAGTTTTTTCAGATATAGATTCACAGCCTTTAGAACAACACCTTTAAGCTATAATCTGGAGGTGGACCAGGATTCCTGTACCCATCTTTATTAAAAAAAATATTCCATCTGCTCTTTTTTTTTTGCACATAACATATGGTGACAATAACAAAGTAATAATATCTGGAGGGGAAAGTACCATCTCCCTGTGCAGCTAAGGATGGCTGCATAATACTGTGAGATTCTGCTACTATCCTTCCATTACAATATGTTACAGAGGCAAAAAATATATTTTATTGGTCTGTATCTATGATGTTTATGGTAATACCATAATCATGTTATGGTAACATGAGAAATGTTGTGATTTGAACAGGATTACATTAGAAGATGGCTAGTATAATAATTCTAGTTGATTGAGTCTTAGTAAGGGCAAGCTAAAGGAAACAGAGACCAGTAAATTCATTTATTATTATTTAAATAGCAAAATGTATATTTATTTGACTATTTATTTTAATATATTTGAAGAATAATTCTATCATGGGATTCCTGATTCACCTAAGAACTCTTTTGTACCACATCAAAAATTCCATACCCCTAAAAAATAATTTTATGGGGCATCTCCATTGTCACTCCAATATTTTGCATTCAGAATACAGCACAATAAAATTTGAAAATACGGATTAAATGAGGGTGATACTGGGGGTGGGAGGAGGAAAGGGGAGCTGAAATTTTACTTTAATATCAGTAAAAATTACAGATTTTTTGGTTTCTGTCTAAATTTTGTGTTTTTAAAATCTAACAAACTTGAGAGTGGTAAACACAGAATTTAAAATAAAAGTTAAGACGAGCTTCTTGGTTGCTCTTAATTGGCTTCCTTTGCTATTTAGCAACTCCTCTATGATAAATTTGTCTTTTTAAAATTATTGTTGTCTCTAATTTCTTGACCATATTTGAAGATTCACTTTTTCAACATATTTCCTTCTCCATTTGCCGTAGTTCTGTCTTAGTTGCAATGTCAGCATTTCCTTTCAGGCACTTACATCTAGCAGTAAGATTGTTTCTTCTTTTATCAGGATTAAGAAGAAAAAAAAAAGAAAATCATTGCCAATTATTGTCCTTTTTTGGTATTTTAGATCCTTCTTTAAAATCTTTTTATTCTTTGCCTGTCTATGATAAACATAAACAGATTCTATGAAATACCAGTAGAGTTCAGCTCTGTTATTTCAGTTGCTACTTCACTGTGTATCAAGAGCATTCAGAACACTTAATGGGCTTCTTTTTGTTGTTAACAACTGAGTTCTGGAAAGGCATTTAATCCCATCTCTTCCTGGTTTTTGAGGGACATGCAGTTGTCATGCTGTGCACTTTTTCTGTAAATGTTCAAAATTCTTTTTCACATCTCAAAACCAGAAGGCTGGAATAAAGCAGAAAACATCTGGTTAGGTTGGCAGTATCTGTCAGTTTGCCCAGTTATCAGCTTAATAATAGAATATCCATCAAAAATAAAGAAAGAAAAAATGTTGTGGGTTTTTTTTTTTTTTGTGCACCATAAATGGATATTTATTTTAAAACCAGTGAGGACATTATCAAACTTCATCTCTTTCTTGAGCCACAGCAAGAAATGCTTAATTTGAATTTTTCTGGGTTCTCTGTTTTTCCTTTTCATCTAACAGGGATTAGAGGCAGAATAAAAAATAAAGTGGTCTCTTCACAAACCTAATCCTTCTTGGTTTTTGCTTTACTATCATAGTAATAGACATTAGAGAGGAAATCATTAATTAAATGCTTTTTAATCATATTCCTCATTGAAAATTAACTGTCAGTTGTTTTAAGATTTGGACTTCACTACTGTAATTAAGCAATAGTTTGTTGGCATTGTTTTAGGCATAGTAAACTTTGAAGTTGTTTCTGATTTGTTGCTTTTTTGTTTTTGAGTGATTGATGAATGTTGTGAAGTGGTTGCAGTATCAGACTAAGACAAAGAAAGAAAACAGAAAATAAATAAAGGAGCTCGTAATGAGTACATCTTGAAATTAGGAGGATCATATGAAGTTGGTGTGAATTCAGGAAGCACATCCACACTTTGGATTATGTTATAAGGTTAGTCTAATTAAAGTCTAATTATGTAATCCAAATAGGCAGTTACCATCTCAGTTACAATGGCACTGATATTTACAGACTGAAATATCTAGGTGATAAAGAAAAGCTTCAGTAGAAATACAGTTAAATTTGTGGTATGTAAATGACTCAAATTGTCCACTTCTCTGATGTTTTGTTCATCTTTCTGGTGACAGCCTAGCATTTTAGGTTGGTACATATCCTCAGGAGGGATAGAGTAAGGGAGAGGATTACAGGAAGCTATCTGTCCTGATTTTTTTAAATGAAGAATTTTATGATTGGTGGTGACCATTTCTTTCTTCACAGATTAGAGTCTGTCATGGGATTTTTTTTAAAATGTTTTCAAACACCCTGCCTTTGTTTAACTTCTATTTGTTGGTTGCTACCTGAACTGTGTTTGCCCGTTTGTGAAGGCAGTTGCAATTATTAGTTTAGATTCTGTGATAGCCTCCTCCAAACCCAGCATAACCTGTAGGGGTAACATTTGCTACTTATCAGCTTTATAGATTTGTCAGACCTTTGCCATAAATCATATTCACATTGCTAAACTCAATTCTGGTCAAGACAAGACATGAGATGTTGCACTGCCAAGTTAATAAAAATTCTGTGGCCTTCCATGAGTAAGGTCAAATTGCTAAATGGACTGGTATCAACACCACACTCTCAGCTTAAACTTTGAAATATATTCCATGTAGACACCCTTTACTGGGTGGATTTTTAAATTAGGGGTTTAACCTTTTGTTTGGCTTAAGGTTTTTTAGTGTGGTTCTGCTTTTAAGGCTAATCAATGAAATTAGTTGGAAAGCTACTTGTTGGTCCTCTGACAGGTAGCTATAGCAAAGATACACTGTAATTTTTATTGTATTTAGCTGGGTTGGATTCTATGATCATAAAGGTCTCTTCCAACCTAGCGATTCTGTGAAACTGTGAAATGTTCCAAATTAAGTTGCGTCAGACATCAGATTTGCTGCTAATATATTAAAAGTATTTGAGAGAAAAAGACTAATAATAATTTAATGTTTGAACAATTGAAAGTGAAATGTAAATCAATATACAGTACCAGAAGGAACCCTATGACCTTATCCATGCTCCTGTTCTTTAGAATATGCAAGTTTTGATGTTCTACAGCCTTACTCAATGACCATTTTTCCTTTTTTAACTTTTAGTTCAAGGAGTGAGGGAAAGTGGTGTCTTCGGAGATATTTTATGAAACTAAACAGCTTCAGTGGAACAGCTTGCCTATCTCACATTTTGCTTTTCCAGCTCCTACATAATAACAAAATAAATAAAAAAATATCTCTCCCTTTGGTCTAAAATCTTTCTCTCAGAGTCTGTCTGATAACATTTAGCTGTTTATATGTACCTTGTCCTACACACCTGTTTCTCAAAATTCTGCTGCCCGAGGAGCATGGGGTCGTAAGCAAAAAACTTTGCTACACTGCTGTATATCTCTATATAGCAGATGGCCAGAGGTCCATGGATTCTTTTGAAGATAGCTTGTTTAAACCCATACTTAACTGTTGAAAATACATCCCAGCAGAATCTGATCACATAGTGACCAATAAAAGCTGTGAAGTGGTTTCAGCTGATACCCATAAGAGAAAGTAATTGACTTGGGAGTACAAGCAAAGGTTCATCTGGCCACAGATAACTCATTTTCTAAGATATCGCAAAGATGCTGCTTGGAAAGGAGTTTGCTGTGACTGAGGTGGGAGAAAAAAAGTCAAAAGGACAAGCTTGTCTTGAAAGTTTAAGAGTGCTCATTGATAAACATGGAAAAACTAAGAAAAATTTTTAGGAAGAAGACTTGGCTACTGATTTTGGCTCTATTCCTGTGGATTTTAATGGATTTAAGCATTTGAGCAATATTTACTTTTTGTTTGTATTACTATTTGTTTTTAAGAGACAAATATGAGAAAAAGTAAGAAAAGAAGGATGTAATTTCAGAGTGTATGCACTATTAGGTATAAAGTTTATCTTTGAATTGCTTTTTCCTGCTATTTGTGTACAGAGCAGTTGTAGAAATTGCAGTTCCTTTCCCCAGTTTCTCTTTCCAATTCATTAAAATTCAAGATTTTTTGATTCAATAAATGACAGTTATTTATGTCCTCTGAACAGAGAGGATAATAAATCTTTTACCTTGAAAATCTTGGTGCTTGATGCATCAAACTGCTCTGGGTAGAAAAACTAAGGCGATGCTGTGACTTAGGTCATATATGATGGATTCTGCCTGTTAAAATTCGCAGGTGTGTACACCAAAAATGTCTGTACTGCAGTCTTATAAAGCTAAATTAACTGTTGAATTTTATTCTATTTCTGCATATTGAAGGATTGTATAAGAATTTTTGTTGTTTCTTCCTCTGACAATTGTTGCAACAGAGCTGAAGAAGTAAAATGAAACATAATTGTCCGTTCTGTAACATCTAAAAAGAAAAGAGACACATAATTTTACAATATTTGCATCAGTAAATGTGGTAGAAGTGTAATGCTATCGTCAGAGTATACTTCGTGCTTGCTAAGCAGAATTGCTTATTTGGCATTTTAAATCTGTGGAGACCTGCCCTTGCTTAATAAAAGTCACATGTAAAGCTAGCAATGTCTTAGCTGGAATTCAATCCCCGTTTAGATGTATTTGCTAAAATAAAAGTAATACAGGTAACTGGCTTTTGACCCAGATTAAAGGTACGTGGATCTGCTGAGAGATTTCATTTTATGCAAAGTAGGATGGTAACATCCATTTCTTACACTCCTTTGTGGATAGACAATCATACTGAGCAATTTTCCTGCTTACTGATTTTTGTTGGTCTTTTTGACGTATCTGTTAATGACATTGAAAACACCTCTGGGAATTACGACAAGTAATTATTAGAATTGATTAACAATACCTTAAAGAAAATTTTCAGTGCCTTAAGACTGGTAAATTATGTGATGATATGAGATTTTTATTTACTGCATCTACAAAACTGACAGTCAATAAGGATGGAAGGTTTGGATATGTGCTGTATTTTATGCCTTTTATACTTGCCCTGGAGAATTTTCAATCTTTGTGAGTG
>VWZV01005537.1:655402-808523 GCA_013397155.1 Irena cyanogastra | reverse complement strand
TGTGCGGAAGCGGCCCGGGCTGGGCGGGCGAAGCTCCGCCCAGAGTTGGGCACGGCTCGCGCCCGGCGCTTCCGGTTTGCGGCGCAGCGCATGCGCGCAGGACCCGGCGTCAGCTGATCCAGCGCCTCCTTTGCCGCCGCCGGAGGGACTCGGGCGGATTCGGGCGCGCCGGGCCGGCCCAGGTGAGACGCTTGGCCCCTTCTCTCCCTGCCTTGCGCCGCTGCCTCCGCCTCTCCCGAGCTGCGCCCGGGGTCGCCCTCCTCTGCGGTGAAGGGGGGGGTAGTGGGGGTCGGCTGTCCCCGCTCCGCTCGGACCCTGCCCGGGAAGGACGCGGTCTCCCCGTGGAGCCGCTCCCAGAGGGAGCGCGGCCCCCGGCTCTGCGGAGCGGGTGTTGCCAGGGCCCTGGGCAGCCGACCTTCACGGAGCCGTGTCCCGGCAGGACAGCCCGCTGGAGGCGGCCATGCGCTTCCCCGCCCCGCTTCGCAGGGAGCAGAGACATGGAAGGCGAGGCAGCCCCTGAATGAAAAACCTGCCGAGCGCTCGTCGAAGGCGCCCAATGAGACGCTTTAGGGTTATGCCAGAATTCCTTACAGAAAAGGAACGGGGTGATAGCGGCTGGGTTCCAGTGCCAGGTCATCCCACCATCTTGAGTGGGTGGATCTGAATCTTTCGGCACCTTGACCGCAACCCAGCAGAGAGCGAGTAGCAAGGTTATGGAAGAGGAATGTTGCTGCGAGCTTCTCGCTGCAGCCCATCCGTGGCAGAAGAGCCCCATGTTGCTTTGAACATCCTGGTGGTGCATCAAATGTGCTTCCTATTCCTGTAGCCAGTGACAAAATTCTGCCTTAGATGAAGTGTTCCAATTATCACCCTTGGCATTCACTTAAAGGCGAGAGAGAAATCTTGCATGCCTGGATTCTGGATGATATTGTTCGTGTTACAGGTAGCTGTGCCATTGGAGTATGTGACATATGTGTCAAGATCTGTTCATTCCGTGCAGCTGTCCAAAGTAATTTACTTTCTTAGGAAGAAAGTAAGGTCTTCCTAAGATTTTACTGTCTTCCCTCAGAGAATTTGCACTCCAGCTGGGCATAAAAGCAATTTGCTGATCGTTTTATTCATTGTAATGCAATACTTCAGCAAAGTACACTGGCTATTTGATCTAGCATGGTATTTCAAATGCTAATTCTGCTTGATGAAGTGGAGAGGGGATGGAAAAGTAGGAAAACCTGCTGTCAGACTGCTAGAAGTGATTTATTAGCAAGAACATGCCAAATTCAAACTGGCATTTGCAAGTGGAAGTTTGAGTAACTGAGGCAGATCTTCAGTGTGTTTAAGCTGTGCTGTATTTGTGCTGACTTCTGCACTGTGCACATCTGCAGCAGCTGAGTGTTTGGGTTCTCTGTGCGGTGCTTTCAAAGGCCTTTTCAATGACCAGAAAATATAAATATGTAATAATATCTACATTTTATTATTTTCTATGTAAGAATATGTGCAGTGAGGTCAGCATCTACAGGTCTTTGAATTACCAAAAATACTGCAGTTTTAGTTTTGCTGTGCCTGTCAGTCTGTAATGTGAAGTCCTCTGGGAAAGGTTTATTCTTTTGTGTGGGGAAAAAATTAGTCTTACTTTTGTGATCAGGTGGCGAACTCTGACATTCAGAAATACTAAATCACCATGGACATCAGCTTGAGAGAGCAGGGAAGGAGAAATTAAAGCAACAGTGGAAAATGGCTGCTGGCATCAGCTGACTGTTCAAAGGGGGGTTGTAGTCTTGTGTTGCAATAGTAACACAAGATCGCTGTTTCCTGTAAATGCTGCCTTGTCATTTTCCAAATCAAGAATTATTTTCTAGAGGTAGTGCTCATAGGGTTGAGCCATGAGTGATCTAGTGTTGCTTCATTTTTATAGAGCATTAGCTTAAATTTAGCTTTTGTTTTGGTCTAAGTATATGTTAATAGTTTTATGCCTCATTGATCGTGATTTACAACGTCTGTGGGCCTTAAGTGTCTCTCTGTTGTCTAAATTTTTTTCCCATGCATTTATCTTCCAGACTTGCATGGGTGCTGGTGTTAGCCATTGTCATCCAAAGCTGCTCTAGACCAGCAGGTTTCCAGATGATTTCCCTGAAGATTCTTTTAGAGGCACTGTGCATTCTCCCTTGTGTTTTGATGCCATAATGGTGTGTCTTTGGGTTCTCAAGCCCTGAAAGTTCCTACTGACGGGTTTCCATTGTGGTTTTAAACTGCATGTTTGTGAGCTATGGCTGCATTCCTAATTACTCTTTTAGAAGGAGTAAAAGGATTACAGGATAACCTAGTTGGGGTATTTGGTTACTTTGATGTTGACCATAAAATGTTGAATGCTACTTCTGACCTAGTAGTAATCCCTCTTTTTTTTTTTTTTTTTCCCTCTCTGTTTAAGAAAACACAAACAAAACACAAACCATGCAATAGCCCAATGCTACATTGCCTGAAATAGATTCTTTTCTCCATGCTTGTTTCATTGGTTAAAAAGTGGGGGATTTCAGACTTGGAAATATTGAGGCATTGTTGAACAATGGTATCCATGTGATTTTTTTTTTTAGGCTGGAATTTTGCCAAGGAAAGCAGACCATGTACTCAACTGGAATATCATGCTCATTCATTCTCACTCAACATCTTAAAACATGTGACTTCTTTAGCCTTCCATTTGGGGAGAGAGAAACAGGGTCCTATGAATTTAAACTTTGCAACCTTTTTTTTTTTTCCTGTACAGAATAAGCCAATAATCACCTAAATGTCCAACATGCAAAACCAGTTTTGACTGGATCTTCTGTTTGTCATTGTTGTATCTTCTTCAATGGTATAAAAAGCTTTCTGCTTGTCTTTGATGTGCTCACTCCATTCTTCCCTTTGGGAGTGGACACCTAAGCTTATAGCAAATTCTTGGGTTTGGTCATCTCTCATGGCATTAAGTTCTGGACTCATAAATATTTTTTGTTTGGTTACTTTATTTCATCCAAGCATTTACTTTTTCTGTGTTTGTCAAACTCTCAAGTTCAACACTCTCATTAGAATTAGAAGCATTGACCATTTGCTGTCAGCTTTTTAGATGTCCATACCTTATATGGCTATTTTGACAGACTTTGCCTTCCAAGGCCTGGCTTTACTGAAATGATAGACACTATAAAAACCAGTAAGATGCATGTATAAATCCTGAAAGTCTAACAGACCTTGTTACTGCCACTTAACCAAATGGCAAATAAAGACCAGTTTTAGCTGCTGAATTTATTTGCTTGCTTCATCAGCTTGGCTACTCCTCTGAGCTTGTGTAATGGTAAAATTCAGTGTCACTGCTCACTCTGTTCAGAAATAATTTGTCTGACAGTGGCCCCTCTTTTAATTTTGTCATAGTTTACAACCTTTTGGGGAGTCTTTTATGTTCAAATCAAAAGTAATCAGCAAGGACCAAAACTAGTATGGGAATCTGTCCCAATTAACTGAGACTCACTGTGCTGAACAGGTAAATGAGCTGAAAAGCCTGCTGAAAATAGACCCATTGCAGATACAAATGCTTGAGAGAATGCTTGGTGTTTTAGAGGGTCTCTGTAATATAAAAGCCTTATCTTTGTCCTTCCCAATCAATTGAAAAGTGCTTGCGTTGTAAGGATTCTCATAGCCAAGTTGAAATGTTGGTGCTCTGGTGAGTTTCAGCTGACCAGTCTGCCAGTTGTGTTTCCACCAGACAGCATCTCCTGAAAAATGCCAGAATGTGTGCTGTGAAGATGCTGTGTCCCATCTTTAGGCTGCTGTAAGCTATACTTGCTTACTGAAGTGGTTTGTGGTGGTTCTTGTAAAGAGAGGTGGTTTGGATGTCTGTGATGCTGGTCTATGTTCTGTGCCCTAAGCATGAAGAGCAGTCCTGTTGTGGTTGGAATGCTTGGGTGTGAGGAGATAAAGAAAGGATATGAGAAAAGCTATGGCCTTCATAGAGACACATCTGTGCCTTTATAGGAATAACTTATTATAGCTGGACAAAAGCTTTCAGGTATGCAAGTTTTGTGAAAGAGCCTGAAGAATGTCTTGACAGTTTTTTTAATATTCAAGCAAAGAAACTGCATCTTCAAAGAATTTCAGTTAGTGGAGCAAATATTTGGCCCTTGTTCTTGTTACACTGTATCATTATTTCCTACTCTGAAAGTAAGTGCTTAAAAAGCAGCTTTTCAGAAAAACCCTAAGGTAGTATTTCAGACTAACTGCAGACTATATTGGTAAAGATATCTAAATAAGCAATTCTATTACGTGAATTGCCTATAGATCCTTAAAATTCTGAGGATTTTGTTATCATGAGATAAATTTGCATGAGCTGGTTGATATTCAGACAACCACCACAATGTGTAGTTTAAACAATGTTAAAATTTAATGTGTTAGAAGGCCTCTGGCTGTTCTAATAAAGTTGTAAATATTTTAGATATTATTTTATTTGAACATAAAATTTCCAAATGGAGCTTAACTTGCTTTAAAACATAAAGATATGGCTTTTCATTACAGGTAAAGTCAACTTCAACTTAATTTCCTTTTACTGGAATCCAGTGCCAATAGGTGTGCTGTGATTCCAACCAGGTGTTTCATTATACCAAAGGAGCTCTAAAAGAGTACTTCTATCTGCTAGGGATTTTGGATCTTTCTCAAAGACTTTCATGCAGACTGAGTCCTGGTTCAGCTCTTCAAACTAGCTGTCAAATACCTTGCATAATAAACTGAAGATTCCATAATATCCTAACTTTAAAGGTGACCTGAAACTTAGGTGTAATGATGAAATGCTTATTCCACATTCATGCTCAGTATTTTATCCATTACACCTGGGGAGGAGGGGTTAGGCAGTAGTGAGACTTACAGAGGATATAATGTGTTTTAATGAGCCCGAACAGCTCATGTGATTCTGCATGTAAAGCTGAGCGCAACTTAAAAATCTAGCAGCAGTTGTTTTGTCAAATTGCACACCTTTTGGGTGTCGAGGTAAGATCTTCAGCTCTTCAGAAGTGACTCTGCTGAACTGTAGTAAAGTTTGCTGTTATAGTTGCCTACAGCCACGTATTCATTTCGTTTTAATGTTTGCCATCTTAAAGGTTAGAGCAACAAAAAGTATTTCAAGTAACAGTGCCAAATACACCTGAAAATCGAGTGATTTTACATAATAAAGGCTAGGGTAGGTTTTAGTTTAGCAGTAATGTTAGTGAGGTTAATGAAAACTGTTCATTTGGAGGAAATGACTGAGCATTGCACTGAGCAGATGGCTGCAGAACTTTTCAGCCCTAGCAGCTAGATGACAGGATCAGGATAAGAAAAGAAGGTCACTGTAGAACACAGAAATGAATTTTGTATTAGTGTTCTGTATTGTGGTTTGGATTTCAGTTGCATTAGGTCTTTCTTTTGTGTGAAAGTCTGTCAAGCCAAAGGGCAGAATGTGTAGCAGGCTGAAGGGAATATCAAATTTTTCACAGTAATAAAATTGTGAAGCAGTGTAACAAGTAAGAACTAAGGAGAAGTTCATCAATTTCCTCCTCTGGAAAAGCCTCAGCTGAGAGGAAAGAATTGGTATAGAAAACCCTATTATGGAAAACTGTAGCATATGAGTCAGTTGATGAACATTTTTTCACATGGACAATGTGGTTTTCTCTAGTAACAAGAGTATTTTAATGGATTTAGCTGGGATCTTTATCAATTCTAGATAGAGCATGATAGCTGCGTTTGATGTTTGATGAAGGCCGCTTATCTACTGAGCTGATCAGCTCTTCAGTGGGTCAAGGTAGTTATGCAATGAACACCTTGCCAGCCTTTCTATCTAGTTTTAATTTAGTTGCTGACTTCTTGGTCATGTTCAAACAGCTTTGTTCTAGTATTGTTCTGGGTTAACTGAAGGGATTTCCCAAGCTGCTGAATAAAAGCTTGGGTGCTCGAGTAACAGCTTGTAGTGGTGGTACATCTTGCATGTAGACAGACTTGACACCCTTGCTTTGGGAATATATACTTTAATTTGTATGTATGTATCAAATATAAATATATTGTTATGTCTTTAGCTTGTGTGCAAGGCATGATGTTTATTTGAAGTATCAAACTTGTATGTATTGGCATGCCCACAGCTAAGTCCCTATCTGTTTTTAGGAAGAGGGGAGTAGGAGCTTGTGGTGGGCTTAATGAATTCAGTGTCACATGGTCTCACTTTGTAGCCATCATGTGCTGCAATGACAGTGGCAGCATAATTCTCTTTCCTGTCTGTTTCCTTGAATACACATGGATCTACTTGTACATGTGCTGAGCAAAACAAGCCTCATGTGAGAGGAGGAGGCTTATAAGATCCCAAGGAACAAGTTACGTGAAAGATAAATGATCTTGTAGGGTTTCAGATGGGTCCACAGTATGTAGCTAAGCATCACTTAAGCAGATTCTGGATTTATCTAGAGCAGAGGTGGCCTCAAAGTGCCCTGTGACAACTGAAATTGTATGAATAACTAAGTGGAAAAATGTCTATATTGTTGAGTTTAAGAAATACTCTTTCTAGCTCAGAGCTTATGGCAGGAAGGTTGGTGCTGTTCACTTCACAATGTCTGTGTTGCAAGAAGACTGAACCACATGGTTGTGTTGAGCACAGGACGTGACTCCTGCCTGGTTTCATTAGAGTGCAGATGACACGGTTGGAAGGTGTTTGATATAGCAGAAGGCTGTGCTGCCATACAGAGGGACCTGGACTGGAAAAATTGGCTGACAGAAATCCCATGAAGTTTCACAAAGGGAAGTGCCAAGTCCTGCACCTGAGGCAGAATTACCAGATATCCTGCTACAGACTGAGGTCCGCCTGAGTGCTGAAAAGAACTGAGGGTCTCCAAGCTGAACATCAGCTGGCAACGTGCCCTTGTGGCAAAGGCAGCCAGCACTATCCTGGGCTGTGTTTGGAAGAATCCCGCCAGCAGGTTAAGGAAGGTGGTTTTTTACCTTGGTTAAACTTGATGGAAACCACATCTAGAGTGCTGTGTCTGGTTCTGGGTTCTCTGGTAGAAGAAAGACGTGGCTTAGTCGTGTGCATCCAGAAAAGGGTCACAAAGACTGTTAAGCATTTGGAGGTAGGAAAAGCAGATGGGAGAGCTGGGATTATGTAGCCTCAGGAAGAGAAGGCTCTGAGAATCTTATTGTAAAGCATATAAACATGTGATGGGAGGGAGCAAAGAGAATGGAGCCAGACTCTTCTCAGTGGTACCTGCTGAAGTAACACGACACAACGGGCACAGATTGAAATACAAGGAATTGCCTTTAAACATAGGAAAACACTTCCAGTGTTTAGACACCCTTGTTTAGACACAAGGGTGTCTAAACACTGAAACAGGTTGCCTGGAGAGTTGTGGTGGCTTCATCCTTGGAGGTAATCAAAACACATTTGGATGTGGCCCTGAGCAGCCTACATCAGCTTGCTTGGAGCTGGGGGTTGGAAGTCGATGATTGCCAGAGGTGCCCCCAACCTCAGTAATTCAGTTGTTTGGTGACTGAGAAATCTGGAGTAATTTTCCCTGCTGTCTTATAGTAAAATTACAACTCTGCATACTGTGAAGGAGCAGATTTCCTGGGAATACCATTGAGCTTCCTTTCCCAGTGACCTGTGTTAGATATCTGGGCGTGTTGTTTTTTTGTGGGACAATTATCTCAAATTCTAGATATGAAAATGCTGCCAAACCTCTGCATTTGTCTAGTAATTAGGCACTGTATTTTTTTTTTAATACTTCCTCTTAAAGATATCATCTGTTAGAAGGGGAAGTTTAAACTGTCCTAGTTACAGGAAATCTGTGGCACTGATTATCCGGTTATTTATGAGGCCCTTGCAACAGGTCTTCATTCAGCTGGACACTGGGATTTATGCACTGTGCCAGAGTCTGCTAAGGTGAACACAGTAAATGCTGGCAGTTTTGAATCTGAAGCTTCACTCCAATGTGACACTGAGCTGATTGTCCAGTGTGGGTGCTGATTTTTACTATCCTGTAATGTCTAAGTTTTTACTAAGAAGAGGAGGAGGTATTAT
Source organism: Irena cyanogastra (assembly GCA_013397155.1). Taxonomy (NCBI): domain Eukaryota; kingdom Metazoa; phylum Chordata; class Aves; order Passeriformes; family Irenidae; genus Irena; species Irena cyanogastra. The sequence continues at coordinate 800,473 of VWZV01005537.1, read as the reverse complement.
TTTCTTTGAAAACTCTTTGGCTACATTTTACTGTTTATGCCTATAAAGCTTTCCTGGATAGCAAGTGTAAGAGCTTATATTCTGACTCTCTTTTTCTACCCTAAACTACATTAGTCTATTTCAGGTGTACTAAAATCTATGACCTTCAAGTTCAAAGTTATTCCAGCAGAATGAGTCCTACCACTGATGATTTACTGATGTAACACTGCTGCTTCCAAATTACTGATACTGTGCTGTTCACTACAGTTGTGCTTAGTATCTAGGCTTTTGTGCCAATTTGAAGTGTTGGTAAACCTAGAACTTGCAAAGATAGACTTAAATAAACTTGTGAAGACTGCAGGGAACTCTTCAGCTTCATGCAGGTTCTTAGGGAGGGATCACACAGCTGCCCGAGTTCTGTTCAGCATACAGGGCAGTGCCTGTCGATCTCTGAAGACAGATTCCAGCAGCTGTCACTCAGGGTGGCACAGCTCTCTGCTTTGTTGAGATGCTGGATGTTGTGCAATTGTGTAGTGCTTCTGCTGGCCGAGGGAAGGATTTCTGAGCGTAAGGAAGCCTCACAAGACTCCTGGAGGCAATCAATACTGCTCCACGTACTCACGCAATTAGTATTGCAGTGTGCTCAGTGCCTCCCTGTGCAGCCTGTTGTTAAACCGTTGTTCTGTTAAGCTCTTCCAGAGCACAGCACACACTGACATGGCTGCATTACACTGGAGGGCTGGCAGGTGAATGGATCCCAGCAGAAAACATGCACCTCTTTCAAGGATCTTTGTGCAGTTGTATGCACCACTCTGGACATTGGAATTCCCGGCTTTGTGGGAGGCCCTTAATGGGAGCACTGAAGCCTTTTAATTTCTTCTGCTTGGCCCTGTGCAGTAGGGAGGGCACAGATGGGAGTTCAGCTGGGCTCGAGGTGGCTGGAATTGCTATTGCGGCATTCCTCGGTGCTGGTGGGAGAGCGAGAGAGACTGATGACTCATCAAGTCAGGTGGTTGTGCCTCTGCTGTGTGTCAGAAATTTCGTTCCCCTCTGCAGCAGCTTTCTCATCCCTCTGTGTAGGGGCACTAGAAGGACGATTATTTTGCAAGCGGTGATGCTTCGCTGCTGAATTCTAGCTTTTGAATTGGGCCTGTGGGGTTTTGGTACTTCCTGCTTCTGCAAAATAAGGTAAGGATCTGCGTTTGTGTGATAAAATTGTCATAAATTTTCTTCCTTGCTGCGAGAAGGCTCCTTCTAAAAATCTCACCGGAGTCTGAATTTTGAAAAGATCTTTGTGTTAAGGCAGTTTATTGTGTAAATTCTGCATCTGATCGAGTGTTAGATGCAAAACCCAGGAACAGTGAAGCAAAACGGGTTTCTCCAACATTGAGAGCAGGGCAGTTACATTTTTGGGGTTACTGTGTAACCAGATTACTGTGCTGGGGAGAAACCAAGATAGAAAGCTCAGATTATGGGCTCTTTCTTATTTAATTAGGACTTTAAAATCAGTGTAATAAATCACCTTTTAGCCAGAGAAGGTTTTGCTGCAAGTAATATTTTGATTTTTGACACTATTAATCAGAATATGACTGCTAGAGCTTAAGAACATGTTAGAAATCAATTGGCGAACTGTTTTAGATAAGGAATATACAAATTGTAAAGGATACAAGATGCATCTTTACTCATAAGGGAATTAAAATTAAGCTAATATCCTAGATGTGCTAGTGGACTTTTGAGGAGGGAATTGGATATAGTGCCTAATATCCTGTGCTGGCAAGAGGCCTTTCAAAGGCCTCAGGGCCTCTGTAGATTTCTAAATGGTCAGCTACCATGGCTTCTGGGGTACGTACATGCTTTAGGGAATTTCATTTTCTTTGAGTACTGGCAATGAAAACATCTAACAGGGTAAGAAGGTAAGGCAGCATTTTGGCTCTGAAGGACTTCTCCATATAAATTGAAAATCTGTAGTGCTAGTACACAAGCACAAGAAAATGATGCAGAGATAAATAACAGCTTTTTTTTTTTCCTCCCTAATTTGTATTCAATGTTAAAAGATGTGTAGCCCCTTAAAAAAGAGGTCAGCCTGGGTGGGTGAGCACTGGCTTTGTGTAGACTGTACTTTGGAGGTATAGCAGAGGTAAAACAAAAGTGAGAAAGAATTCACGTCTTTTACACTTGAAATAGTTAATATGTATGTGTTTAAAAACTGTTGGTGCAGATGCTAGAGATCATGGTAAAGACAGGGTTTATTAGTGTGTTGGTAGGTGATCTAGTGGAGAAATCCCCTGCTCTTTTACTTGGCTTGGCCAGTGATTTGGAAAGGTGGCTGTAGGAAGAGAGAGGGAGCAGAGCAGCCACAGGAACAAGAGAGGCAGGTGCTGGCTGTCAGGATGTTGCCATTTAACTGCAGAATGGCTGTTCTGAGGTTCTTACTTTCCTCCCTAAAAGGTAAACAGTTGCTTCAAGCAGGTTTTGATTATGAAGAAAAGTTAATTTAAACTGAAACTGGCCCAGTGTTCCTGCTTTTCCTTGCCTTTGTATTTTGACTCTTTCATATGGGATGTTGTGTAATTGCCAAGCTGTGTCACTAATGCAGTTATGAGAACGTGGTTTAACTGTGCTTTTAGAGATGTTGATAGTAAGACTCTGGACCTTGTTCTGTATGGTACATTGAAGTAAATGTTTAATTTGGATTTATAAGAACAGCTGCTTCTTTCAGTATGAACAGCAATTGTGCTTGCTTGAGTTTTAGTTGTTAAAAGCAAAAAAGATGAGATAGTTGTGTTAGTCAGATCAGAACCAGCTCGTACCAGCTGCTCAGGAACTGCAGATTGCTTTGCAAGGACCTCCCCTCTGCCATTTGTCAGAGGAGACATTTGAGAAAAAAGCAGTGAAATTAAAATTGTCTCCTGTCTAAACACTGTGAAGTGTGAAAGATAACCTATGACGATGGAGGGTAGAGGGATCTAATGGATATCTGACTTAGTCTTTGGGCTCAAGACCCGTTAGCAGGTCTGCTCCAAGCTGGTGGTGACTGAGCCATGATCAGCTGTTGTGGTGGCTGCTGTGGAATGAATCAGTGGCAGCCATGATAGACAGTACACTCCACAGACACATGGAGCCTGGAAGAAGCTATTCCTTCAGGATGAACAGGGGTTTGGAATCATGGGAGATCTTTATCTTAAAGCGCAGTGCCACCAATTTAAACCTTATAGATCAGTAAAGAGGTTGAGGGGCAGAGGACTTGTATTGTTGCATTAAAAATCTGGAAAACAGTTGTAGGATTTCAAGAATAGCAGAAGCCAGCTACTGCTTCCAAAGAATAGGCAAAAACATATCCTTTAATTGTGCTGGAAAGGATGGCGATGAAGTTGTTGTCTTGCTGTCCAGGGGGCAGGTTTTTAAGCCTGAGTATGCCTTTGTATTTGCTGCGTTATGGAAGATGCTGGGTTAGATTAGGCTTCTCTCAAAGACTTGAGTGTCATTGTCAGCAGATGGCTCCTAGTTCATGTCACCAAACCAGGGGCCTTGTTGCTGATTAGCACAGGAGTGTTCTGTGCTGGGGCTGCCATAGTGCACCTTTCACCAGTGCTGTGTCCTAAGAGTGTCTGTACAGGGGAAATGGGAAGAGTGTGGCCTTACAGCTCTCTAACACCCATCTGTTTCCAAGGTAACACACAGCATGATAAGGGCTCACAAAGCAAAACCCTTAAATCCTCTGATCTGCACTGGAAGCAGGACAGCCCAACTGTCAGCCACAGGACAAACGTGGATGGAGGAAGTCTGTTGATAAAACAGCTTTTCCAGTGCCAGCAGTTTAGATTCACTAAACAGTTACGGGCAAGAGATGACAGCCTGTTGTTTAACTGTTGCAAGTTGGGGGTTTTGCCCATTATTCAGCGCAATTCTTCTGTAATGCTCCATGGTTTTCACTGAGAATAAAGACTGCATAGTATGTAGCTGTGAGACACATAGAAAGGACTCATGTGTTTGTGTGCTGGTGCTTCTGAAAATTGGTGTTTCTTCCTCTAAATATAGTGATTCAGCCCCTTAAGACAGTAAAAATTGAATTTGTGCAATTAATATTTGTAGTATTGCATTTTAGAAAGTGGTGGCAGTAAAGCAGACCCAGAACATTCTCTTGCTCACTCAGAATCATGGAAAACTCCCTATTTTGAAGGAGAGTAATGAGATGTGGAATACAAAAGAGATTCTGTTATATTTAAATATCCGGTTACCAAGCTTAAAAACTGCAACAGTGTTAAGACATTGTTGCACTGCATCTTTTTCATTCACTAGCATTCTGTGGAGCATATTGTGGAGTGATGTTCTACATCTGTGTTTCTGCAATAATGAATCTCAGATATTTTGTTTGTTTGAATCAGTTACTTTTTCACTTTTTACAGTTTTAAAATCAATTGGAAGTGCTTAAGGCTAAGGCGCTTCAGGCTATGAGTTCAGAATTCTTTTTAACTGGAAATAACAAGAGAGCAGAGGAAGGAGGAGGAACTTACTACATGTGTGTGTTCTTCAGGACTGACACTTATTTTTTTTCTTTTGTCCAGTTGAACAGGCAAAATGGACTTCTCCAAACTCCCCAAAATCCGTGATGAGGACAGAGAGGCTTTTGTTGGCTATGTTTATGGAGTCTCAGGACCTGGTAGGTATTATTTTGTAAAGGGAGTAATAAATTTTGTTTTAGCTAGGATCTTGTTACTCTTCACTTGAAAGCAGACAAGTATAAAAGAGCTCTGGGTGGTGCTTTTCATCTTTTTTTATTTTGGGTGGGGGACCTCAAGAAGGATTACTGATATATGGTCTGATAAACTATTGAGAAAACTGCTAACAAGATGTTACTATTAATGAACCTTTTTTAAAAATGTAATGAGCAGAAGCAGGCAGTTGAATAAAAACAACAATAGTAATAACAAAAAGTAAGCTTTCTGTACGAGATAAAGCCCCTTGGTTGGAAATCTGCAGGGCCCAGTGTGCTAAGCTTCTCTAAAAGGGTATGAAGTAAATAGTCCATTCTCACTGAAAGTTGTCCCTGTCAGTGTCAAGCTGTTCTGTTTACTGCACCATGGGCTGGGGGAGCTCAGCAAGGAGCCACAAGAGTCAGGGAAGGTCATAGAATGTGGTGATAGTGCAGCTGGGAGAAGGAGGACTCTTCCTTCATCTTTATCAGCTGAAATAGCGTAGGCTCTGATAGGAACAGCTTTGCAGACTCTACTGGCTTTTCTGCTCCCTCCTGCATTCTCTTCAAGAATTGAAGGAAAGGATGGGAATGTGAGAACAGAAGATTAGCAAGTATTTTTGTTCATGCAACATATTTGGTGAATAAGAAATTCTTTACCTTAACAGGCACAAGTTTTTTAACTGCAAATTCTGTAACTGCAGAAATGGTACTTAGAAACAATTTTAAACTGGCATAGCTTTCTTTCCCAAGAAGCGGAAAACGTATTTTTGTGTAAATATGTGAATCTTGTGTGCATTACTGTGATCATAATATACAAGACATAATGAATTTTGTTCTGAAGCAGCTGGGACTCCATATATGACCTGCTCAAATCTAACTCAAAACACTGGGAAGTTTCAGGCCTAAAACATGCTGCACAACAATCCTCATCTGTTCAGAGTTAATTTAAGTGCCCTAAGATAGACAACACTTTTCTACAAAAAATAGTGTTTTTTTAAAAGCTTTCTAGTCGTCACTTTAGATGCAAGGGTATTTAGCAGGTGCCTTGGCTTGATCTGTCCATGTTTGTCACCATCCAAATGCTACCAAGGTAAACAGAAGTTTAAGTGACTTGAAAATGCTGGCTCCCAACCCCAGGTTTGTGTAACTACCAGGTATTGGGTGAGTTTTGCCATTTTCTTTTGTGTTTTAATTTAGTCAGATGAGAATGTGGCCCAGCTCACTGCTAGGGAGAAGTGCCTATAGAACTTGTTTGTAAAAGTTTACAGCATCTCACACCCTCAACGTTTGCAATCTGTCAAGATAGATAAGAGAAATTATGGCCTGAATTGTCCTGTGAATTACTACATTCTCTTAGTGTCCTCTTATTCTGGATAAAGGACAGAGTGAAAACTGTAGGAAAACTTATTCTTTTGACTTTTAAACTAGAAATACCGGAAGTTGTGGCACCTTTTTGTGAAATCAAGAGTGTGTGTCTGATATGGGTGAATACCAGGTTTATGCTGTTTAGTTCTTACAGACTTGTGATGGGTAAATTTCCTGAGCTGCAGGAAAAACAACTCACCTATGTGCCTCTCCTTTGCAGTGGTCACAGCCTGCAACATGGCAGGTGCTGCCATGTATGAGCTGGTACGAGTAGGACACAGCGAGCTGGTGGGGGAGATCATCCGGCTGGAAGGTGATCTGGCAACTGTCCAGGTGTATGAAGAAACTTGTATCCTTTTCAGTGCTTTCTCTGTGCTGCCAGATACTTTGGGTTCTGGCAGGACATCTGTTCTGCATGTGTTTTGTAAATTTTCATGGTTTTGAGGTGAATCTTACCTTGTGTGGCTGTGCAGCGAGGAGACTTTTTTTAGCTGTAAATCAAAGCATACCTTAGAATTCAAGTGCATTTTAATGCCTCTTTGTTAAGGCAGTTGACAAGTGTCAACCATAAATGGCAAACCTAAGGAATATTTGTTGCATCTTTTTCTTTGCTTTTGGTAACTGTGCTTGTATAATGCTTAAATAAGAAATGTAAAGTGGGCAGGATGCCTTCTTGTGGACAGAGAATTTTGGCAAGCGTAATAGATTATACTTCTTCTGCAGTGGGCTTACAGCATCTTGGTCCAGCTATGATGCAGCATATATTCTAAAATCTAGGCAACTTAAAATGTATTTTTTATTACATATATATATATATGAGAGAATGTCAGAAAAGAAGTAATAAAACTTGAAGCCAGGGCTATTTTTCCCGTCCCAAGGGGGGCTCTGTGTATCTTTAGAGCCTAGGAAAAAGGCTGTGCTGGCTCTCAAACCTTGGTTCTGAGAAGCTTGCTAGCAAACTGCTGACTAGGTCCTGCCTCTGCCTAATAATTTATCCTTTTATATGGCATCATTGTTACAGTATCAAGTAGCTTTCCATCAGTACCTGGAACAAGTTTGAGTATAGTTTACTTTTAATGTCCTGTTGAGAGGAAACTTGGTCATAGCCTTCTCTGAAGTCAACTTGTATTAAATCTCTTGAGTTTGTCTAAGTTTTGGAGGTTTCTTTTGTATTCTAGCAGGCTCTTCTGCCAAGGTGCTGGCCCTTTGCAGAGAAAAGTCCATTTTGCATCTTTCGAGCTTAGGTAGTGCATGGACCTGACAACTTGATACAAGATGGGAGGACAATAGTGCTGGTCCTAGACAAACTCCTTTTAAAATTAGGTTGCTGTTGAAAAAAGCTGTGTAAGGCTCAAGATCAAAACAGGTGTGCTCTCTAAACAAATTCTGAAGTGAAAAATTCCATATTTCATAACATTATCTGACTTAAACAGCCTAATCTATTTTCTAGGTTTGAAGATGTAAGCATGTGTGATGTATTGTCATCCCACTGCCTGGCACTCCAGTAAACTCATCCATAGTAGTTGACATTAGTTGCCAACAACAGTTGACTTGAACAGATGATAGTAAAGCAGAATATTTGTCACTACTTTGCCTCTCTAGAGAATGGTGAACTTTGCTGTTTGAGCAAATTCAGAATTTAGTATAAAGCCTACATGCTGCTTAAATTGTGATGTGTAATATAGGAATGGTATTACCTTAAAGTCAGAAAAGGAGTTTGAGAGTATGATGTTGTGAACCTTATGACTTCTGCCTGGTTTCTTTCCCTTGTTCTGGATGAGCTTTTCCTCAGCAAATCTTTAGCTGGTGTCTCTGTAGGAGATCCTGTGCTCCGTACTGGGAAGCCCCTGTCAGTGGAACTGGGGCCTGGCATTATGGGAGCTATTTTTGATGGTATCCAGAGACCTCTCTCGGACATCAGCGCTCTGACCAAAAGTATCTATATCCCTAGAGGTGTCAACGTGTCAGCTTTGAGCCGAGATGTCAAATGGGACTTCACACCTTCCAAAAATCTGCGGGTAGGTTCTGACAGTCCTATGTTTCCCTCTTGCTCCTCTACCCCGAGAGCTTAGGCCTGGAGCAGTGTGCTAAGGTTGTGACTGCCAGGACTTCTGGGTAATACTACATTGACTGAAGTTTGCAAAAAGGAGTGCTACGAGGTGGTAATGATGTATGAGACTGGATGGGGATCACCAAAACTTACTTGATATGACTACTCGTACAATTGCAGTAAGTATTAGCAGGAGCGGGTGTTACCTGAGCAAAAAGAATGACTGCAGCACACATTTTGCAAATGGTGAAGGTAGCCTTAGAACTGGAAAATGTCATGGCTTTAGCCCTTTGCAGCATCTTTTTTCCAACCCTGCAAGTTAGCATATGCTATCCTTTCTCTTCTTAGCACATTAGGTTGAGAGGTGGAAAAGAAATGAGGAAAATTCCTTTTGTCTGTCAGTAATTGCTCCTGTCTGAGGCTTGAAAGGCACTTGAGCACAGGTAGTGTTGCTAGCAATGCTGTTGGAGTAATGAGTTATGTAAATGAGCTACTGTGCTATAACAAGGAATTTTTAAAAGGGGTAATCACAGTGCTAGACTTAATAGCTGTAGTATTTTTTACAGTTTGTCAAGATTCTTTTTTAAAAGTTATGACTAATAGACCTGTTCTGATTTTAGGTTGGCAGCCACATCACTGGTGGAGATATTTATGGTGTGGTGAATGAAAACTCCCTGATCAAACACAAAATCATGCTGCCCCCACGGAATAGGGGTACAGTTACATACATTGCTCCTCCAGGAAACTATGACACTTCAGTAAGTCTCACAAACAGCAGTTGCTGGTATATTCCATGTTTCTTTTAAAAGGTTGATGTACTCTTTCTGTTCTGCATGAAGCCAGCTAAAGTGTTTCATGCAACAAGATGTCTGAGTTAATGATCACTTCTGCTACTCTGCCTGCAGGGGTTGCGTTATTATTTTGTGCATCTACTTCCTATATATATGGCTGCCCAATGGCACGTCACTATGCCATGTTTGACCTCTGTGGGGATTTACAATATCTTATGAATATGTAAAATTCAGTTGCTTTTCAAAAGCATATTTTTAATGTATGCTGTATCTTGCTCTGTTTTCCCCAAGTGGCCTTGTAAATATGGGAAAGAGTCTTCCCTCGGGAGGTGACAATTGCATGTTGAGGTTCTGAGAACTCTGTGATGTTACCAAAGGCCTGTGCAGAATAGTTAAAATGAGAATTTGTGTGCTGGTCCAGCATGCAGCTGTTTGCTTACTTCACATGTCTGATGCTCTCTGTTAGGATGTTGTATTAGAGCTCGAGTTTGAAGGTGTGAAGGAGAAGTTCACTATGGTGCAGGTGTGGCCTGTACGTCAAGTCCGTCCCGTTACCGAGAAGTTACCAGCCAATCATCCTTTATTAACTGGCCAACGAGTCCTGGATGCCCTCTTCCCGTAAGTACTTCCTTTTGTTTTCTGCTGTGTAAGAAATCTCTCTCTAAGGGGGAAGCAGAGGCAGGAGGCCTTAGAGCATTAGGTTTTTTTAAGGGTAAGCTTTCACCATGTGTCACATTATCATCTTAAAAAATATTTAGCTGAACTTCTCATATTTATTTGGCAGGTGAAGCCACTGGTGGAAAAAGGAAGTTTAACAAAACTGTTCTAGTGCATTAATCTAGAAAAAACTGGACATGCATAAACTTAACCACGTCACATCTGCAGAAAGGCTAGAACTTTCAAGCTTGCTATCTTCATTTGAATGCATGAGTAGGATATCTTCCCATGGTCTTGAGGATGTGTAGTTTCTAATGATTTTGAGGTTGCACTTAGGAAAACTGTTGCACTTAACCGTAACACAAACTGCTCATTTAAGCAGCTAACTTCTAAGACTCTGAATTCAATTATTTTGGACCTAAAATATTGTGTTGCTTATTCTATAACGCACAGCTAAGTACAGTTGTTCTTTTCTTAGCATTTCCATTCCATCGCTGTGTCCAGCTGTGAAAACTATGTCTCAAGCCCAAAAGTCATGCTGTTGTGCCAGCATAAGTCACATACTTCAAGGACAGGAGAAGAAAAGGGTGGTTTAATCCCTCATTTTTTGATTTAGTGAAATACCTATGTGTTTCTCACCCGGAACATTGAATGTGACTCCTGTCATTTTGCTTTTGATGAGGGAGTTGTAGTGGAAAATATATTCTAAGATGGGAAAGAGCTGTTTCTTAGTTCCTTGCAAATCAGAGTCCTTTTTCTTTACTCAGGTGTGTACAAGGGGGTACAACAGCGATTCCTGGGGCATTTGGTTGTGGAAAGACTGTGATCTCGCAGTCTCTTTCAAAGTACTCCAACAGTGATGTCATCATTTATGTAGGCTGTGGAGAACGAGGAAATGAAATGTCTGAAGTACTGAGAGATTTCCCTGAGGTTAGTATGGAGATTTCATGGAGAGTAAACCTTCCTGGGAAGACTTGCTATCGTACTGGTATTGTAAGCGAGTAAAATATCGTGTTGATAGAGTGACTTGAAAAGATCATCTTGCCTGCCTTGAAGCTCTGGCAAAAATCCCTTTTGGCTTGTTCAAGAATTATTTCAGAAGCCCCTCAATAAACATCTGGACTAGTTTTTGGGTGTACCTTCTAATTTGTTTAAAATAAAGCCAGAATGAATGTCAGAGAAGAATTTAGCACAGTTGTGAGCATCTCACCTGTCACTGGTCATGTCTCTAACTTGACCATGGATGGAAAATGCAGCCTCTATTTGCAAGTTGCAGGGTGGTGATACAGTTACTTCTTATCAGTTTGACATGTTAAGCTTCGGAATACCTTTTGAGTGAATTAGAAAATACCTTGTTAATAATAAAAAAAAACCATTAACCAAGCAACAGATTTACTGATCCTTGTACCTGTTACTATGTTTTAGTGAAGTTGTTGTGCCAGGGTCAGGTAGTATGATGTCAGGCAGAAACTTCACTGTCAGAAATAGGGGGTAAAAGGCTTGAGTGTGTTGCTTGGTGACAAGGTGGGAAAGTCAAGCTGAGGTAGGCTTGAAGAAGATAAATCCCAGGGTATTCATAAGTGGAATTCTACACAGATGTCATGGCGTGTATTCTGTTGTTCAAGTGCTTGTAAGCCTTCACTGAGGTTAAAAATGTGGTTTTATGTCCAGTTGTCAAATACTGACTTGGCTTCTTGTTGATGAGGAGAAAAAGTTCTCTGATTCCTAATGGACTTATGACAGCAGGTTAAGAATTTTTAGCTCTTTCAGCCTGGAAATTTGAGAGAGGAGAATATGCTTCCTTGTGCAGTGGGTTTGTTATTTCAATGGGATCAACAGGGATTTGGCAGTTGCAGAAGATAAGGTGAGGCTGAAGCATGTACATTAAAAAGTTAAGCTGTGTGTAGTCTGAAAGACAAACCAAAATATTCTAAAATTTTGAATCTCATCTCTGCTTTTGGTAGAATAACTGTGAGGAGAGTATCCTGATACAAGGCAAGTAAAACAGTAAAAAAAACCAAGCAGTGAAAAATTAACAAACAAAAACTTGCTACAGTTACAGTTACTTGCTACTTGTTACAGTTTGGGTGGTTTTCCTTTTCTTGCATTTTAGTTAACAATGGAAGTTGATGGCAAGGTAGAAAGCATCATGAAGAGAACAGCTCTGGTAGCAAATACTTCCAACATGCCTGTGGCTGCCAGAGAAGCCTCCATCTATACTGGTAAGATTTACAAGAGGATAGAGAAAGTTGTGTGTATAAAGCAAGCTATCATGCTCTAGCATTTTCAGTTCCTGAGATGACCATATCAAGAAGCCTGTCTAGTTTCAGAAGTAAACGCTTTCAGACCTTGCCTGCACCAAGTCTTAGTATCTTAATTGAATCTGACTTGCTTGCATATAATTGCCATTTCTGAATATTGAGTAAATTTTGTTCATAAGATGAACTTACTGTGCCAAGACTTGTGTAGGTTTTCTGCATGTGTTAATTCTGTAAGCTTTAGGTTTTGACTAGCTTTTTGCTGACATGTACAGCCACTTAATGGACAGGAATAGTATTCTCCAAGTTGGCAGACTAATCTTTCCTTTGCAGCCTCTTCAAGGCTTTTTTTAAAGTTCTTTTTTATGAACAGTTGTCAGATAATTCAGATAAAACACGACCTTTTCTACTCTTGTATTCTGGTGGTTTGAAAGGGAAGGAGACATTTTACAGTAAGAAGAGTCTTTGTTCATGGTTTCAGTGAGAGAAAGACTAGCATCAGTGACATTCCAGTCTCTTCAAAGAAATACACGTGAATGTAAGATGAGTCTGAGTGGCTCATAAACAAAAATGAGGAGAGTGAAAAATAAACAGCAACAGCAAAAAAAAAAGGACAGTGGGGACATAAGCAGGAAGAAAGTAACTTCCATTGTCTGTTTCCATCAAAATGTCAACTCACATAATTAGGTTTATTTGCATATTTCTGACGACACATAAGCATAGAATTCCTTTCTGAATTGTATCCTGCAGCGCGCTGTTGTCTTTGTTACAGGAATCACCCTGTCCGAGTATTTCCGGGATATGGGCTACCATGTCAGTATGATGGCAGACTCTACTTCCCGATGGGCTGAGGCCCTCAGGGAAATCTCAGGGCGACTGGCTGAAATGCCAGCTGGTGAGTAGTCTTTCCTCAGTCTAGTCTTTGAATGCAGCCCTTCAAACTGAGCCCTTGACTGAATCCCTGTGTGTCGTTGTTTGCAGACAGCGGTTATCCAGCCTACCTCGGTGCCCGTCTGGCCTCTTTCTATGAGCGAGCCGGGAGAGTGAAGTGTCTGGGAAATCCTGAGAGGGAAGGCAGTGTCAGCATTGTTGGAGCGTGAGTGTTGCATTGCTTTGCCTCTGCCCTGGCTGCAGTTCTTCCTCGCTGTTTTTGTATGACACGGTACCTTTTTTTCAGACAAAAAGGTGTTGTTGCTCTGTGCAGCTGCAGAACTTAAAAGTATGGGAATGAGTAGATAGATACTTAGTCTCTGTTCACCCAGAACTGCTGCTAAACTGTGCATGGGGGCAGAAGGAATGAATGTGGACAGGTAGCTCTGTGAAGTGTGGAATCACGGGCACAGCAATCGGATCAAGTGGCTCAGGGAAGAATGTCATTAGAGCTCTCTGAAAAGTATGTCAAACCATGCTCAGAGCCGGAAAGAAGGGGCAGTTAGAGGAGCAGTGTGTGCACTTGGGGGCATAATGAATCATGACTCTCATGCTCAAATAGAGTAGAATTCCATGGAGCAGCATATCTCAGGCTGTTATGTGCTGTGAGAAGCATGTTGTCCGCAGGCATTCTCCTAGATGATACTGGTTTGTGTATCATACCCTGAGCAAAGTGGATTCCCTGTGTTTTCAAGAGTGCCTCTGGCATCTGGAAGACCCAGAGCTGATTTTTTCCTCTGCTTAGTTCTGCTGTTCACAACATACACACATAAGGGGTTTCTGCTTTTGAGATTGGAAGACTGGTTTTTTTTATCTCTGGAAAGGCATGTATTGCAGTGTCAAGCACAAGTGAAGTAGTTACTGTACAGGTGAATATCAAAAATTTCAAATTGGGATCTTGTTTTCAGTAAAATCAGTGCACTGTGCATTCATGATGTTCTATCAGCACTCTTGCTGAATCTATTCCAATTGAGACAGGTTTGATGATCCAAGCTGGAGTTACTACCTGGAGCTAATGTGACTGAAATTACACCTTAATACTGTCAATCAGTCACTGATGTAACTATTTCATGGTATGCTTGACATTACACCTGTGTGGGTATGCATCGAGCACTTTCTGCAAACATATTGCAATCTGTTTACTTGAAATCATGTTGACTTTTCTGGTTTCTCTGCACTGAGCTGTGCCGTCATTCATATGTTCAGTACTTCAGTTTGAACTGTGAAAACAGCTCTGATTAACCTCTCCCTATCTCTTCCTGCTCAGTGTCTCTCCCCCAGGTGGTGACTTCTCTGATCCTGTCACATCTGCTACCCTGGGCATTGTTCAGGTATGTCCCACAACGTTGCAGCTCTTCTGCCTACTTTGTTAGACTCCAAATGGTTTTACTTCAGCACATTTGTGCCAGTGGCTGGGGTGAGAGAGCTTTGATTTGACGCAGGCAGCGTTGTAGGGTGTTTTGGAAAATGTTCTAACACTGTAAAAGGCAACCTTATGAGATGGTCTCAAACTGATGTGTTTGAGATCCCTTTGGAAGAGGGAGTGAAGGCAGCAATTCCTTCTAACACTGCCTGCTCAGGGATATCTGTGTGCTTTCTAAGAGCTGCCCTTGAGCTGCACTGCAAATGTATGTGTTCCAGCTGAGGTGGAAAGCAGACCACTCTTAATATAGGTGCATTGAAACCACAAAAAATCCTCAGAAGCTGACTGGGAGTGTCTTGCAACTGTTTGCAGTTTTGGGAAGACCAGTTACATCTATTCGGTCTCCACTTTGACATAGACTCCAATATTGGCATTGCTATGGCTAACTGCTCCCTCATGAGCAGTCTCAAGCTGAATAAATCTGAACTCAGCTTAAAAGTTGCATCATTTTTTGAGAAGTGCTATTTGAATATCACTGCTATAGTTAACAGGCTCCCAGGCTTGCATTTGTGAAGCCTTTGCCATGCTGCATTAACTCCAACTTGCTCGACTTGCTCTCTGTATTTTTTTTTTTAATTGCCTTCAATTATTTTAGTTCACTTTTGATCTGGAGAGCTGATTGACCTTTCTGGCTTCTGGCAGGTTTTCTGGGGCCTGGATAAGAAGCTGGCACAGCGCAAGCACTTCCCATCTGTGAACTGGCTGATCAGCTACAGCAAATACACACGAGCCCTGGATGAGTACTACGACAAGCATTTCACAGAATTTGTCCCTCTCAGGACAAAGGCCAAAGAGATCCTACAGGAGGAAGAGGACCTTGCAGAGATTGTGCAGCTTGTGGGGAAGGTAAGTGACCAGATGTAGTGTCATTGAGCCATCCTCCATTTCCTTATGGTTAGTGCAGGCTTTGGACCATGTCTGAGAGCAGACCCGATGGATACTGCATTGCACACAAAAGATCACTGGGAGATTTCAGACTCTCTCACCTCAAACTGTGTTTTGTTCCAACTTTCTTACATGTTTTTTGACTTCTAATGACAAACAGTTTTTCAGATTTGCTAAACCTTTGCTTGGTGCTACTTTGCTCATGTAAATGAGATTGTGGGACATCTACTGCTCACTTTAAAGTTCACTTCAGTGTTCTAGTATTGCTGAAATGCCCTTTGCTGCAACTTAAAGTACTATTCCATTGGAAGCAGTCTTTGTAGACAAATTATGCAAACCCATCTTTACTGCTGAAGTGATCTGAAGGGTTACAGTTTATTAGAAACTATGTTGCCAGCTGCAGGATGAAGGTGTTGGCATTTATAAGTTGGCCTGTAGAAACAAGGTGAAGTCTGCTTTTTAAAGAACTTGTGATAATCTGTTTTTTCTTCAGAAACCTGTGACATATGGCTCCATTTTGCAGGCATTCTTTAATTTCCTTTCTTCACTTCCATGTTTTAAGAGAATGGATAAACTTGGACAAAAGCTAAACTTGGAAAATTTCCATTGAAAGCTCTCAGAAAGGACCCAGTGAAAACTCTGTTTCAGCTTATCACTGTAAATAAGATAATTGGCAAGTTCCTGGCAGATACGTGACTGTAATTTAATTTTGTGATGTTCAGATGAACTATTATGATTTACAGAGCTGTAGTAGTGTGTAGTAACATGTATTAAATACAGTTATATGAAGGAAGTTTGCTCATGGTGCTCTGTCTCTTCATTGATGTTCTAGTCCAACCAAGATGAGACATTTCATCAGATCTTGCCTAGTAGAGCTCTATTCTCTTGAAGTGTCTTTGAAGAAAAGGAAATGGGGTCATAGGACTTTCTGCAGTTCTCTGTTTACAAAACCATCTTCTAAAAGAGTGGTATGCAAAGCAGGGTAGGATTAGGGCCTTGGTGTGGAAGGGATATTCATAAGCCATTACTTGTGACTAGGCATTGTGCTCATGATAGAATTATTGGAACTGGTGATTTTTTTCTCAGAGATGTTATCTTTGACAGCTCCTTTCTGTCTGGGCTTGGCTAACTGCAACAAGCCTTTTAGAAAGGGGGAATTGTGGAAGTATAGTCAGTGTATTTTTTTCTTTTTCGCTCTGAATTCTGTTAGTCTCCTCATTAAAGAAGGTCCAAACTTCCTGTCTAGAAAGCAAGTTGAGCTACTTAAAGCTTAATCAGACCCCTTTAGCAAAAGGATGATGAAGGTGGAGAAGAGCAACCTGTGGTGCCAAGAGTGGCAGTGTGCAGCAGTTGTGGCTGTCCTGTGGAGTATGACAGGCATTGCCGTCATCTCCTTTTCTTTTCTTGAATGCCAGGTGGGAAAAGGACATCGGTAATGGTGCAGACTAGTACCAAATCCTTTAGCTTGCATCTTGATCTAGCATGCTGAGATTTTGTCTTTGTTCCATAAGGGTTGAGGAAGGTAAAAATGAATTTCTCTTTATGTAGGAGGGCGACATTTCAATCTATCTCATAGCAAAGCCATGTGTATTTTCAGTGTCTGTTGGCTTTTCCATTATCTTAAACAGTGGGAAGGAAGTTCCCTTTATCATCATATAGACCTAAAGCAGATATACTGACTGTTTGGCCCATGTTAATCTGGCAATCAGTTAAATTGGCTGTTCTGTAGCAGGGAGTGAGAAATACCCAAAAGACAGAGTTCTGCTTAATCCTGTCTTAGGAGGGTGGGAAAACAGGTACTCAGAGACAGCTGTTCTTGGCCAGGACATGATGTGTCTTCATCGATTTGAGTACTAAACTAACTGTTTACCTTACTTTTCTAGGCTTCCTTGGCAGAAACAGATAAAATTACCTTGGAGGTTGCCAAGCTGATAAAAGATGACTTCTTGCAGCAGAATGGTTACACGCCTTATGACAGGTGAGATCTGACTGGCCACTCTGCCCTCTTAGTCCTGTGCAGTCTGGATTGATACAGTTATTTTACATGGAAGGTGACCAGTGCAGAAAATAATGTTACTGTCTCTAAAGAAGTGGAAGAACTGTGCTTAGGTAGTCCATTCAACAGTGCATTCACATTGTCTTACTCAAAGCATGCAGACCCCTTCTGAAAGCAGAACCCTTCACGGTTCCCAGGTCCTCCTCTGTTGTTCTGTTAGCCAATGTTTTTGCAGTGGCATGTCTGAGGAGGAGGAGAAGACTGCTTTATTTTCACAGACAACATCCAGAGTCTTCCTGTTTATTCCATCAATACACAGGGGCCTGCAAGAATCTGTTTTCAGTTACCATTGCATAATTCTTGAGTAAGTTTGATCCATAGAAAAACCCCTTACTCTCTCTTTCTCCCTAGTGAGAACTAGAGAACTCTGCTTTTCTTCTTTCCATGCTATCCTTGTGTTTTAACAGCCTGACAAGGCTTTTTGTACTTCATCTCACTCCCCAGCCTAGGTAGATCAGGAAGTCTTGAGTACTTCATCCCTAAAAATGTAGACATCCATCATTTTGTAACACTGTGTGCCTTTGATCAGGTTACTAGGCCAGCTATGTCTGTATGCTATAGGAAGCACAGGAAGTAGCACATTAATAATAATGAGGTACCTTTTGTGGCACTCACCTACCCATTAAACATGGAACTGTACGAAGTGCTCTTGTCATATAGAAACTCCCTTTCCTGTGAGCAAAGAAACTTGCAGAGCTGTCATCTCAGCCTGTTAGGAGGAGGCCTGCTCCCTTGATGGACAAAACAGGAAGGAGGAATTCTGTTGGCTGCTCATTGTTTTCCTTTACTTGTTAGCATTGGCACAGATTGAAATGTGAGACTTGTAGAGCAACAGTTCCTGTTCACTCCTGTTTTGCCTGAATGTTTGGGTACTGCTTCAGAAACCTCAACTTTAATCAGCTTCAGGATGATTGTCTTGGCCTGCATTTTGACTGTTTAAAAATGCAGGACCTATTTGAGGCAGCCCCTCTCCTTTGGCAGTATACATTAAAAATCCCTGGAGTAAAGCAGGCTGGCACTCTTTCTGTCAGGGGAGAATGCTGTTAACAGTTCCAAGATGGCTGACAGGTTCTCTTCTATTCTGTCAGGTTCTGCCCTTTCTATAAAACAGTGGGAATGCTTTCCAACATGATTGCATTTTATGACATGGCACGCCGTGCTGTTGAAACCACAGCTCAGAGTGACAATAAGATCACGTGGTCCATCATCCGAGAGAACATGAGCGAAATCCTCTACAGACTTACCTCCATGAAGTTCAAGGTATGTTTGTATGGAAGTGGGTTGTCCTGCTTCCTTTGAGCTTCCAGGGCCTCTGAAAGACTGACTCAGTGGTATTGCCCAAAGACCTTTGATAAAGGTCTGTGAACAGAGACTCTTTGACATCTTTTGGAAGACAATAAAGAATTGTTTTGTGAGCATAGGAATGGTCAGTGGAGAAATCCAGTCAGGTGATGCTGACTGCACAGCCTTGGCAACCCCACCTTCAGCAGTCTCTTTGGTGTTACATATAGTCATGGTAACAGTACAAGCATCTTTTCCAGTTTGCTTTGGGGGTTTTGTGATAAAATTCTGTAAGAATATTATAACATGTTCTAAGGAGACTATTATCAGAGAGAAGCAGCCTGAAGCCAAACATGGGACAGATCATATGTTATTGCAGGAGAGTTGTTTTTCCTTAACTTCTATTTACAATAGCTCAGCTGACATTTCTGTCATTCTGTTTCTCCTGGATTTAAACTTCAGGCTGCTTATACCTGTTTCTAATATAAAAGAGTGTGCTGGAATTGGGGAGAGGAAGAGAGGAATAACTTCAGCATGGGCTTAAGACAAAACAAGTGGATTGGAGCACCTACTCTGGGTAACTTCAGTAGCCATCATTTTAGGGTACAGCTTTACTAAAACTCATCCAGAGCATGCTGGTCTAGCAATTACTGGTAGGATAGTAGTAACCTGTGATACTGATTGATACCCTCTATGAAATGAAATTTAATGCTTACTCTATTAAAACTTATGTTAAGTCAATACTACAAATCTTTGGAGAACAAGTAGCATTGGATTAAATATGTTTAGAGCTAAATGTTCTGCCATGCCAGTGTATTCTGTTCCTGCAGGGTACTGGCTTGTTTCTGCAGTAAGTGGGTTCCTGGTATATATTCTCAAAGCGTCAAAAATGTAACAAGGTGCTCTTGGGGACATGAGCTTCTTTGAGAGCTGGTTATGTAGAGATAGGATAATTAAGACACTCCCTACAAACCCTGGCCCACCATCAGGCACCTACAGTACAGCAGAGCAGTGGACAGCATGGCTGAAAAAGGAAATCCAGAGAGTGAATATATGTTAAGTGGAGCTGGACCTCTAATAGTTATGAAAGGAAAATTGTATTCCCCAGTTAACAGTCTAACAGGTGTGAGGATTCAGATGTCCTGTGGTTTGGGTACTTTGGAGAGAGACTATAAGAGGTAGTGCATCCACACATGTAAGGCTTCTGTGTTTATCTGGAGTTGCACTGACCCAGAGGATCTCAGCACTCAGAGGAGCATGGTGAAGACATTGAACAGATTTCACAGCCTGACAGTTAATGCTTCTTGCAGAGAAAAACTTGCAGCCTCAGAGCAAAGCTGACAGATTTTTTTGCCTTTGTCTTTCATGGAAAGTATTCTGAGAAAATGAAGCTGTACAAAGATATTTTTGAGATTTTTATGATTACACAATACATTTTAATTTGAACCAAACAATTTCTAAGTAATTGCAGAAAAACTCTTCCACTTACTGGGGATGCACTCCATTTGGTGTGGGGATGGGAGCTGGTATTAATCACTGCAGCTCTTAAATCACACAGCATTAACTAAGACCCTCAGTATTTTTGATTGCTTTCCCAATCAGTTGCTTTACAGTGCAGTAACCACTGCTCATGAAAAAAAAAATTTCTTTCCAGTACCCATTCTGCCTGCTCACTAATGTGGGAAGAGAATGAGATTTAAAGATTTAAACCCTGTGGCTGTTGGTGAGACAGACAGGATGCAAAGAAAGAGCTCCAATGCCTGCTCTGCAGTTGGCAAGTGTTAATCCCAAGGTCAAGAGGTTACAGCAGTGGCAAACCAGGGCTGACTTAAGTACCATGGGCTTTTCCTGATGGATCTGTTTACTTGCTGTGTTCTTTCAGGACCCCGTCAAGGATGGTGAAACAAAAATCAAGGCGGACTATGCTCAGCTGTTTGAGGATATGCAGAATGCATTTCGCAGTCTGGAAGACTAGACTCGACCTCTGTGACCACTCCAGTTTGTCCTCTCAGTTCCTCATCTCAGCTCCTCTGCTTCCCTACCTTACAAGAATGATGCAACAGTACTTGAGTTGATAAATAACCCTGTGTTTCCCCTGTTCATACTCAGAGAGTGTCTTTACAAAAAACATTCCTCTTAGTTTGTATTTGGCATTGCTTTGTGCGTCTGAAGTGGTGAGTGATGTGTGAATGGGCCTGGCTGAGTGAGGAAATGCTGTTGTACACTTCTAGGGTGGGAAAAATTTCACCTTTCCTCTCCCAGCTCTCCTGGAAACCAGTCTTTCACCTCAGGGTGTAACCAGTTGAGCTACACTGGCAGAGGAGGTGTAGGTCTTCATGCGGTCATGCAGTACATTGCGAGATGGCAGTGGGACGGCCATTTACACCTGCCACTTTGCTAAGTGACTATCAGACATAGAACTCCCTGTTCTCAAACAGAATTTTTGACCATATTCTGATGACATGTTGATAGAACCAAAAATTCACTATTCTGTCATTTCTGAGTCTCTCAGCTGAGTCTTTTGGTACTGAAATGTGGTAGTTCTGGTCCTCTTCAAGAAGAGACTAACTAGAAGATGAGCATATACAAGTGACTGGTATAATTTTGTACACTGGAGAAATACAATTTTATCTTCCTACTTAATAGAGATAGGACTGTTGGACTCAGCATCAGCTAAAATCAAAGCTACAGGTGCTTAGCTTCCAGCAGAATTTTACCTTCTTGGCTCCCATTCATCCCATAAAATGTCCTGACACTCAGCTGCTTTACTTTGTGAAGCTTGTGACTGCTGCCACGTACTGCAGGGCATGGTTGGCAAGGTACAGTGATGCCATGTGTGCTGACCACAGCATGATCCTTCCTTGGTGGTGCTCTGCCAGTGCAGTTGCCCCCAGTGCAATGCCCAGGTTATGCCAAGGAAAGGAAAGCAGGTGCTTAGCCTTCTTCCTCCACCTGTGCTCACCTGGCCTGTTGGGTGGTGGCACAGAAGGTCCCCAGTTCTTGTGTAAGAGGAATGTGTGATGCTCGGCTGGGGGCAGGGGATCAATGGGGGAAGGTTGACGAGTACAAAATGTATTTACTCCTGCCTTGTTGATTACGATGCAAGAGAAACCAGTGGCTCTTCTGCTCTGTGCTCTGGAAGCACTCTGTCAAGCAGCTGAAACTGCTGTCTCTTGGGCTTTTTTTATTGGTAAAACTAGACCGAGGTGAAGAATGAGCAGAGCGCAGCCTTTCTGTCAAAACTCCCCAAGCCCAGCACTCATCCCATTGCTCCAGAGTGCAAGCGAGAGAGATGCTGGCATCCTCTCCAGTGTCTCCCTCTCGATTGTGTCAGGTGGCATCCTGTGCCCACCTGGGTTCTAGCTGCCACCTACTGCTTTGTTAGTCATGAGACAGCATCTGTTGTTGGTGACACCGTGCCTGCGTGAGCGTTAATTCTGCACTGAAGTATTTCCACCAGCGCCGGCTTTGAACAGTAGTGATGCAAAGGGATCTTGTGCTATGGACCAAATGCTGCCACTTCCATTATGGTATCAACCCACTGTTTGTCAGGGGAGAGCCCAGCTGAAACTTAAAGGGATTGACTATTTTTGGTTCTCCCGAAAAGAAACTGCTCCTCCAGCTGATATTCTGGTAGTGAACGCTTAAGTTTACAGCTCACTAAACTTTTGGTGTATGCTGCTTATTTTATCAATGAGCATGTGTGAATGAGTAGTCACCATCCAAGCCCTTGCTGGGCTCATCGTTTGTACCCTTCACCACTGTACAATGTAGCATTTCATGCTAGAAACCAGATGTTCTTATCTCTTTAAATAGAGGATGTTATAAACTTTACAGAAGATGTCTAAGATAATGCAGTTCTAATATTTATTGTGCTGTACCTGGCCCTGAAGTGTGACCAGTTCAAAGTTTCATATATATTTTTGTCCTTTTTTGTTTTGTGTCTGTTTTCAGTGTTGAGATTCTGATGTTCACTGTGTCCTGCAAGTCTTCCTTCCACAGCTGTGGGAGGAATTACAACATGGGCAGAACCCCACCACCTACTTTATCTTGTATATTTCATAATGTACGTTGCTGGAAATTGTGTAAAAAAATAAATTAAAAAAATTGTTCAAGTCAATGAAAATAAAATTGATTTAAATTAGGTTTTATCTGTCCAATTTTCTTATGTCAAACCAAACCTGTGCCACAGTGGTGTACACAGCAGCCCATCACAAAAGGTGACAGCTTGCTTAAAAAAAATTACTTCATCACTTTAGGGATTTCTTCAAAATTGCAAGCAATAATTTGGTGTGGACTCTTACTTCAGTTCTCCCGTTCCATTACAGCTTGCACATCTCCTCACACATTACATGAAAGAGTTACAAAGTAGTAAATAGTCTTAGGGCAGGTGTTTTTAGGATTGCTTTTAATACAATAAAAGTGTAACTGTAAGTTTGCCTTTTGCTGCCATGCATGCAGAACAACTGTAATTGTACCATTTTAGGGCACTTGGCACTTTGGATCAGAAGCTGAGCAGCACTACTGGCCACAGCAACTCCTTCTCAATAAGGATTTGAGACCTTCTGTGAACAGCAACACATAAATGAAGAATACACTAAAAACATCACATTTGGCCCATTTTGTAGATTTGACCACTCTGTAACACCTCTTTGAAGAAAGTTTTCTGCTATTTCATAGAATATATTAAGAGATATAGCAAGCTGAAGGTGTTCAAGTAATTCCGCCACCTCACAAAGGGATGGAAGTCAAGCTCTTTCCTGGCAACCGTGGACTAGTAGTTCTCAGTAGATGTTAAGAAATCCATCAAGTGAAGTGATGAGTTCAGGTTTTGGCAGTTAGGAAGTTACCAATGGGCAGTGTCCTCACTTCATCCACTCGACTTTTGTGGATCTGGAAGGCTGGCGTCACCCAGCGGCCACAGGAACACTGGTCCCCCCTCCAGCTGAAGGAGCCTAGCTTCGACATGCACTTGGGACACAGAAGCTGCAAGAAAAACCCAGGACTCAGTCTAAGACGTGTTGATGTGGATCTAGTTAGAAACAGGCCATAAAGCCAAACTGGAAAGGCTCTTTAGCCCTGGGGTGTAGCAGGCAGCTGTGCTGGCAGAAGGGAGGGTGTGGAAATGCAGCTGCTGGGACCTGGTGAGATTCCAAGACAGTTTTACCAGGGTCCAAAAGACTCGGTCAGCGTAAGACCACAAAAGGCTTCTGAAAGTTCCACAAGTTTTTCTCATAATAGAAACAAACAGCAGATAAACCCCGTCCAAGATCTTGGCTGGTGTTGTCAGCTCAAGCAGAGCATCAGCTCATTTCCTTGTGAAAGAGTATTTTATATTAAAGTGTCTGCCCGTAAGCTGCAAAATTCACATCAGAAAGGCTGGGAGGCCTAGGACCTTGTGTGGGGGTTTTCCTTTCAGGGAAGAAACACAATTCTGCCTTTGCAAAAAAAAAAAAAAATTTAAAAAAAAATCCAAATAATAAAGCACATGCTCCACTTCACCTGTCCTTCCATTACTCCAAGCAATGCTGGTTCCATCCACTGCACGGGCTCGATGAAGTACGAGGTGCACTTTTCCTGGCTGTTCCCAGAAAGACGTGCAGAGTCTGTTATCCTCTTGTGGGCAAAGGCTGTTGGTCCCATTCCTTCCATGTGGGACAAAATGCTGGAGCTACGGAACAGAGCACGTCTGCCCTCCAGGACATGGGGTAAAAAGAAGTAAAACAAACGAGTTTTTTAACTGGGCAAATCTACAGACAATAGAAAATAAGGATACCGGCCTCCTGACTCTGAGTAATTAAACAGGAGTACAAATTCTACTTTTTTTTAATTAGTCTAGAAGGTTCACAAGCACCACTCCAGGGAACAAAAAATTTTGTATTTTGTACTTTTGATTTTTTTTTTAAAACACAACATGGAAACTTAGGCAACAGCTCATCCGTGACCTGACAATGACATACCCATTGATTTACACAGGTTATTCTACTCGAGTAGATTTCACAATGAGGGTTTAAGGAGAAGTATAAAATACTTTATAAACATATAAAAATACATATTTTTTATTTATATAAAGTACCTGCATTTCCTGCATCTGTAGAGAACCTCTGTGTTCAAAGTTTGACATATAGTGGTAGGATCAACTGCAAAGACTTCTCGGGGCAAGTCTTGAGGTTCTGCAGAGGGGTCAGGACCATGTTGTGAATCAGATCAGCTCAGCCACGCTGCATTCCTGGGAATGAGACAGGACTGCGCCTCTGTCCCAGTCACAGCCTGCAGGAGCCACAACTTTCTTTCCTTTGTTCTCTCACCAATTCCAACAGATTAAGCTAAAAACAAAAAAGCCTCATCCCACCATGCCCAAGACTGGGATTTGCTTAATGCAAGGAACTGGGATCTAGACTATGGCCTCAACCATGGTAGAATAATGATATTTTGCTTTATGTTCTTACTTCAGCAGAAAGTAAAGGAAGAGGAGGTTTCTGAGCAGTTGTGCCAATGTTTTAGTGCCCAAAATACAGAAAGTCAGCTGGCCAATGGGAACTGCTAAGGATTTATGACACATAAAGGGCAACAGCACTGTCACGTTGACTATGTAACACTGAGATCTTGCAAGAAAAGCTACAGATTATTATTTTATTATAAAATTACACTGATGCACATGTATCTTCTGCAAATTAAGGTATGAAAGTTTACTTCATTACCCGAATTTCGAATTTATCTCAAGTTTTGCGTGTTATTTTTTTCATCACATTGACATATTTTCTGAGGATGCTATTTGCTTTGACAGGGATGTAAAAATCACGAAAATATACCAAATTGACCTTTGCCATTTTTTGCACTTTGCTAAAGAGCGCAGCTCCTTACAGATCTGATTTCCCACGAATCTCTCAAAGGCACATTTTTTCCCCCCGCTGATGAGCTGGGATTCTCTAGGGTTAGTATAATGTGAATGCTTGCCCTGGCCAAGTCCAGGCTCGGCTCCTTTGGTGGCAACACTCGAAGTCAAGCCTCTTTGGCAGGATTCATTCCGGGACAGCCTCTCCCCTCCTTGGGAGGCTGCTCCGCGCACCCCCGATGCTCCTACTCACCGGAGAACCTCTCGCTGAGCATCTCCAGCCGATACCGCTTGTAGAGGACGCTGCTGGTGTCCACGGAGCACCCCATCGCCTCGTAGAGCTCCAGCTGCCCCTGGAAGCCCGGGTTCACCCTGCGGCGGGGCCGAGAGGAGAGCGGGGTGAGGGGGGCGCCGGCCGGGCGGGCGCGGCGCGGGGTGCGCGGGCGGGGCACTCACTGCGCGTCCGGCTTGGCGGCCCTGACGGCGGCCAGCGCCTCCTCGCAGCCGAGCCCCTGCGTCTTCATCAGGTAGGCGGCGACCACGGCCACGCTGCGGCTCACCCCGGCGTGGCTGCAAGGCAAGGGCGGCCCGTCAGCGGCAGCGCCGCCGCGGGCAGCGCTGGGCCCCGCCGCGGCCCCGGCCTCACCAGCGGACGAGCGCGGCGCCGCCGCCCGCCCGGGCCGCGGCCAGGAACGCGGCGCACTCATCCAGGCGGCTCAGCAGGTCCGCGCCGGGCTCGTCCCGTGCCCGGACGTGCATGGCCCGCACCCCCGGCACGGCCGGCGGCTCCTCCGCATCCACCGTCAACACCGCCACCACCCCCGCCGCCGACAGCGCCTCCGGGGACGAGCAGGACTCCGCGCCGCCCACGTAGAGCCCCGCCAGTACCGGCACCATCCCGCCGGGAGCCGCCATGGCTGCGGGAGGCGGGAGGGAAGCGCCGCC
The DNA here is from genome assembly GCA_013397155.1 of Irena cyanogastra. NCBI lineage: Eukaryota > Metazoa > Chordata > Aves > Passeriformes > Irenidae > Irena > Irena cyanogastra. Next base: position 774,322 of record VWZV01005537.1, on the reverse strand, counting down.
CTCGGCACGGCCCCGCTTTCCGCTTCCCTTGCCGGTATGGAAGGCATGATTTCCGTAGGAATCGTCACGCGGCTGGGCGTACCGGGGCGATTCTCTCCTCGCCGCATCTACGAGTGTCTGTCTTAACTCATCTTTTTTTTTCCCCACCCCTCTGTCTCCTTACAAGTGCTCAGAAAACAAATATATATCACAGGATCGGTCAGGTTGCGAGGGACCACAGTGGGTCATTAGGTCCAACCTCCCTGCTCAAGCAGGGTCGTCCAAGAGCACACGGTACAGGATTGTGTCCAGGCGGTTCTGGAGTATCTCCAGTGAGGGAGACTCCTGACAGACAACACAGAGAATAGAAATTTTCAGTTCTCCTTGAAGCTGTTAAACAGAACTTAAATACTAACTAGCAAAATAGAGAAAAGAACATAAAAGTAGACACGCGGGATGCTAAATATAGCTAAAACCAATGGATAAACAGATAACCAGGAATATAGTGGCTTTTGTGGCAAAGTCATGTAACAAGAAGCAACAGCGCACGCCCTAAGAGAAGTTCAAGCCAAGGTTATTTACGTCATTGGGGGTGTCGCGAAAATCTACAAACGCCAGAGGTTTATGTCCAAAAATGAGACAGAGGAGTCCTGCAACTTTATTCGAATAAAGGGAGAGTTCACTGGAGCACACGCCCGCAGGGTTTTCTCTCTCGAGGTTTCGGAGGGCACAGCAGCCTTTCATCCTAAACTCCAGCCGCATGTTGCCCTCTTCCTTTCCCCACTGGCTGAGGAACTCGGCAGGTACAGCCTTCCTGAACTGCCTGCCACATATTCCCGCCTTGAGCCTACCTACTATTTTACCCCAAAGTTCAGAAGTTCAGACTTGTGCAGACCCTTGTCTGTTTCAGGAGCCAAGCTCTCTGGGCTCTGCAACAAACCTGCTGCCCAAAGTTGGCAGAGACATTAAGCCCCATTTCAAAGACTTTAACACTCATACCTTCACCCATCAAACTGTTTGTAAATATATTAGCTTTCCTCTCGGGGACACTCAGTGAGTACCACAGTACGAGGTGGATGCATGCAAATTAGTTCTAGGAAAAGTGATGTTTCTGTATTAGCTAGAAAGTACACTGCAATGAGTATGTATGGTCATGATGGAATTTGACTCTGTACACACCTAAATTAGACAAGATACTTTCTGGGAGTGCAGCATGCTCATAATAAAGAATCCCTGCTTTCTAATACTTTAAATTGTATTAGAAAGTTTGTTTGCCAGCTGTTTTCTGTCTCACTCCACACCTCTCTGGACAACTTGTTCTAGTGCATGATCACCCTCACAGCAAAGTTTTTCCTCATGGTCAGGAGGAACTTCTGTGCATCGGTTTCTGTCCCTGCCCTAGTGGCTGGCACCAGTGAGAAGAGCCTGGCTCTATCCACTTTTTAATCATGGCAGAGTGCCAGATTTTGTTATAAAGACCTGTGCTATGACTCTCTCCATGGCTGGGACACAGAACCTCACCTTGTCTCCACCATATGGGATAGCCGAGCCTAAAGGCCCTAATTACCATCGCTGGGGGGATTGTTCTAGTGCGGCTCCGTGCGAGACAGCTGTAGGCAAAACTGTTGCAAAAACATCTGCAAGGGCCTCTGGGATCCTTGCAGGATGCTGACTAGCCACGGAGGAGGTGAGACTGGCAGTCACCTCAGACCTGATAAGGTGAGACTGAAACTGGCTGCGAAGGGAGATTGTTATCCCTTTCCCACAGGAGAGATGGATGGAGCTGGGCTACCGCGGAGCAGCCGTCGTGCTGCAGGAGGGATGGGCCGCTACAGAGATGTTGCTGAGGATGCTACCCACGAGACACTTCCTCACCAGTGCCAGCAGACAGCATGCACCAGTTGCCAGTCTTGCTGGGAGATGGGCAGTGGCATGGCAGCTTCCAGAGCTGTGGAGTTTCCATGTGCTGCTGGTGGCCCACTGAGCAGACTGAGATGACTCTTTGTAGTTGAGAGGGGCCCCAAGGTTTCCAAGGGTGCAAGGCCACTGCTTAAAGTTTGCTGCCATCCTGCCTCACCTCCCATGCTTGCCCTAGTGCCCATGTGATTGTGGGATTGTGCAGCAGTCCAGCTGGCAAGCTGCTCCAGGGAAAGGCAGATCCCCTCTTTGGATGGATCAGTTCTAAATCACATAAACGTGACGCAGAGGGTGTGCCTGTGTATCTGAGTAAGAGCAGTCTCTGACAGCTCTCATTAAGATTATTTTAACCTACATAAATGTGCAAAATGTCCTCTTCAGTTGCCATTGTCACCAGTGAGAAATGGAAGGTTTACTGAAAAAGCATTTAAAAATGTGGGCAACCTTCCAGTAACAGCAGGGGGAAAAAAGTGTACTGAAAAGAAAGACAGGTGGAAATTAAAACCAGATAAAACTGTGTATGGACCTTTACTTGTGAAAGCAGATAACAATTGTAGCAAACTACCATGGGGAAAAAACAGATTATTCATTTCTTGAGTGATCTGAAAAATGTCTGCAGACAACTGCAAGTTACTGAAGGGGCTATGAGTTTTACAGCAGGGCTATATTATCCAGGTATTATGTGAATACTAAGGGGTGGTTAATAATCTCTGTTAACCTCCAAATCTGTGAATATGCAGGGGCAAACAGTATTGTGTGCAACTAAAACCAGGCAGGGCTTGATGCAGGATCCCAAGAGGTTGGTCTAGTGTAGTGTAGTGTTAGCACTACAGTCCTCCACGCTGCTTTCTAAAGCCATGGATGGTGAGGGAATGTGAAAAAGACATGATTTCAAACCGAAAAGCTGTAGTGGGGGTAAGTACAAAGTCCTTGGGGCAGAGCCCACAGACAGCTCGGTACCTAATGGCTTCACACGACTGAAACTGAACTCCCTAAACCTCACTGTTTCTCTGCACACCTCCTTCGCTGTGTTTGCCACCTGCAGCCTGAGACGATGTGTCCTGAATTTGCTCATGACTCCCAAATTAGAGTAAATCTTTTTTTTTCAGTCTGATTTGCAAATGCTTGTTCTGCCCCCACCTCCGCCTCCCCCCATCATCTTCTCCTCTACCACCGAAAATTGTGATGTTCTCCCCCAGGTTCCAGGAAACCGTGTGACTAATTAAGCAGTTGGGGTGAGCTCAGGTGCAAGGAAAAAGCCAGTCAGATGATGGGCTGCTGCCCACTCGCTCCAGCAAGTGCATTCCATCTCTGCGTGTGTCTGCCCTGCTGCTTCCTAAGGGAAAGGAAAATGCCAGCCTTCTCTGGGCTGCCTGCTCTGGATCCTCACAGCACAACCAGACTGGCAAAACCAATTTTCCTGCTGTAGAAGCAAAAGCGCCACAGCCTGGCAGAGGCATAACATCCTCTTCCCTCCTAGAAGAATTTGTCTGCATCTTTCATTGCACAGTGGGGTGGCTGTGTTCCTTCAGGCTTTTGGGTAGTTTGGGGCCTGTACATCAGAGGATTTGTGAGAAGAGCCCGCAGCCCGGGTTGCCAGGGGTGACACACAGCAAAGTAGTGGGGACATTTTCAAAAAGCCATACGTGAGAGACAGCGGCTCTGGATTTCTGTGCCTTCCTCACATCTAAATGCAGCAGGAACTTACTTTGCACAGGTCCTGCTGGCGAAAGGGCCTGGTACCATTTCTTGCCTCTTGGAGAAAGGGTGTTTTGCTGAGCTCAGAACTCTGTGGGAGCTGGGAAGTCCTCCATGGCAGCATCACATCCCTTGGAGCAGGGACTTTCCAGCAGTCACAGTGCTTCCAGCAGCAAGCTTAACTTCTGATTTTTGAAAGGCTGCTGTTCCCTGCCTGTGTGTCTGTATTCACGTGTTTACCTTTATCCATGTATCAGGAGGACGAATTGCTTCATCTCCCAGCAGGAAACCTCAGACTTGCAGAGGCAGCTAGAGAAACAACAGAGAAGGAGGCTCACTCTTGATACTCTGCAGGAGGATTTCATCATAGCCCTGCGTGGGTGGGATGTTCCTACCTGTCTCCACTCTCTCGGCATCAGCAGACATGCAGTTACTCCACATGTCAGACAAAAAAGAAGAGTTTTCCAACTGCAGATCTGATGCTCAATTACAGAATGGAGCCTGACAGCTACTACTACTGGGTATTAATAACTCTGCTTCACTTTATGGCTTTAACAGCTGTAGCAACCAAGATTTATGATGACACATTACGTTCAGCAATGCATCACATAAGGAAACTAATCTGACAGTGCCAGGTCACTGAGCTCACTTACAGGCTTTTAAGTGAGTTTCTTCTGCCAGATTTGCTGCCCTATTTACTGGATAAAAATGAACAACTTGCACTGTTTTAATATAACTCCATACTTGCCTCTGTTTTGGCAGTTCAAAGACTCTTTTCCCTTTGTCACACTGCCTTCCCAGGAGCCAGCTCATCCTTCTTCATTCCCCATCCTCTGCCTGAAAACCCTTTGAAACATATCCAGTGCTGTGTATCCTGAAGAAAGGTACACCCCAGGAGAGGGGAGGAGGGAGGAAGCTGGCAGGAAACACTGGAGCAACAGGCAGAGATGAGGGATGGAGCAGCTGTGGGAGGAGGGGGAGATGATAATTGTCCAAGAGCAGAGGGGCACAGTGGCTGCCAGCACTCAATGTCTGGTGTCAGGATTTTATCTGTATCCCAGTCACTCTTGGAGAAAGTGTCTTGCAGAGATTGGGATCACCCATTACTTCTCCCTAGACTTAGAATTAGAGCTGGCAGCAGGAAAGTCCTAAATAACTGCTAAACATTAAGATTGTACCCTGGAGCTGTGTCTGGGCCTGTGTCAGCCACCTCAGCAGCCACAGCACCTGAGCAGCAGCCCACGGTTTTTAATCTCTTGTCTCAGCAGCAGGCTGTATATTTCCATGCTTTCTATCCTCATGGCACCATAATCCACTGCACAGACACAGGTGGATGGGTAGCAGAAGGCAGCTTCTCCTCAGGGGTAAATGGGCTTGTTCATTCCTCAAAGATACATTCCTCATTATTCCTGCAATTTACTTAGGAGCCTGGTCCAGCCAGCTTTAATGGCAATTCCCATCCCAAGGACCCTTTGTGTGGCACCCATGAAAAGCAATTAAAAAGAACAAGTTTATTATCAGGAGGTCTAAGCTCACTGCAGAGACTACTGCGCAGTGTACTCTTCACCTGACAAATACTCAAGGTCTGCTAGTCAGAGGATAAAGAAAACACCCTGAAACAGAGTTGAGATACCTCTTGTATTTACAAATATTTTTGTGAAACAAGAACTTTTAAACAAATAATGTGAAGTATGAACCCTTGATTAATACTTTAACATCTATGATACTAGTATGTGCTGCAGTTTATCTTTGTATATATTGGTGTCTAATAAATATTCCCAGTAGAAAATATTTCTTAATAAGCATTTTAATTGCTCCCCATGTGGCAGCAGAAAATACATCCAAAACCATCAGTTATTGTCAAAAGGCAATATTATTTGAGGCAGAAATATTGCTGAAGAAATATTCTTAAAACTTGAGATCATCCACTGTTTTAATCCCCAAGTGAGATATTTCCTTACAAGTGGTTATGATTCTCTCATTTGTGCTACTACTTCTCTTTGAGTTCCCTATTCCTCTTTCTAATTTTAGAAACATAGGGAAAAAGTGTTGAGAGACATCTGGATCCTCATATCCAGCTCCATACCACCACAGGCAATCATACTACATATTTTCTTTTCTAGCTTCATCTTAAACCTAGTTTCATTCCCTTCCCTCCTGCAAGGCTCTAAAATCTTATGATTTATCTCATTGGACAACAAGATGGTAGCTTGCCTCCAATCTGATTCTTGTGTCAAAGTTACCCTTTAAATAGGTAATTTTGTTTCCTGTTATTTATCCTAGTGGGGAAATATTGGAGTAAAATAAATAATTGTCTAACCCATCCCTATTCCTGCTCAGCTTTGGCTTTGTTGGTGAAACAAGGCAGGTCTGTTGGGTTTGCTAGGCAAAAAGGAGCTTTCCAGTTTCCTCGTTCAAGGCCAGCTCTTCTCCACATGTGTGCAGGTTTTAATTCATCTTTCTTGACTGTGTATGGCCAAACAGTATAACAGGTGATTTTTTTTTCCAATGCTTTGTAAGTACTTTTTTACTTCTACTAGGATTATGTCAGCTGGCCTGTCCTAGGTTGTGTTGATTTTTTCCTCTGCTTCTATCGAGTCCTGATTATCTTAACAAAAGGCAGATACCCCTGTATTTGATGAAACATTGTGTTCTCAGCAGAAACTGTAACTTTTGCCCTCAGAACACACGATCTGGCACCCTGCACTATTAACCACCAGCTGATTTTTATGAGCATCATCTCCAAGTTGATTCCTGTCCAGTCATTCCATCATCCTTGTCCGTGTGCGCAGAGCCTCCCACAGCCCATCAGCCACAGTTTCCAGCAGCTCACTGTTTCAACACTGCTCTAACATCCTTGTGAGCGCATCCTTGTAGGCTCTGGATGAGCGCCTGGTTTGGCTGTTTCCAGTCGAGCACCACAGAGAACTCTTTGGCACAGCTGGACGTCTGGGATCTCTGCTGACAGCTGCTCTGTCTGGGACAAGGTGCCTTCGGGAAAGCCCTGTTTTATTTCAATCAGCCCACAGATTCACGGAATCACAGAACCAATTAGAGAGATCATCGAGTCTCACCTATGACCACACACCACCATGTCAACTAGATAATGGCATCGAGTGCCACGTCCAGTCTTCTTTAAACAACTCCAGAGATGGTGACCCTATCATCTCCCTGGGCAGTCCATTCCAATGTCTAATCTCCCTTTCAGTGAAGAATTTCTTCCTAATGTCCAACCTGAACCCACCACAGCTTAAGACTGTGTCATCTCCTGTCACTTCTTGCCTGGGAAAGAGACTGATCACCACCCAGCTACATCCTCTTTTCAGGCAGTTGTACAGAGCAATAAGGTCTCCCTTAAGCCTTCTTTTCTCCAGACCAAACAATCCCAGCTCCTTCGGGCGCTCATCACGGGACTTGAGCTCCAGATCCTTCACCAACTTCGTCGCTCTTCTCGTGCAGCTGGAGTCGCTCCAGCCCCGCAATGTCCTTCCTGAACCGAGGGGCCCTTTGAAAAGTTTGTATTTATATGGGAGCGGGGAGCTGGGCGCTGTGTGTGGAGCTCGCGGGGCGAGCCCCCGAGGTGCCGGGCGAGGGCTCCAGAGCGCGGGGGGCCGGCCCCGTCCGCTCCCGGCTCCGAGCGCCGCGGGGCTCCCCGGGCGGAGCGCCCNTCTCCTGGGAGCAGGAGCTCGGCGGCGCTTCTGTCGTGGCTGTGGGTGTTGGAGGCGGCGAAAGGCGGAGGGAGCCGGACCTCCCGTCCCCAGCGCCGCTGAGCTCTGCGGGACAGGCCCGTGGACTTTTTTGGGTGTTATGTCAAATTATATGTTTTATAGGAGAAAGTTGCTGCTGCAGGGTAACGCATCTCGTCGTGACCAAGGTCAAGGTGTGTAGTCCTCGCTCTTTTTTGCCTCTGGTTTGAGTGTTGTATTCAATACTCTCTACACTCGGTATTAGTGTCTCCTGCCTCCGTAGTGGTTTTCTTCCCAAGGAGTGAGCATCTTCAGGTGTCAGATCTTGTGAAGGGAGTGGCTGGCAGTGAAACAAGAGGCATGGGAGCTGTTAGCATCCTAAATACACTGGAGTCGCTCGGAATCTGTGGTCACTAACGTAAACCTTGCCGAGTAGGCAAACACTAGTGATTTGGGGGTGGGAGGCTTTGGAGGTTGATGGCCTGAGAATTAAACTCTCCACTGAACTGGAAATGAAATACTTCATCTTCCTCCCCTAAGGGCAGCAATGTGTATTATTCTCCTAGGTGAGGGTCACCAAGCAGAACCAAGTGTGTGTGGTGGGGTTGGAAGCACTAGTCCAAGTCCTTTCTTATCACTGGGTGAGTGAGCTGCGTGTGTTGTCTTGGCTGCAAATGGGAAGAAGGAGAGGGAATAGTTTCAGAGGCAGAAGCTGAAAGCACTTGCAGCTTCAGTCAGAAGTCATGGGAAGACTCCTGTGTTCTTTGGTGATCTGAAGGATTTAATGGAAATACAGTGATTTTACTAAGGGAATATACTTTAATGTGCTTGAACTGCCTGAGAGCAACTGCTGGCAGGCTTGATGCCTTTGTGTTTATGCTGTGTTGGAGCATTAAGGCTCGAGCTTGAAGAATGTCTTGATTTGTCCTAGATTAATCGTCTTGCAAATCAGAGGTTTGTTTCATGCCTGCTGGTGCTGATGTGCTCCATGGCAGCACAGTTTGTAATGCAGCAGCTCATGCTCAAGGACAGAAGCTACTTCCCTAGAAGTGTTTTAACCTCACTGTGTACTTGCTCTAGGATTTGACTCTCTTCATCCAAAGAGGTGGCATGTCAAATGAGTTGCTCAAAGATGAAAAGCTGTAAAAGGGGAGGTCTGAGATTACAATAGCTGCTCTTTGAAACTTGCTTAAACATGTTCCATGCACTGTGCTATTGCACGGTAGGAAACTATAGGGTTTGGTTTTTCATTCTTGGTAGGCAAGAGTTAATTTGCTGAAGTTTGACTAGTCTGACCTTGGCAGCTGCAGTCTTCAGGAGAACTTGGGGCAGAAGAAGGTGAAGCCTCAATTAGTCGGTAGCTGTCAGGAAGCACCTGGCTACGAAGAAACCTAGAACACTTAAAAGAAGAAAAGGGTATTAACACCACTTTGAGTTGCATGACTGTAGAACATCTCTAAGTATCTCCATGCTACAAAAGGCAAGTGACTTAAGGAATCTTGTCACAGCTAATCAGATCATTCTTTTGTGCTTAAAATGGTCAGACAAGGCTGTGACTAAGTCTGGTTGGTGAGATTCTGGGTGTTAAAAGAGTAACATGAACTTGATACGCTTCATCTGAATTTATCCCAGATCTTACAAGCTTGTTTGCCCTTCACAAATGAGCAGAACTTGAGGCAAGAATGAACACTTCCAGAAAGGTAGTTTGGTTAGGCAGTGTCCCTGAAGAAGGGTAAAGTGTTGCTTACAAGGACTGGAGTGCCTATTGAATGCTGTTACCTGGGTTTGCAGCTGAGATTCTGTCCAGGATGTTGAAGAGCTGCAGCTTTTTGCAGGAGCAAGATGTACTTGTCCTGTATCCTGTGAGTGATAGATGCTGGATTGTTCAGAAAGGAAAGAGTTCTCTGGCATAATTTAAGAGTTATCAGTGGACTGATGTCTAAGCCCTGAAACTAACACCTGAGGGTCTTCTACAGTTGTGTTAGTTGGAGACAGCAGTTTGACCTTTTATATGCATCGTGAAACAGCTTCAAAGCCTAACTCTCAGAAGTGCTTTGCAGCTCAGCTCAGCTTAGACATAAGCCTTAGTTTGTGATCTTTGGTAATTTCCATTTGACACAAACTACTTTCCTGAAGTAACTCTACCTCACCAAAAAAAAGAAGAGCAACTAATTTTTTTTTTGCCTGCACCAACAGAAAAGCTATGTCTCACTTCAGGTGAAAGGATTGCTGATAATCATTAATACATAGTTACTTCTTTCTAGTGTCTGTGTGAATGGACAGAAAAACAGAGCCTAGGAATAGATCTAGGCAGCACAAACAGAAGCTCTGACTTGTCTTTTTCTTTTTATATTCCACCTCCATACAGTTTCTTTGGAGAAGAAAAGCCCTAAGATGGCAGGCAGAGGAAGTGGCAGAGCAGACTCCATGTCCTGCAGTGTACTGAACTGGGAGCAGGTCAGCCGTCTGCACGAGGTTCTTACAGAGGTGGTTCCGATCCACGGGCGGGGGAACTTCCCGACGCTGAAGATAACTCTGAAGGACATTGTTCAGACGGTTCGGGGCCGGCTGAGCGAAGCGGGCATCGTGGTCCACGATGTCCGTCTGAATGGTTCTGCAGCTGGTCATGTCCTGGTCAAGGATAATGGGCTGGGATGCAAAGACCTGGATCTCATTTTTCAGGTGTCTCTTCCAAGTGAGGCAGAGTTTCAGTTAGTTCGAGATGTGGTCTTGCGATCCCTCTTGAATTTCCTGCCGGAAGGAGTAAGCAAGCTGAAAATCAGTCCCGTAACACTGAAGGAAGCCTACATCCAGAAGCTAGTCAAAGTGTACACGGAGGCTGACCGTTGGAGCTTGATATCGCTTTCCAACAAGCATGGCAAAAACGTGGAGCTTAAGTTTGTAGACTGCATACGGCGGCAGTTCGAGTTCAGCGTGGACTCGTTCCAGATCATTCTGGACTCCCTGCTCTTTTACTATGACTACTCAGAAACCCCCATGTCGGAGCACTTCCATCCAACTGTGATTGGGGAGAGCATGTATGGAGACTTTGAAGCAGCTTTTGATCATCTCCAGAACAAGCTGATAGCTACCAAAAATCCTGAAGAGATCCGAGGTGGTGGGCTACTGAAGTACAGTAACCTCTTAGTACGAGACTTCAGGCCCATGGATAAGGACGAGATCAAAACACTGGAGCGCTACATGTGCTCTCGATTCTTCATAGACTTCCCAGACATCCTGGATCAGCAGCGCAAGCTGGAGACCTACCTCCAGAACCACTTCTCCAAAGAAGAGAGGAGCAAGTACGACTACCTCATGATTCTGCGCAGGGTGGTAAATGAGAGCACCGTCTGCCTCATGGGACATGAGCGAAGGCAGACTCTCAACTTGATTTCTCTGCTGGCACTCAAGGTGCTGGCAGAACAGAATGTCATCCCTAATGCCACTAATGTAACCTGTTACTACCAGCCAGCGCCTTATGTCAGCGATGCAAACTTCAGCAACTACTACCTTGCAAGTGCCCCTGTGCTGTACAGCCAGTCCTACCCCACTTGGTTGCCTTGCAATTGATTGGTTCCCTCGAGTGCTCCCGGGTGGAGGCTACTGAGAGCCACGATGCTGAGTGTAAATATAGACAAGTAATGACTGTCAGTTGGATGTTCTCTAATGGAAACATGACTGTATCAGACTGTCCATTTCCTGGTGTGCAGTGGGATTATGCAGCCAGGTGACCTGCTATGAATCTTTAAGTGTATCTCTACAAGTGCCAAAAAGCCTTATTACCTCTTCATCAGGAGAAGAGAACCAGCAGCCAAACGTTAAGAGGAGCAGTTAAGAAACTTGGTACTAGCTCTGGAAGTGGCTGTTAACATGTGATCTAAGTGGTGTATTCTGTAAACTGGGTTGGTTAATTGACTGTAAAATGCCTTAAGCAGAAGCTGCTCCTGGAGTAGTAGCAAAACTCTGCTTTCTATTCCCTAACCTCAATACTCTTCCTCAGTCCAAGTTCTGGCCAAATTTGTCTTGAACTAATTGTGCCAAGACTGGACTCATGTTATGCTTGGGTTGCTTTCACTTTGTGTCTGTGTAGAGCTGGGAACACTATGGATACTGTCTGTCTTGTAGAGGACATAAATATTGTTTCCTGTAGTGCCTATGGCTATGTGGTCCTGCCTTGAGTTCATTATTAATTTCTTGGAAGTTGACGATAGTTTAGTAAGTCTGTTCATGAAGCATAAGCTGGTTAAATTTTTCTTGACTACAAAAACTTGGAAGGTGGCATTTCTAAAAACATGCCAAAATGCAGTTTAAAACTTGGTAATGTGAAAAGTCCTTGAAATGAGGAATTGAAGCTTTAAATAGAATTGGAGACACAGTTTGAACAGTTAACTTGGAAAAATATTCTTGAGTCCAGCATGAAGCTAAAGCCTTTCTGACTATCTTTCAGAACAATTTTGGCACAATGGGAAAATAGCACAGCTCTTACTTTGGGGTTTGACTGGGTTTTCTTCCTTACAGGTCCACAGCAGAACCAACAAAAACCCTAAACAAAAATCCCAAGTCACTGTAAGTTGCAGGATTATGTGCACTCCTGCCAGTATGAATTGTGGAAGAGCCTCCTAAAATGAATTTCTTATTGTACAACTTCAGGCAGGTCCTGACGGTTTGCCTTTCTGTCACCACTGAAGGATTGAGCTTACTGGGCTATCACTACCACCTGGTCACTGTATGAGACAGCATTTTGAGTGGTTAGGGTAAAGTTCTTCCTTTTTACTGCTCTTAACCCTCACTTGAAGAGGTGTGCAAACCCTGGGCAGAGCTCTCCACAGAAGCTGTATGTGTTGGAAGTTGGGGCCTGAGTTCAGAATAGTCTCTGGAAGAGCATGCACTCCCTTGGAGGTACAGAGGGCTGATCTTCCTGAAGAGTGTGTGTTGAACTTGCTCTTTTGAGACCCCTGGGCTTTATAAGGAAGGTTAAAAATTCCTCAGTTATTTATGTAGTGGTGTTACTAACTGGATGATTTTCACTGAATTATAATAGTAAAATACATATAGCAATGATCTTGAGTTTCTTTTGTTTAACCAGAGATGTAGACTAGAAAGGCAAATCTTAGAGCTATTTATTATGTGCTGGTGCAATGTTCAAGAATGCTTGTTCATGGAATCTTTTTTACTAGTTCTATAACTATTTATTACTGTTTCTGCAAGCTTGTAAGACCAAAGTGCCTGATCCAACAAATGATTAAGGCTTAGAAGGTAAAGCAGAAAGCAGGTGGAACACCAATGTTTGGTTGCTATTCAAGATTAAGCACAGCAGCGCTGTGTTTAAATGACAGTAAAAATTGCCTGCTCCTCATAAGACCAAGAAGTTCTTTCCACTTTTCATAACTACTTCATAAAGACTGTCTCAACAGAGCAGTGAGGCTACTTTTCTGTTCAGACTTCATTTAGCTAAGGAAAGCAGGGAGGGATGCAATCTACCAAGTGGAGTGTATATAACCAAGCAGGCTTTAGCTTAATTTCTGAACAGTTTTGATAGCGACCTTGGTAGCAAGAAGACAAATAATTTGGTGGATTATACTGTGGGCCTTTTTCATTAAAGGCTTCCTGATTAGGTAGCCAAAGTAGCTAGACTTGAAAGCAAACCCGGCCTTTTCCATTAACTGTGGCTTGGACAGATGAGACATCTGTCATCCAAGACTTTGGCTTTTTAAAAACTAACATGATGCCAGTGTTGTCATGTGTGTTAAACTTAGTGCAAGCTTACTGCTGGAATGCAATCCTAGGCAAGAATAACTCCTGCATGGAAAGCAATACTTGGCCTAGTATAGAGTGTCACTATAAAGAAGACTTAAGAGTTTGTAATTGCTGTCATCTCATGCATAGATGTGTTTGAAGCCAACCTGTGCCATAGCCATTGCAGAAGTGAACCATTGCCTGGAGAGGCTTAGACTCAGGCATCTGCCTTCTGTGATGTCATGGCTGATCTTTAGGAACTGTTTTTGTGCATTGGCTCGTGGGGAAGAGATGGTGAGATGCTTGGGAGGAGTCCTCGCAAGCTGGAAACACAGACTTGTTTTTTTAGTCTTTAATGCCTTGGCTGCTGGACATCAGGCCAGGTGCATCTCCTGGAAAAAGAAATGCTAGAGAAGGAAAAAAAGCTGAATTGGATTCCTAGTGAGATAGAGCTATGATGAAGTTAGGTTTCCTGCCATAAGTATTGTGCTTTTGCTGATGTAACTTGATGCTGAGGCCTCTGAGGAAGCTCCACATTGAATTGCTGCTCTCTGAACAGCTGAGTGCCAGGGTTTGAGCTTTCCAGGACTCTTGTGTTCCCTGTCTGGTTGTTAAGGTGCTCTGGCCCATAGGAAATACTGATGCTTTGTAACCTGGCTCTTAGATACCAAACCCTCAAATAGCTGAATTGTGTCCTGAAGCTGCACGCTACCTGCTGCATTGACCCTGGAGTACCAGGGATTGCTGGGGCACTGCTTGTCCCATTGCCTTCCAAGTAATCCTGGCTTGGTAGGTAAAGCTGCTGTGCTTGGTAGCTTTTCATCACTGTGCTGCTAGCAGCCTACCCCTTTCTGTTCTGGGTTGTCCTGGCAGTTTGATGGTGCAAGTGGCAGTGGCTTAATTTGCTGTGGGTTAGCTGGTTTGAGTTCAGGCTTGTGGTGACCCCTCTTGCAAGGGGTAATTTGAGAGTGAGCACTAGGTAAAAGTGATGACCCTAGGGCAAGTCTAGGATGCCTGCTTGAGTCAGTCACCCCTTGGCACTAATAGTGCCTCTGCAAACCTGTTCTAACCTCTTGTGTGTCATGTGGAGATTAGAGAGAGACTACTGTGCTTCAGACTGATACCTGATACATTCCCTCTGGGCAGTGGCATTGAAACAAAGCTGCAGCAACACTCAGTGCATCATTCCTCAGGATCAAGCTTCTACTAACTAGGCTGTGGTATAAAATAGCTGTTTTCTTCGTGTAGCTTATAAGCACTGCTGGACAAAGCCAATCTGAGGTTAAGCACCTGTTGACAACATTTATTGCCAAGTTCCCCTTGACTTGCAATTTATTGTTGTGGCTTCCTCACTGTAAGATAGACTTTTTTATTTGATAGAGATGCTGCCTAAGAGACCTGGTAGAAGACTGTGTTTTAGTCACTTTGGTAAAATCCCTGTGCTGATCCATGGTCACTGTGACAAGTTGTAAGCTAAAGCATAGTTCGTGCTTACTCTGCTAAAGATTTAATTATTGCTGTGTTTGTCCTCAGCTCAGTCAATCAATCACTAAGCTGGGAGTTTAAGACTACTTCTTGCTTCTGAATAACCATTTTTCAAAAGATCCTCATGCTTTCTCTTAATCACCTCCTCTACAAAGCAGTAGGTAATATTTAAATCTAGTCCAAATACCCAAAGCTTTTTATTGAAACGTAAAGATCCGTATTTTGGACTTGAGTTCTGGGCTTTAGCATTTGGTGTGTGCCTAGGCTTTGTGGGTTCCTGATTCCTAGAATAACCACTGATGTTGGTAGTGATCTCTGCTCATTACTATATGAGTAGTTGGGGAAAGGCCTCTTAGAAGAGAAGCTGGACAAATTGCCTTAATTCTAAACTGTCAGTGTACTGATGGTACTTGTTTCCTATTCCTCTCACTCAACTCAGTCAGGATTCTGTAATTGTTAGGCACAGGAATAAGCAGTAAGTTAACTACAGCCACCAGCAGCTTGGTCTAATTTGGGCATTGGGAGAGACAAATGAAGGATAAAACTTCTAGCCCTCACATCTAAGTCTTACTCAATTGTTTCTTGAATACTGTTAAGTGTATTTCATAAATGTTCTTTATTTTCAGTGCAGCTAGATATAGAGGGGGATGTTGGTCTATAGTAGAAACTTTTGGGGGGAATGATTGGAGCACTCTGGTTTTTCTCACTTAAACGTCTGGTTTGGGCTTGTCTCTGAATAAAACTGCACTTCCCACTGAAATTTAGAAGGCCTTTTTTTCCTGTGTTTATCTTATTTTTTTACTATTAAAAGAAATCATCACTTGGAAAACCTGTCTCATCTCTTTGGAAGAAGTGAGGGGGGTTTTTTGTTTTTGGGTTTTTTTTGTTTGTTTGTTTTGGGTGTGTTTTTGTTTGTTTTTTATTTTGGGGTTTTTTTTCTTTCTCCCCCTCCCTCTTCTTTCAGCTGGCAAAACAGGGTACTGGAAATGTTTGGATTTGTGATGAGCCCAAATGTGAGATTGGTCACAGTAACTTTGGTCTGCTGTTCTGCACTGTGGTGTTCACTTGTCATCCTTGGAAATTGGTGTTTGGACCTTAATGATGCTGAAATTCTTGTGCAAATAAAGGTATGCTAAACAATCCTTGCCTCAAGCTATTTTTTGAATTTAAATAATGCTGACCCAGTGTCTGTAGAGCTTATTGACCCATGGGTGTGCGGGTGCACTTGTGAGGTGAGTAATAGTGTGGGGTATGCAGTAATGCTTGCTTTAGATGTTATTTGAAGTACATTTTTTATATCTGCCTCAACTTATTGAAGATTAGTCAGTTAAGTGAGACATGATTCATCTTTCACTTTCATTATAGAGACAGCTCCTAGAGAACAGTTTTTTCCCTGTCTGACCATCATCTGGTCTCAACTTTAAGACATGGTGAAACACAGACCCAGACCTGTTAAGTAGGGTCTGGTCTGAACTAGAGCATGCCAGGCTGTTTTGTGACACACTCCATTTTATATGCTACTGCAAACTTCAACTCACAACCCAAGGGGGTGAGAAACAAAGCCAGCAATTGTTCTTCAGGCTATTTGCAGGTTGAAAGCCTTTGCTTTCATGCTGTCCTAAATGCTGATGCTACTATTAACCAATGGTCAGTGGGAGTTGAGCAGGTCAAAGCTAAGTACAAGCTAGGGTGGTGTGGCAGTCCTGCTGCTCCTGCTCTAGAATAAAGAAGGAGTTCTTAGAGTGTGCTTGCTTCTAATCCCCTCCAGAGCTGAGACAAACTCCAGCCTCAGTTAAGTATTGCTGGAGAAATTCCAGTCTCCAGGATCTTGTAACACCTGCAGTGGAAACTTCTGCAGAATTTAGAGGCGGTGTGATCCCATGGAAGTAATCATGAACCTTGTGTAGTCCCTTTTCCAGATCTAATTGCTTCCTATGAACTTAAATAGAGAACTGATAATGCAGCTGGGCAACACAAACCATCTGCTGTCGCCTGAAACTCTCTTACCTTAACTCCTGTTTGTCACAACATGAAAGCTTCAGAGTTATTTTTGGATACCACCCTTATGTTTCTAGAAAACTAAGCTTAGCTTTGCAGGGTCAGATAGTGAAACAACAAAATGGCTGTGCTTAGGCAAGTGGTGCCAGAGTACTCTGTATGTTCCATATAGAGCTTATATAATGGCAAACATTCAGAGGAACTAAAGAAAGATGTTTTTGCTCTATTGCAGTTGTATTGTCAGTGAAAATAAGTATCCTGTTATGGTGTATCTGCTAGAACTCTGCATCGTGCTGTGCAAGATGAGTTCAGTCTCATCATGGGCTGTGAGGTATTAGAAATATGGTGTTCTGTATTATTGTCATTATCCTGTCAGGTGTACTTATTTTCTCCTTCCTTCTGTGATGGAATACTTACTATTTTTGAAATTGGAGTATTCAAAGTGCCCTTACAGTGTATTTAGTCCTATGAGAGAAAAAAAAATCTGTGCATTCCAGCTTATTTAATACTGCTTATTACATGTTAGTATATTTAGTTCATCAATACATTAAATACCTGCAGTTGCTATTTTCAGCAGTAAAGTTGCATTTTTATTTATGCAGCACATACCACTTGAATATGGGTATAAAACATGGCAGTTGTCCTTTGCTGCAGTAGCAGTTCTGTGATCTGTTCTGCTTCATCTCAACGAGTTCCATATCCTATAGGCAAGATTGCCCAGCCAAGGGAGTATTTAGCCTGCCAGACCTTAGTGATTTTCCTCCTAGGAAAGGGTTGAATTATCATGCTGGAAAAAAAAAAAAAAAGTCAGTCTTGACAAAAACTGTGCAAAGCAGCTGCTAAGCTGCTAGAGCCTAAGCTGGTTTGTGTGTACATGAAGGAATCCTATACATTTGTTAGTGTTATCCCATTGACCCTTGGCTAAGCGGTTTAATTAACCAGCAGGAACGAGTTGCCTAGGCTGTGCTGCAAAATGCTGGGCTGTTTTTGTCACTGGTGAGTAGATTAGAGGACAATCCATATCACCTCACTGCTTGGAGAATGGAATAGTGCAAACTCTGGGACAAGTCTGGCCAAGACAGAGGACTGGCTGGTCTGGTCTGTGTCAACAACCTTTTGTCACTGAGAAACCTCTGCAGAAATGCCTGCATACTTCAGGAGACTCCCAAGGTTTGATTGCACCTCAAGCAAAGGGAAAATTGTCCTCCCTTGCAAGAGAAGGGTTGAAGTGTGAGAATTCTAATTTAGTTACTCTCCATGTAGCAGGGCAAATCTGAGTGTGCCAGCTATGTGGAATGCAAATTACACCCACAGACTGGTCCCTTTGTGGGTGTCCTTCTTGCTTCAGAACTGACTGTCCACCTGCCACAATTCCCTTCCCCACCCCCTCTCTATTGCTTATCTGAAAAACTTACTCTGAAAGCTGTATTTGAATGTTCCTCCCTGAAAGTTAGTGCCCTAAGCTTGCCCTAAAGATAGTGGCAATGCATCGTGTACTGGGAGAACCTGTTCTAATATTTGATTGTGGTCATTACTGAGAACTTCAATTGCATTTTCACACTGGGCTTTGGATTTCATCTTTGGCCTGCAGATTGCTGCATCCTTATCAACAAGGCTGAGAAGTCCCAGATGGTCTCCTGCTATCCCCCAATCTCTTCAGTTCTTGGATGAACTGCAGAAAATGGGCACTTGAAGCTTTATGTTGTATACATTTGGTTCAGAAGCTGGAAACATTTTCTTCTGTAACTTCCTTGTTCCTGTTTCTCATGACCCAGCAGCAGTTGTTAGCCCAGTGCTCTACATATTCCCAAAAATGGTGCTCAGATTTTGAGCATCGAGCTCTTGATGTTTGTGTCCACAAACTCTGCCTGCCATTGTTACCATGGCATTATGGCATGCCAAGTCAGTTATCCATAGTGATTTCAAATTCCATCTACTGTTTTCTGAGGCAGCCTCTACCATCTGCTGTCAACAACATCTGTGCTCCTGGTTTCCAGATGTGGTATTTTTCACTTGGGGGTATTAGAAAAACATTTTGTCTGAATTTTATGGGCAAATACTCACAAAGTGGATGGACAGAGTAACTCATCTTCATTGTTTGCTACCATGCTGTCTTCAGTGTTGCGTAGTTCTCACGGTTTTGCATTATTCTTGCATACTGAGGGGTATGTGACGTGGTCGTGGGCACTTTGAAACCTGCAGGTGGTTTAAAACCAGTGTCAGCACAAAGTCCACAGAGGGACTGGACGCAGGTTATTTTGGGAGTTTTTATTTGTTCTGCAAATACAGAGCAGAGACAGCAAAGAAACCTTATATTCTGTCAGTGCTTAACAGCAGCTCCTCAGTCCTTTCCTCTGCACTCCCACATCTAAAGCTCTACAGTTAAAAGTGTCCTTGGGTCTTACTGGTATTATTACTGAATAATTACTGATTTTACTTACTGTTAATAAGGAATAGATGAGTAGTCAAAGGGTCTTTGGTTTGGCAGGACTGAAGTGAAGAGCTCCATGTTTCTGCTCCTGCCATCACATCTGTAACTCATCACAGTCATCTGCCTGTCTTGCTGCTTGTGTGGGGCTCCCCAAATGTTGCACAGCCCTGACTAATTGCCAGGACTGATGTAAATCTCTAGACCCCTGTGAGTTCCCTTCCACTTTGTCCTCCTGGGCAGCTTTTCTTAAGGCTGGGACAAAGTAAGTTATTTTGGGGATGAGAGCCTGCCATAGGTGCAGTCCAAATTCCCTGTGACACCAGTGGGAGTTTGTGCAGTGCTGTGAGGGATTTGCTAACAGACTGGCAGACCTGAGTGACATGGGTCCTGTGTTACAGCTGTCCTGCTGCCCAGCTGTACTGGACTGTGTTTCCCCAGCCCTGTTTGCTCTGTGGGAGCTACATGTGCAGATGGAGCTCAGCCTTCGGCATCAAATTCATGGAGTTACTCCAGAGAAATGCTGCTTGCAGGAAAAATACCCTCAGCATCTGTTTTGGAGCAGAGGAAAATTTGAATGTGGAGTAATATTCCAGCTAAAGATGTGCATGCCTCAAATTGGTGGTTAGCCTCCCTCCTTGCAGCCCTTCTCTGGTAGAAGGAGGATTCCTGTTTAATACTGTTTCCCAGACCATGGGCCCTGAAGAGAGGAAAAAGCACATTTTGGTAACAGAGGGACCTGCTGGCAGGGCCAGGAGTGGATATTTTGGAAGCCCTGCCTGTTGATGGAGTGGGAAGGGAAAGGGAGGCTGGATGGTATTGGGGCATTTCAGAAATCAGATAGAAGGCTGCAGGTTTTTAAAAAAAAAACACACAGATGAACCAGGAAAATGACAGAGAGGTGTTCCATCTTCTTCCAAGCAGGTCTGACTTCAAAGTGCAGCAGCATGCCAGCAGAACTTGCAGTGGGGCTGTGTTATGCCCATGCTTAGGAGCTCTATGAGTATAATTTGTAACTTTTTGCAACAGTCAATTGTGTTATAAACTGTGGTGAATGTGCTCTTCTGTTCTTGAATGCTGCACGTGGCTCTCCTCAGCACTTATGGTGTGAACAGTAGCCTTCAAAATGCTCAGACAGATTTTTGTTGACTAGTTAAAATAAATAGTTAGTTAGACTAGTTAATGACTAGTTAAAATAAATAAAATATTTCTGTATGGGCATAGTTGCAACTACAGTTAGGAGTTTCAGTTGACCAGGACTTGAATTTTTGTTTTAATTGAAGTACTGGTGAGAAAATCTAATTTAAAAAAAAAAAAAGGAAATTTCTTTCATGAATAAAAGTTCATTTACTAGCAATGTGATACTTGACAAATGTGTCTTGCTGTAAAACTGCTTGTGAAGTTATGACTTTTAATTCCAAAACAGCAGCTCTTACTCTGGAAGAGCTTGCTGCCTGATTGCTGCTTTTACTTACTGCTAATAAGGAATAGATGAATAGTGAAAGGGTCTCTAATTCACCACAGGGATCATTTGACTGATTTGCAGTATTATAATCCTAGATCATCATCAGACAGTTTATGTCCACTACAGCCAAAAGGTCCAGATCCCAGATCTCATGTTACAATGCTCTATAATGGTCCAGACTTGAATAACAGAAAAACTGCAGAAAAAACCAATTTAAACCTGTTTTTTGTTGTGCTTTCTTTCTGTATGTTGACTGTTCTTCAGGCTGTTGCAGGCATGCATGGTAGATTGCAAGCCATGCTTAATTTGTGAGAGGTACCATCTCAGAGGAGGAGGTTCATTTCTACACATCTTGCATTGTAATACCTGACAAATGGGCTGCAGTGTAATAGCACTGGCTCGTGGCACTGCTTGAAACAGTCTGACAGCCTAAGTGGCTGAATTTTACATCCATTGAAATGACACTACTTTTAAGAATTGTATCAGAGGACTGAGAAACTGCAAAAAGGTGTTTAGTGTTCATGTGGCCAGAGCTGTCTTAAAGGCAGTGCTGCCCACACTGACCCTTGAGGAGAGGATTTCTGTGCATGGGTCATTTTAGAGAGGGCCTGGGGTGCTGCTGAGCACTGAGCAGCAGCACAGGACCCTTCAGTGCCCTGCCACAGTCACTGCATAATGATGTGAAGTAAGTGTCAATTAAACCTTACCTTCAAATGATGTGAATTAAGTGGCAAGTTAAACCTTGCCCCCAAATTTAATCAGGCTCCATAGAAACCTAACATACTTTTTTAATTTTTCCAGTGGTTTAATTTCCTTTTTATTTCCGTAGCAATGGATTCTTGAGAATCCAGACATGCCAGAGTGCTGGCAGTTTACCTAGACTTTAACCAAATCTTTATTCTCACAGTACTGAGTGAGCAGAGAACACAAGCACTGAGTAAACAAGGTGTAACTGCTCTATAAGTGTTGTAAACAAATACTTAAAGAGTGGGTTTTAATGTATAGAGGACCCTTATTATTTATTTTATTTTTTGTTATGCACTTACTATATTTTTAAAGAGCTAAAATCTTACTTTCATTAATAGTTGCCATTTTCATTTTTCTTCAGGTGGGTGCTGGTTGTAGCCTGGCTCCCAGATATCACCTGGAGATTCCTGTCACAGGTGATAAGGACAGCAAAATGTAGGTATGACTGTTATTCAGGCTAATGTTTTACTTCCTATGCTCCAAAGGGAAGATAATAAAAAAAAAAGAATCTTGTGAAATATTGCACGGACTCACAACAATATTTTTCTTTCACAAAAGAGTATTTGTATAAATTCTTTTCTTTATAAAGATGCATTGAAGCAAGGCAAGGGGTTTATTTTGGCTGAGGGTTCTGACATACAGCCACCTAAAATAAGCTGCTTATGGCATTTTGCAGAGTGTTGTGTCCTGTGCCGAGAGTTACTGTGAGCTGAGGCAGCCCCTGGTGTCAGTGCCTGGCTGCAAAACCTGCCTGGGGCTTTTCTGCTCGTTGGCACTTTGGCTTCGGGTTATCTGGGACCTGAGCTCAGCCTCTGGTTAACCTTTACAGCATTGCTTCTCATCCCAAACTGCTAGAAATGTGGCAGAAATACCAGGAATTTTCTCTCAAGCGCAGTGGAGACATGTCACCCTTCCTGGTGGCTCCGGGATAACAACGTGAGTCCGCTCTTGCAGCTGCTCGAGTCTTCTCTGCTCCGTGCCGAGCTGGGGGTCAGCGATCCTTTCAGCCAAAGGTCCGCAGGGGTCGGGGTGGAGACGTCTCCTGCAGGGATCAGGAGTCTTTGCTTCTTCTGCCTTCCACTCTCACGTGAAGCCGAGCGACCCACTTGTCGTAGCTTTTGTTTTTCCCGTCTCTGAATGCGGCAGGAAGTGCTGCTGCCGCGGCAGGAGCAGAGGTCCAGGGGAAAAGTCTGACTCAGAGGCCAGAGCTTTATCACAGAACAATTCACGTCCTTAAAGCACATTCAGTCCATGGTCTTAAGCGTTTTTCTCCAGTTATCTTTGGTTGGGTAAAGTTACTGTCAGCCCCACGAACTTCAAGGACTCCCTCATTTCCAAATGGAAATTACTCCAAACCATTTGGGAGCCAGAATTAGAAAACCAGTTAGTACTGAGTCTGTGCTGGTGACCACACAGCTGAGACTGGTTCAGCCAGGAGGCATTCAGGGGTCTGGAAGCTGGTTTTGGAGTATCCAAATGAGAACCTTTAGGGCATGAAGCAGAGTATTCCTGCCAGTGGTTTCATGTATTGTGATGTGTCTCTAAAAGCCTAATATCTCAACAGGAGGAAATTCTGAGGAAGATGGACAGGAAAAAAAGTTTGTGGAGAAAAAATACATTTTCAAATGGGAAAAATTCTTAAGCAGGACTATATTAGATAGACAAAGAGCTGTGTATGCAAGAGAGATGATCGCTTCAGCTAAAAGCCACCATAATGAGCTCAGTGAGACTGGAAGATGATGACACCCCTGAGCTGATAGGGGGTGGAAAAAGACATGCATCAAACTCATTTTCCAATGTTAAATTCCAGTTCAGATTTTTAAATTTTTTTTTTTCCTTCTTGTTGGCTGGTTAGTTTTCCTCCCTGGAGGCAGCTTGGCCCGAGCAGCAGACACGTCCCTGCATCCCGGGGTGCCCCGCGGAGCGGCGCGGAGCGCTCAGCACCGCGGACAGCGCCCGGACCCGCCCGGCTCCCGGCTCCCGGCCCGCGACACCGGCCGGGCCCCCCGGCAGGCCCCGCGGAGCCTGGAGGTGTACGCGCGGGTGTGTGTAGGACCTTTGGGTGTTGCACACATCCTTTAATTCAGAGGGCTAATTAACTCCTTTAAGAGCTCCCTCATTTGATGGAGAAATTTCCAAAAAATGAGGCAGAGATGCTGCGGTGTGGTTAACCAGCAAGGAGATGGGGAGGGATGTTCCATGTGACCCCGGTCTGAATGGAAGGCTCTAGAGGGAGAGCCTGTTTTCCAGGAGCTATTCCCACCAGCCTTTCTGAAGACAGCCTCTTTCCTCAGCTCCAGATGAAGCCTCATGTCGGGTCTTCTCAGGGCTTTTCTTGTATCTGTCACCTGTCCAAATACCGTGCATCCAACTACTCAGTGACCCTTCGTGCTTCCTGACAGCTCGGGATGTTCTTGCAGCTATGGCACATGTGTAGCTGTTCCGTAGCCACAAATGGTTAATACCATTTTATTTAATCCTTTCATTCTGAAAGTCCCATAAGGACCAATTAATTAGCCTTTCAGAGTGAGAGGAGAAAGTATTTTAACCCCAGTTTTATTCCACAGAGACCTGAAAAGGGAAGGAAAGAGGAGAAAATGGAAATCTTCACACAAGAAAGTCCCTTTTTTTTGGATCTTGCTATTCTGTGTCCATTCAGGGTCACCTCTACACTTCTTGTGAAGCAGTTTTTCTTGCAGCCTGGGCTCACAAGGCTTTCTTTGCCTCTTCCTCAAAAAACCACAGACAAGCAGTCTCCAGGCAAATCCTCTTTAGCAGACAGCTGCCCAGAAGAGATAACTCAGGTCTAGTACTATAATAGAACAAATGTGAGAAGAGCTTTCCCACCTCAGTGGATGCTGATCAAACCCATGAGGGAGTTGTTTCCAGCCAGCTGAGATCCCTCAAAAGGCAGTGCTTACCTGGATGTTGGTTTTGAACTGTAGATTCCCCCTTCTTCTGTGTTACAGTGTGAGCTCCCCACCTTGTTTCAGATTGTTTGCCCTGGGGCCTGAGACCACGTTATGAATCCTGCAGCACTGTTTGAGCAGTATTTTCACTGGTAAGTTCTAAGCCCCTTGCCATGTGGTAGTAAATAAATGCATAGGCCATGCTGTGTGGGTTCCTCTGAAGATGTTTGCATGGAAGAGTGTGATACCAGTGTGTGACAGAAAATATCAGGAGGAGTGTATAGCTAAGGGTAGGGAGGTCATGACTGGATCAGCCTGACCAGGGAAATGCCAGTGGAAGAAAGGAGCTGGAATACACAGATGGCTTTTCTTGGTCTGCCTGTGAAAGCTCTGACTGGGGTAGGTGCCCTGCTGTGCTGGTGCCCCCAGTCACAGAAGACTCAGCTGCCTCCTTCCAGTGCAGCCCCTCTGGCTGAGGAGAAGAAAGGTGAAGAGTTTTGGGGGTTGGCTTGAAAGCCTGAGTTGTTTTGAGTGGTCTTTGACTCCCAGGAGAATGAAAGGTCCCTTCAACAGCAGAAAAAGAGATGGAGAGGAAAAGCTGGGATAAGACTGAACAGAAGAGGGGTCGTGCTGTGGAACAGTGTGACCTAGGCTAGCAGCTCTCCTAGAGTGGAAGAATCATTATCATCACCCTCAGGAATAAAAAGGTGCTACTGATGGTGGACAACTGGGAGATCAGGATGGCCTGGGGCTTAGTGACCATCCTTTATTCTCCCTCCTCTCCCACAGACCCCCCTGCTTGTTCTGCCTCTGCTTGCTCCCCTCTCCACTTGCCCCCTGCTAGCCTTCTTTCTCCTCCCTCTGCCAGGGCTGCTCTCCAGCTGCACTGGTTTCATCCTCATCCTCTCCCTCTTTAAAGGCAGACCCCTGTGCCTGTGGCAGCTGTCCTGGCTTTTCCAGAGGGTGCTCTGCTCTGCAGGACAAGGGCCAGTGCCTGCCATCTCTGGGCACCTCTTGCCATGGGGGCTCAAATTCCAGGCCTACACCCAGCCTGGGCTTTCAGCAGCTCCTCTCTGGTTTCCCATGTGCTCTGGGACGCTGGTGGTGCAGAAGGCCTGGGGACAGCACTTCCATCCTCCCCAGGAGCCCGTGTCCCTGCGGTGGAGGAGGGGAGCCCCAGCCAGCTGTGCGTGCTCCTTGGCAGCCGGAGGGTGGCACATTGTGTACACAAGAGTGTGTGAACTCAGTCAAACTTCACAAACAAAGATAAGAACAGAGCTAGGACGTAATCAGTGCTCAAATATAGCAACTCAAGGTCTCCCGAGAGTGACACGGGCGAAACAGCGAGGCAGAACAGGTGTCACAGCCCCTGTGGCTTTCGCTTCCCCTTACCTTGGCTTCTCAGCAGTGAAGCTGGTGCTGGCCCCAGGGCCAAATTTAGACTTCAGACAGCAAAACCGCCTGTCACAGGCAGCCTTGTTGCTGTGCAGGGCAGGAGTCTGATTGTGCCCTGCGTGGCAGCATGTCCCGAGCCATGCAAGTCCCTCGCCTCTGGCAGGGCCCTCACCTCCTCCCCATCTCCACCACTGCCTCTGCTGCTGCTACAAAAACAGCCAGGCGTGATCCCATGTGGCAGTTCAGAGAAGCCTTGTAGCTGGCTCAAGAACCAAGAGTTGAGGGGCTGTAGCCCTGTTCTTGGCCTCTCTGACAGGTCTGGCCACAGCTTTCACGTGGTGCAAAGATTGGGTTGCTGAGGCATGACATGGGCCAGGGTGGCTCCAATCTCTCTCAGTCCCTGGAAGATGTTGTGGGGAAGGTTGCCAATGCCCAGCAGTGTGTGTTTCTTCACCTCTCCCTGGGGAGAAGACCTGCACTATGGCAAAGTGAAGTGGAGAAATGCATCCCCCCTCCTGGGTGGGGTTTGGCTTTCTGAGCTAACACTGGGCTAGCAGAGGGTTATGCTTGTGTTTCCCACTGATAAATTATTGCTTCTCTGAGCCCCAGGGACCCGCTGGAAGAGATGGGCTCGTGTTCCCAGGCTGTCCCATACATGGCTCTGCGTGAGGAGAGCCACCTGTGGCTCTCTGTAGGCTTGGGCATGGCTTGGGCTGAGTTACCTGTGTGTCAGACATGGCCTGAGAAAATTGAAAGGGAAAACCCAGGACCAGGCTTTGAGCTCTCTTAGGATTGCATCTAGGTAAAAGCTGGCTTGTGCTCAAGTAGGGACAATCAGAACACCAGCAGCCCCAGGAGAAGACCCTCTCTGTTGAAGACACTGCACAAGTTTAGCTTTCTGCTGTCACAACAGCAGTGTGGGTGGCAGGTTCCCTGGCCATTGTGGCCATCCTGTTGCCCTGGAGGAGAGACCAGGATTCCTGGGGAGCTAAGAGCCACAAGGGAAATGTTGGGGAACAGGAGCCTCCTTGTTACAGTAAAGCCAGGACACTTGGGGCCTGTCAGCATCCTATGAACCTCATCCCTCTCCTGACCTGCTCCATCATCTGGGCTGGCTGCTCCTGACCTTGGGAGGAGATGCAGCAGGGCTTGTGGCTGGAAACAGCTGCTCTCTCGATAGCCTTTTCTGACTCAAAACAGCAGCTTTGTGAGAGGACACAGCAACTAAAATGGGATGAGGTTGGAGGGCCAGGTGCAGCATGAAAGATTTCATAGTGTCCCAGGTGCTGATAATGATAATAAAAGGAGAGAGAAACCTGCTGCATCCTCCTGCCCATGTGCTTGGACTTGCAGCCAAGTGCCTAAAGCAGGTTTTTCTTGGGTGTATGAGTGAGTGGGCCCTGTGGATACCCCCTTTCTGCAAGATGCTTTGGTCCCCATCTTCCTCCTCTTCTCTCCCCATGCCAGCAGACAGCATGGCAACTGGAGCTTCCTCTCTGTACCTGAGAAAAGGAATTTTTCCCCCTGCTTTCCTGCACTCCTACACCCCACAGAAACACTCCTGGCCCTGCTTTTGTGCTCTGACCTGAGCACCAGTAGGTAGGTGGAGGCCACGGCCAGCATAGAGCCCATAGCAGAGGACTCTGCTCCACCTCCATCCATCCCTGTAAGTGTGGTGACCTGCAGGGTTTGACACAGACGAACTGATCCACACCCAGACAGCCTGGCTGAGTTGGGTGAGGGTCTCTAAACAGAGGAGTTGTATGATGCCTTCAAGCCCCCCAGCTCTTGGGGAAGCTGGGGGGTGACTTGCAAGCAAAATGCCACATACCAACAAAATCCCCTATGTGCTGCTGTTTCCCTGGCCCAGCCCAGTGATGGACCCAGATCCCAGCACCAGCTGAGCACCTGCCACTGGAGTGATGTCCTGCAATGAGGTCTGTGGCTCATGCAGCACCTGCTCCATGCACGGCTCTTCAGTGCTGTTCCCCAGCCCTGAGTCCAGCCCAATGCCACCCACAGCACGAGCTGCTTGTGCTCCTCCCCATCCCATCCTGGGGAGCCCAGGGCTGCTGGATGTCAGGGTGGGGATGTTCCCATCCACCCTGGAGGAGCAATGTGTGGGTGAACCTGGTTACCAGCTTAGGAAGGTTCTGAGCTATTCATAGTGCATCTCAGTAACCGATCTGAAAAATCAGTGTGTGGTCCCCAGAGGTGCTTGCTCCTTTGGGAATGTGGAATAGCCCAATGTGTGATCCTACCAAAAGGTCCCTGTGGTGCCAGGAGGGTTTGTACTCCCATGTCTGAGTGACAGAGCACAAGGAATGGAATGAATAACTTGTTCCTTGGCCAACACCTGTGTTTTGCAACAGGAAAGGACTCTTTGGAGGGAAGTTAGGGCTTTTCATGGAGCTGGGCAGCTGTGGATGGCAGATGTGGTGCATCTGATGGAGTTCACCATGCTGGCTGAGCCTCTTGATTGCTTTGTCCCATCTTGGGTGGCTGTGTCCCAGTGTTCCTGCCTGGACCAGCTCAGCTTTGCAGGGGAGCCAGCGCTGGTGCTGAGGAGCTGCTGTAACCTTGCAGCTCAGTGGCTCTCTGAGAGCTCTGCAGTGCAAAATTCCTGAGAGCCAGCGATCCCTGCGAGGCAGCAGCACGCTGGAGACACCACAGCGAGGTCAGACTAAACATCAGCTCTGCGCCAGGTTGTTGACATTTTGTCCTGGAGGAAAAGATCCTGAAAAGGCGTTGAGGAAGCAGTGAGGCGAGGCTCCATGCCAGGATGGGACCCTTGCCTTAGCCACAGCCCTTCTGGAGAGGCCCTGGGTAGGAGCTTCCAGCTGCTTGCAGTGCTCGCTGCCCTGATGTCCATCCCCAGGCTTGTGCGACTCGGGCATTTATCCCAGAAAAGGGAGAAAATCCCTAAGGTTGTGCTGCAGCTCCAGAGTCACAGCATGTTTTGGAGTGCTGCAGAAGCTGTGTCCCAAGGAGGCAGTGATGGCACTAACCCCTCTCCTGGGCGCTGGCATCCCGGGCTGTGCCGGCACTTCTCGGCACGGGCACCTGGCCCTGCCGGTGTCGTCGGGCGTCGCTCCTGCGGCAGAGCCTGCTGGGCAGGGTGCTGGGGCAGGTGCTGCTGACCCAGACATTTAGGACCATCAGTTAAAGTGGGCCAAAAATAATAAAGAATGGGGTTTACTGAGCTGCTGTTTGCTGTTCCCAGGCAGAAGGGGTTAGTCCAGTTGTGAAAGCGTGGGAGACTCTGTGGTGTCAGAGAGAAACTGTGTGTGGTGCTTTCACAGAAGTGTCCCTCCAGCCACCTCACTGCCAGCCTCAACTCAAATCAACCTCATCCTTAGGCTCACTAATCTCAGTCAGTGCCCTGGAAACCTGATCAAATAATCCTGTCCATTTCTACCCCTTTGCTTGGTTTCCATGGCAGAATTTCTCCCCTTTTACCACAGCAGGCAGGATTCTCTGGTCTCCACTCCTTCTTAAACAGCACAGGAACCAAAACATGCATATGGCCTAGCACTAGCAAGGAAGGTTCTAATATCTCTTTTGATAATCTTTAAGCTAAATACTACAAGGCAGAATTGATAGAAAGAAAAAAATACCTACAAGCCTATATCCACACACTGTGTCTGCAGATTACCTTAGAAAAGTCTTTGTTAAAAACCTCAAAAAATACAAATCAGGGTTTTTTTGGGGGTTTTTTTTAGTCACTTTTTGGCTGACTCAGCTGACCATTCTGTTGAGTTTATGAGATGATGGCATTTGCTCTGCAGCAGGCATTCCAGGCTGCAGCCAGCGGGTTTATGAATTTTCTAAATGCGTCTTTGCTTATCCTTTATTTTTTGCCTTCAGAGATTTGCCAGGTAGAGGTTTAAGTCCTATGGTTCTACAGTTCTGTAAGCTGGTGGGCAAGTTTTTGGAAGTCTCAGCACAAATTGCTGGCATAAATTAGCCCATTTCATTCTGTCTCCAACTTGAAAACTTTTTCTTCCCTTGGAAGAAAACCAGAAAAGAGAGTCGAAGTCCTAAGCCCATCATACAAGAGGAAGGAGGATGGACAGTTGCTGTGTTTGGGGGGTGGTTTTGGTTGTTTGTTTCTTTAAAAGCAGATACAAATACCTGCAACTTTGGCAGACTTGAGTTTTTGTTTTGGTTTGTTTTTTTTTTTTTTTTAATTTTATGATATTTAGGAAATTAGATCTTGATTATTCTCTTTTTCCTGGAAGAGTTCTGACAGAATTCAAGCAAAGGGAAAAAACAAGAACAACCAAGAGGCTCAAAAATATTTTTGTCAAACAAACAATTCAAAACATCTATGTTTTATGTTGGGTCCTTTTAGCAGCTGTTTGTCTCCAGATGTCTGGCAAGTGGTCACAAGAAGCACTTTATGTGAAAATTCAGAGTGGTCACTACTTCAGCTAGCAATGGACAAGGTTTCCATCTCTATTTATCTTTACCTGACCATCTTCCTGAGGGAGACACGAGTGACACAGGAGACCTTAGGGTAAGCAGATTGTGCAAGGAGAACTCAATTGAAGATGAAACAACAAATATGTATTTAAAAATCTCTGTTTTAAAAAAAATCCCAAACCCGAGCCCCTTTTCATCTACTGTGAGGGTTTTGTATTACCAGAAGGCAAGAGATCTACAACACCTAAAACTCAGCAGAGCCACAAATTGCCTGTGACCTTTTGGAAATCACAAGAGACTCTCACCCCTTGAGTTTGTGCTAGTAATATTGCAAAGGGCTGGCTTGCTCCACAGGAAGAGCCCTTTTTCTGCCTGGGGAGGACACTTGAGCTGAGCTGACATGGATTGTCTCTTGGGAAGGATGGAAATTTTCTTTGGAAAACCTTGTGCCGGTTGGATCGCTGGCTTTGCCCAGCTGAGGAGCTTTTGCAAAATATGAATGGAGCTTTAGTTGCTAAAAATTTGTGGGGAAAAGGGAGACAGCTGCATTGCTGCTCTTGGTCTCGGGAAAAAGAGGAAATTGCAATTGCATGTAGTTGCATTTGTGTGCAACTGGGCTCAAGGCTGTACCTATAATTTTATTTATAAATTTGTTTTCCAGAATAAAAAGTTAATTACTCCTTATGTGGCTTGGAAAGTAGAAAGACTAGGATGCATGGAAGTTAAATGGATGTGACCTTTCAAAAAATTGTCTTCCAGCAGGAAAGCAAATGCCGAAGGAAAAATAATAAGGTTTAAAAAAGTGAAATATTTAAAATAAAAAAAAAAAGGAAATCCCTGTTAGTAACACAGTTTGGGCCATCAGATAATATCCTCAAAGTTTATTCTTTGGTTGAAGACAACTCTTTTCTTCCTGTCTCTTTTTCTGGGCAGTCTCAAGATGCTCACGACCTGTGATGTGCCTGGCCATGCTGTGTATCTGTCCTGGGGCAATCAGCCTGCATGAACCAGAGCTGAGCCCAGGTTAAAAAACAACAGCTTTTTCGGCCTTGAGAAACAGAGCACCTCATTCCTCTGACCCTCTCCTGCATCTTGCCAAGGGACTGAGAGACTTTTGTGGGCTGTGCAGGCTCCCTGTTGCATTGCCTGATCCTTGGGACAGCAGCTCCAACACTGCCCCCATCCTCCCTGCTGGTCCTCCCCATGTGAGGCTACTCGACTGTGCATATGAAAATAACTTGTATGTCCCAGTTTATTATTTCTCCTGAGCAGATGAGAGGGTTGGAGGCCGATCAGAGCAGAGGAGTCTCCTGGTGAGTTCATTCTTCAAAAGCTCGTGACGGCTGCTTCTCGTTAGGGCTTGCTATGGTGCCAGGAGAAAAGAATAATTCTCTCTGGATTCATGTGCACATCCCTTCACTGCTGTCCTGGAGTGGCTGCAGCTGCTCTGCTCTTGGGGTTTTTCAGACACAGCACTCTGTGCTGTTTAGACTGCACGGGATGCTGGCAGCTGGAGATGGAGGGCTCGGAGCAGCGCGAGCTCCCAGCTGTGCAGAGCAGCCACGGGCATGGCAGCGATGTCCCCAGCCAGCAGTGCCTAGGTGCAGGCACACGCTGCAGTCACAGATGCTGTGATGCATCAAAGAACAATTGGAGCATCCAGAAGGCTCCTAAACAGCTTTGTTC
This sequence comes from Irena cyanogastra, assembly GCA_013397155.1. Taxonomy (NCBI): domain Eukaryota; kingdom Metazoa; phylum Chordata; class Aves; order Passeriformes; family Irenidae; genus Irena; species Irena cyanogastra. Next base: position 742,768 of record VWZV01005537.1, on the reverse strand, counting down.
TTCCTCATCCCAAAAAGCTCAGCTGAAAGCCCCTCAAGAAGTGTCTGGAGTCAGCGTGTTTGATTCAACGTTGATGGTTTAAAACTGCAGGGAGCTGTGGGGTGGGGGACACAGGAACTGCTCGCTGCCCCTGAGATCCTTGCTGGTTGCTCCAGGGTTTTGGTGAAATCCCTCAGGCTGGCTGAGGAGCATTGCAAGGCCAGCCTAAGGAAGCAGCCCTGCATCAGAAAACACACTGGTGGCTGCAGTGTGTTTTCCACAGGTGTAAGGACTATTTCTAGTTGTACAACTTGCTGCCACTCTGAACAAATAAAATAACTTACATCCATCAGCAAATAATGACAGGTCTTTCCAAACCAGGTGCTAAAAGGTGTTCATTTTGAACCCCTTGGAAACGGGCCACTGGAAGATGGGGCAGGAGGGAGCAATGAGTTTTGCAGGGGGGCAGCCCCAACATCTATTTTTAGTAACTCGCTTTGAAAGTTCATTGCTGATGGTGAATTATTTCTGTGCTCTGGCTTCTGTAATGACTGTGTAATCAGTTTTGCTGGCTAATGGTATCAGTGATGACCACAATGCACAGAGTGAGGCATTTAAATGTGGTGCAGCAGAAGAGAATTTGCCTAACTGCATCAGTGGCTCTAAAAATGTCTAAAAGGGCATCTTTATTTATGGCCACTCCATCTGCAAAAACTCCACCTGCTCCACCACTTGGGGTCTCAGTATGCTCTGATGGAAAAAGCACCCATCCCACACCTCTGGGCTCTGCTCTCCTGAGCTGGCACATCAGCAGGTCCCACTGATGGCTGCTACTGCACCAGCCAGGCTGCAGAACATTTCTGCATTTTCTTCTTCATGGTTGTCAGTTCTCGGAGTTTAAAATTTTATTATTATTATTATTTTCTAAATTCTTGGATCAGCCCCTCAAAAATGTTTTGGTGTATGGCTGTAACAGAGTTCAGTTCAAAGAGATGCTCAAGTGCAAACAAAGGCACCACAACAGGACACGGAGCATTTCCCTTCAACGTAACTACTTCGCTGGGATCTGCCAAAAGAAGCTATCCTACCATTACCATAAAATATGTTCACATTTTTCAGATGCTCTTGTCTGGTCTCATAAAGAGCAGCTCTTCTGCTTAGTGCTCTCTCTTGTATGGCTCTGGCCTTAGAAAAACTCATGTTCAGTGTCATCATTCAGACCATGATGTTGACCATTAGCTGGTCTCTGCTCAGTAGCCTCTTACCAAGTTCAGATTTCCTACTGAGAGTGTGTGTGAGCTCCTGCATGTGTTTTCATAACAAATCAGAGAGGCTCACATTACTGAAATGTACTGTTCAGCACCTTTGGAAGAGCCCTCTGAAGTCCAGTGGGCCTGGAAGAGGGGGATTGCTCCTGGCCTGCAATGCAGAGCACTGTCAGGGAGAGTTTCAGCTATGCCCAGAAGTTTTCTCTTAGTTTTCTCCTCGCTGGCAGACTCCAAGGGTTGGATGGGCTGGGTTGATGAGGCTTTACCCTACTGACAGTGGCAGGTTCAAGTGACCTCAAGATCTCTTTCTCCACGCTGGGTCATTGACTCTGTTTTGGGATCTCCCATTACTAGTTCAGCTCTGGGGCCTTGCAGCTTGTTGAGGAGGTGGCCCAAAAACTTTCATGAACTCCTAAATCCACAGAGGATGTATACTTCTCTGAGAGCAGTTAAGTTTATTTGTTATTGCTGCTGGCTGCTACTGAAGAGAACAGGTTCCAAGTGCTGTGGATTCACCTGCCCCAAACTGCACACTTTGCATCCCATGAAGAGAGTGCCAATGGATCAATGAGCCAGAGAACCAGCACAGATAATGAACCCCAGCCAGGCCTTTCCCTTACTACCACTATTAATTCAGTCAAGGGGCCATTTTTCACCTTCCCTGTTCTTGTGGAGATGTTCATTAGTGTTAGTCTTCAATATGCAAAGCCACCTTTGAAAAGTCCTATCTGGGCAGGCAGAGTAACATCTTGCTTGCAAATAAATAAACCTGTTCAAATGATGTAAAAACAGCTTTTCCAGCCAAACCATTAGCAATGCCTAATTGTGTTCAAGTTGTGATGGCAGCCAGATGCTGCTATTAAACCTTTAAACCACAGGAGTTACGAGCTCCTTGCTGCACAAATGTGCTGGTGAGAATGAGAATCAGGGTTTGCAAACTTCTCTTTCACTGAAACAAGCACAATAAACTGATGGAAGACACTGGGCTTGTTCTGTGGGACAAACACCTACCCCCAGGGCAGGACACTCATGTACCATTATTTCTGTCTGCTCCTGTGCAGCACTGCTTTATGGTAGATGTCAGTTTGTTAAGAGTGTGGTGCTAGAAACCAAACCTACAAACAAGACTCAGTTGTGAATGCTCCTGTTGACAAAGTAGCTCTACAGCCACATTTGAAACTTGATCTCCAGCGCTTTCTTCAAGCAGAAGGCCAGATTACAGCCCAGTTGCACTGACCATGCAGTATCCACGTGCCAGGCCAGGACTGCAGCTTGGACAGCAGCTCAGGTTTGTGGCAGTCATGAAGACCCTCTCACCCAAAGCATTCCTCAGTCATACCCAGAATCCTCTTTCCTGAAGGTACCAGGTACAGAGGAGATTTTTGGGAAAAGATGGACAACACAGGACCCCTATTGCCCTGCGGCAGGCCACACAGTTGGTCCCAGCAGAGGCGTTGACTACATCACTCCAGAGCTTCATTAAAACATTAACAATTAAATTATTTTTCTTATTGACTACTTAAAAATTGCTTTTGCTTTCTGTAAAATAGCAACATGCAACAAGAACAAATCATCATGCTGAGCCTTCCCTCTGTTTAGCATTCATGTCAGTTCTCAGTGAGTTACAGGACCTTGCCAATGGACTGAGATTAAGCCCATCACATTTGCTCACAGCTTCCTTAGTGGATGGATCTGAAAATCACATGTGCAGGCAGCAAATGAGCTGCAGGTACCAGGCAGAGATGTGTCAGGACCACACTGACTGACACAGTGCAGGACTGGTTTTAGTCCAAGAACAGTCTATCCTGAGCATTTCTGCAGGACCTAGCTCAGGGTACTCCTGCCATTACTGGCTACCTGGATACAAAGCCAGATCCTGCTCCCAAAACCAGTTCCACTCGGAAGCAACAGTAATAGAGGCCGCTGAACTGTTTTTGACACCTTCCACAGCACAAGGTTAGGAATTTAACAACCTTCCTTGCCACCCCCCTCGAAAATAGGAGAGGAATAAACTATGGTAGATGGGAGGAATGAAGGAGAAGAGGCTCTGGTACCTACATCTTCCCTGGAGCTAGGACTTCTCTTAACAGCTTGGTGAAAGTGTTGAGCACGCAGTAACGTTTTGAGTTTTGCTGCTCTTGTGCTAACCACACTGTAATGGCAAGCAGTCCTGCCACATCTGGATGAGGAATCTGGTTTTCAAGGGAAGCACAGCTGAGAAAGGCTTCAAACAGGATCTGATCGACCGATTAAAAACAGATGCTGTGCTGGCAGACAGGCTGCTGTGGATCATCTGATACAATCCCCTTCCCCTCGTTTCTGTACATAATGTCCTTCCAAGCAAAGCCACCTCCTCCATAGCTATGTCTAAATTGCATTAGGAATCTTGGCATTTTTTCAGTTATACATATTGAGAATGATTTTGCCATTTAAAATATTTCAGGGGGATTGTAGAATCAAGCAGTAGACTACTTATCAGAAATCCACCTGGTACTCAAAGAGGCAGAGGCCATGCTTCAGAGGGCTCAGGGCTGCAGCGTTTTAATCCCTGCAGTCCTTAACTTTTACACAGCACTCTCCCCCCTTCTCCTGGAGGAGAGAGCTGTATCAGCTCTGGAACCAGGGAGGAACACCCTTCCCACCACCGCACACACTGCTTTAATTTTAAGCATATGAGCAAAGAAGGTTCTATATTGAAATACTGAGGCATGAAACATCTTTCTCCCATTTCACTTTGGAAGGAAACAGCACCTTGCAGCATGTTTGCTTGCCTCTACCTGCTCCAGTATGTCCAGTATGGCTCAGGGCTGCTTTAGCTCACCCACATCCTCACCTTGGCCTGGCACAGAGGCTGGACACTGCACATTGCTAGTCTCGGTCCTCAGTTGTTCATCCCTCTGATTTGGGGATTATTACTTTCCTGGTGAGACCGAAGATAATCCAGTAGGCCAGCTGCTGTAAGAGTACTGCCTATACATTGGTGTTAGACCTCCCTGGCACTGGAGGATCACAAATTAAATTGCTCCAGGTAGTTTTCTTCTTTTCCTCTTCCCCAAATACAGCTGAAACAATTCCCTTACTCTCCCAAGACTGCACTTACTAACAGAAGTCACTGGGATCAGGTCCTGTTTAGCCAGAATCAACATAGTCAGGAATTCCTGTATTACACTTAGAGGTGCAAACAAGTTTCAGACCAGGACTAGCTGGTTGCTTGGTCACAAATGTAACAGGAGGTTCATCCCAGAGAGGCCATGGAAAGGGGATAACTCCTTTTGGTCTTGTTTTTCAGTTTGACAGGGGAGAAGGGCTGGTATCAGCTTGCTGAATAGCAGAACCATCTAAATTGATTTCACATGGAATGTCTGTTCTCAGCAGCAGGATGCTAATCCTGTGCAGCCCTGCAGCCACAGGAGTGCTCAGGGACAGACTGGGGAGAAGGCCTTGTTTGCTGCAAAGCTGAGGCAACAGAGGCATCTGCAGTAGGAAAAACAGGGGTTCAAGCAACCACTGGGGAAGAGATGTCCATGAAACTCCGCAGCTCTGTTTTCATCCTGAGGTTTTATGAGCAGGAGAGCACAGGAAAAAAGAACAGTTCAGGTTCAAGGGTACATGGCAAACAAGGTACAAGAACAGGTTGCCCAGAGAAGCTGTGGATGCCCCATCCCTGGAACTGTTCAAGGCCAGGTTGGATGGGGCTTTGAGCAACCTGGTCTAGTGAAAGGTGTCCTTGCCTATGGGAGGGGAGGTGGAACTAGATGACCTTTTAGGTCCTTTCCAACCCAAACCATTCTGTGATTCTATACATTCACCCTGGCTCAAAGGCCTGTAGACATCCTGACTCCTCCCACAACTTCTTGCCACTTTCCAGCAGCATCCAGTTGAGAAATCAGCACAACGCTCAACAAGAGCAGCAGCCACCAGGTAATTTATCTGTCACTGCCTTGGCAATTGCTACAAACTCAGCCTGGGCAAATGAGAACAGGTAAGCCCAGACACCGAGTCAGCTGTGCATGGTCAGGCTTAAGACATCTAATGGCAGTGACACTGAGAGAATACAGGATCTGTCAGAACAGGAGTGGCCACAGAGTGCCTGAGCACCACAGCTCAGTTTTACTGACAGCAGTGCTGCCACTCTACCACTGTAACACCCTGAGCCATACTGAGGTGAATAATGACCCTCATAATTACATTAATACACTTCTCTAAGGAGACTCCACTTTTTGAGCCTGCAGATGGTGTAAGGTGGCTTTAAGCAATAAACCCTTCATCAGAACTTTTAATTCTGCAGTGGATAGGGATGATAAAATGCACAGTTATGACATGCACAGACTGCCTCCCTGGCCACCTTCCAGAGGAAAGCATCTTGTCCACCCTTAACTAGGGCAGGGCAGCGTTTATCACTGCCTAAAACAAACGCAGCTCATCTGGTTTAATGCAGTTTTTTGCATCTTAGAATTAAGCAATGAAACATTTTAATAGCAGTGAATATCCTGAGCATTTCAATGATTTGGGTTTTTCATTGTCACATTACATTTTCAAATGTCTCCATTAAAAACATAAAACTGGTAAATTGTCACAACTCCAGACTCACTGGAAAATGCAGGATCTTTGCAGCACAATGCAGGTCTATCTTGCCACTGAGATTTGCAAGACTTGGGTAAAAAAATAAGATTTAAAGCAAAGTCTTTCAAGGGAAAAATATACACAATAAGATACACAGTGCCAAAATCTCTTTTCTGCTCTGCAAGTGCTCTGGAGGCACATTCACACTTCACTGAGCCAAATAATTTCTGAAAATGACTGCACGTTTGGAAAACGTACAGACTGAGTCCTAACAAGAACTGTTTAGGTTTTATAACACTGAGCCATCTGTGAGCTAAAGGGACAGAAACCATCTAAAAACTGTCAAGCTGAGAGTTTGGTTTCCACAATAAGCTCTGAATCACCTTTAATCTGCCCATTAAGTGCACGCTTGCAATTCTGCAACGGCCCCACTGGAAATGCCACGGGTGTGAAAAACAGCAGATGGTTAACGGGGGTGGAAAGCTGCACAAATCGTTAGAGAGGCATGGAAAATTCAGTGCTGGCTATAAAAGTCACTGGGCAAGGGCAGCTGTAAACAGCCAGGTGAAAAGAGGCGGGAGGGACACGTGGTAGCTGCTCTGTACAAACTGCTGCTGTTTCCTTCTCAAAAGCCACCAGAAAAGTGCTGAATCAATCACATGTGAACAGACCGCAAGGTGCAGTGCTCCCAAGTATTAGCACTAAGGGAGTTTTCCATTGGGTTGGAGTTTCCAAGTTTTAGCAGTCCCTTGGATGTGATTATGGAATCACTTGAGGACTCTGAGGGATACTTAGAAAGCAAACACACTTGCTTTTTATATGTTGTACATACATGACTGTTACAGCCCAGGCAAGTGATTACTGTAACCTATGACTGACATAGCAACAGATATCCCAATATGCTGAGGATACGTGCAGGATAAACACAACACTAAGCCAGGAGGCAAAGGTAGGAAAGAAAGGGAACTCAGTGTGGCCTGTCTTACACCACACTCCAAACTCTCTGACTACAAACAGAAATCATGACATGCAATTAGATGACCAAGGGAGAATTTTTTCCCTACTCATCCCACCAGTTTACAGTATCTTTAAACAAGAGAGGGGTATAATTTCCAACCAGCTCAATAGGCATGGATAGCCACCTTCTAGGATATCTCACAATGACTTCTGCTAATGCTTAAATAAAGTAGTTATTGCAGAAGTGGAAAATTAAGAAAATGGAATTTTGCTGAAGAGACAGTAGCAGATACAAGCTGGGGCAGGAAAGCAGCTAGAATCAAATAATGAAAATCATACTATCATTTGCATATTCAGTGATGTTGTGACATTCTTCCTACCAAGGATTTAATTCTTCTGCACTTGGGTCTGGCATCCCTGATTATGTTTTACAAGGGACCCTTCTCCTTCCTCTTTTAGCTTTCCATGGGCAGCCCTGAAACACTTTTCACCTCCAGTTCCTCAAGTAACCTGTGGCTAAGCTCTCTTGCATATATCACATGTGTCAAAAATCAGTGAGTGTCAGTGTAACAGGAAATCAGAGGGACGCTGATATCTCCAAGAAACAATCTCTGCCACCAGAGGCTGGGGTTGGAGCCACCATTTCCCCCTCCCCTCCTGCACAGTTTAGGCAGATGGCATCCACTTATACAAACATATCTGGCCACGGCAAAGGAGAACATATATGAGTGTAGTTAGAGAAAAGAAACCACAAATGCTTTTCAGTTTTATTCTTACTGGGAGGGTAGTGGCATCCTGACATGGTCCTTCACATCATCCAATGAAAACTGACAGGGACTTTTTCAAGGCTCCTAGCTCACCTCGCAGTTTGTGGGACTAAATCCTGGAGTAATGTTGGCTTGGCTGTAGTGCTCTGTCAGCCTGCAGACATGGCATTCCCAATTCCAGATAGTTTTGCTGGGTCAAGGCTAAAGTAATCAGTACTAACAGAAAGGGAAAGTTATCAGATGTGAAACACAGACCATATGATGAGTGATGTGTCAGGCTGGTACTACACAATACTTGTACAGACCAGTCAGAAATGGCTATTACAAACAGAGCTGGAAAACAGTAATAGTTTAAAACATGATCAAGTGCTTTTGATGGATCTCCTAGAAGAGAGAAAGTCTCTTCAGAAAAATAATGTAACAGCTTCAAAAAACAACAACAGCAGCAACAACAAAACAAACAAACAAATGCATCTAGTGACCTTTAAATCAGCTTTTCCATTGGATAAATATATTTGAAATAGTTGTACAGTTCACAGTGGCATAAAGTTCTCTGATTGCTTGAGTGCTTGAAAATATCTCATCAGTAAAAAAATACCAGAGCTGGGGGAGGAAAACCCTCTCTCTGAATTCTGTACATGGGTAAATGCACAGGTTTTGGCAGGCATCAGGTCATTGGATCCATGGGAAACTGGCAGCATCACAGGACTGCAGATCACAAGTCAGGGGATGGAGGATAAGAAGAATAGTAAGGCCCATTTTCCTGCAATGAAAACAGAATAAGCAGTTGAACAGAAGTCCTCTCCAATACACCTTGGTGATAATGCCACAGAGGCAGAAATAATTAGGTATTCTGGCTTTGTCTTCCTTGAGCACAGTGAGTGCCACAACTCACCCAGGAGAGGACTGTGCTGGTAAACGGGCAAACACAGGCCTTGGTTTTGCCTGTGTTTTAAGCAGAAAGTGCAAGTTAAACTTCTGCCATTAAGCCAAAGCTGTGATACCAGGAAACCATGGATGTTGGCATAGCCAGTGACTCAGACAAAGCTAATGCAGACACACAGCTCTGGCTACTACTTTGGAGTTACATCACATGGTCTTTGGAAGGATTTTGCCAATGCAAGCCATATTCATGCCACCATTTGGTCAGAGACCTGAGGTGCAGAAGGGAAGAGGAAGAGGGTCCTATACAAAGGCAGGGCATCTTTCGACTGTTTCATTTTTCCCTGCTGTCTTGTTTTTTTTTTTTCCTTTTCCTGCATGCTTGTTAGTATGTGGGGCAGGGAAGATGAAACACAGCTACTATTTCTTTTTTCCACTCAATATAAGGTGTACAGCAGCTAACACAAATTTTATCTTGTCCACAGGCTGTTAGTGTGTTATGTTACAGTTCTTGGCTGAAGAAGGGTAGGCTGCCTTTTATGCACATAGGAGACTGCTCTAATGGGAAAGTAGCCTCCTTCTTAGCCAAGCCCTCTGCTTGGGCTGATAGAGACAAAAAATTCAGAGAACCGTTACTCACAGAACAACACAGACTCTCCAGGAACCTTCCCTCTTGCTTCTCCCCATTCCTCAGATGTGGAAGTCAGTTCCCTTAAAGCACTTGCAGAGCAGAATGAGAGCAGCACAAGAACTGCTCTTAGGGCAGAGACTCATGGTGGCCACAGGCAGTCACTTACCCTGGCGTCATACTCGAGGACGAAAGGGGGAAGATCAATCTGTTCTGGGGGTATGGCTGTGAACAACTGCTGAAGGCTTTCCACATAGTGGATTTTGTCCTTTAGCCCTGAGACTGTAAAGGTTGTGAAAAACCATGCTGAGACCTGAAAATAAAACCCCACAAAAACCAGTTAACAAGGTGCTGCTTCAAAATCTTCCAGTCCAATGTAATAGTCCACAATGAAACAGGCTCGAGTTGAACTTGAAACACTAAAATCATTGCCAAAACACAACAAGGTCAGGAAGTATGCACCACCAACTGCTAGCAAGCAGTGTCTTGAGACCTTCAAGCTGGTGTTTTCTGACTCTACACTCACTCCTCCCCAAATGCCAGCTTCGGGGCCCTTTCTACAGTCAAAGAGTGACAGCTGTTCTGCTATTTTTCCTCAAAACTCCATCAGTATAATCACATGTTTTCACTCCAAGTTTAGCCAGTTCAGAAAATTACCTATTTGACTCTGTCAGAAGCATTTTAACCCTTTACATTCAAGTTTTCACTGGAAAGAAAGCTCAATTTTAGAGGGAGAGAAAGGGAGACTTTTGGCTTTTCAAAGATTGTACTGAAATCTCCCTTCTGCTTTGGGTTGTCTGAGTGAGGTTTCGTTTTACCACCTTTTTTATCAAAGCCTTATTAACTTAACTCTACAAGAATTAGCCTATCAACTTATTCTGCAAGATTTTACTTTAAATATTCACACCTCTGTCTGTTTTGGGTACATACAGGATACGGAATTTTTGTTTTTGAAGACAGTAAGACAGCAATCTAATCCTGCTGCACAAGCTTTAACTTTTCAACCCATCTTCTCCAAAATTAAGTACTGTATTACTTATTGTTTATTTATTTTCTATTCTTTTCCTGGCAGACTGAAATAAAAGAAAAAACCTGTTCTACAGGTCACAAATGCTCATAGTAGGGATCAATCACATGGTCCTGAGCAACCAGCTCTTGCTGACTTTTCTTCAGCCAGAGGTCAGAGCAGATGACCTCCAGAGTCCTTCACAACCTTGACCACTCTGATAATTTTGCTTTGACTATAGGAAGTTAACAAAAAAGAAGCAACACTGCAAGAAAAGCCTTGAGGAAAGCAAGAGTTTCAAATAAACTCTAAGATTAAGCCAATAAAAACAGTCCTGGAATAACCGTGCTGCCTCCTCGGAACAGCTTCTTTTAATGAGAAAGGAACAACGAAAAAGAGAAAAGGAGGTAAAGAATACAACAGAACATTCAAAATCAGTTCATTATTTTGAGGGCAGAATTAGACATTTATGTTAGCAGAAAGCAGGGAGACAGATTTTACTGGCATCCGTTATTAATCATATTGTTCTAACAAGGCCTCTTATGAGTGACATTAAGTGACAGTTTAATGAGTGAAAAATACCTTCTCAATCTTGCACCAAAGTAGCATGAATTTCAAGGTGTGTTATGAAATGACAATCATTAAACATAATTGCTATGGATGTTTGATGTATAAAAGCCTAATAGGGGATATTTTTGCAGCCATCACAAAAACTGCTGTTGGGAAAAGTGTTTTTTCTTTCTCCCCTCCTTCCTCTCACTATACAAGCCACTGCAGCTTGGCATTACCCAGAACACAGAGAGAAGGGAGGGGGGCAGAAATGTTTCTGGAGAATTTTTCTATTACTTCAATTCTTGATAATCACAGGTTATAGAAACAGTAATACAAGAGCAGCTATTTTCTTATTGGTAATAGGACATGGAACTTTAAATTAAACCAAATCTCTATTAATGCACTGAAAATAGAGTAAGTTATACCAGAGCAGCCAAAGAAAGTTAAAAATCTAGACATCTGCTGAAGTTTCCCTTCATTTTTCTTGTACTGATATGCTGAATCTATATGAAAGGCTGTCAAAGTCACTCTGCCAAGCTATAAACCCACACTTAAATGTATGAGATGTCTCCCACAAAAAAATAGCAACACAAATTAACTGTGTTCTCTAATCTCATAATTTGGGCATACCTCAAAGAGCAATTCATTAAAATCTGGGAAATTTTATTCCAATTGGAAGGATCTTGTGTAGATAAAAACCTAAGTGATTTGCAACAACCTTTCCACTGGCATCTGATTTCAAGAAACTTGAGAGAAACTTGCTTTTAGGACCATTACAGAAAAACAAACCAAAAATTGTTAATGATAAATACAAAGAGTGTGATGATTATGAATATCTAATTTGAGTCTTCGGGTATGTTTCAGCTGTGAAACATTCTTGATTCACAGCCAATTAATAAAAACTGAATTACTCTGGGTGAGACTGTTTCAGATCCAGCCATTTATAGTTCATTTCAGAATACAAGCTCTGAAAAAGTTTGTTTGGAGAGCTCTCAGAAGAGGGGAGCTGAGAGGATTCACATAAATATGCCCCCAAAAGCCCTTTATTTATCTATCAGCAGCTTTATCAAAACCAAGCAAGAGGAACTTTGCATGCAAGAATACAAAGGAACTTGTGATGGCACTTCATGGGTACCTTGATCTAAGCCTGGCAGCAAAGTGCTCATGCAGCAAGAGCCACTCCAACCTACAAAACTGTTGACATCTATACTACAATTTCATGACAAGCACAGCTCCATTTCACAGATCACAAAAACACTCAAAGCATAAGGAAAGGCAGGAGCACTGTACAAAAATGTGTGCACAGTGGCTCACCCTGCTTCATTTACTCTGTGCTTTAGGTTAACTGCCGAACCTTCCCCCCTGCACACCAAACTCCGTGTATTTTAGACAGACAATCACCCTCAGAAAACACATTGCTTACAACAGTTTCATACCTAGAAACCGAAAAAAGAATCATTGTTGGCACCATAAAGTACATGGAGAACTATGGTTGTTTTCTAGGGACATATGATTTTCCAAAAGACATGATGAAAAGCCTCTTGATCCCTTTTAGCCCATAAATCAGCAAAAGTGACTCCAACAGATGGCAGCCATCCACTGTGCCAGGACTCAACCCTGCTGTGAAAGGGACAATTTATACCAGACATTTAAGATCCGTGTGTGAGGGTGATGTGTTTGGGAAGTCACATGAATGTACAGACCTTCCTCCTGAATTTGAGGCATGGGATATTTCCTACTACTTCTAGGGAAGGAAGTAAGTCATCCAAATAGGAAGACGAATATGCCAAACATTTGTGAAGAAATTTGAAGCTTCTGAGCTAGCAATCTTCCATGGGGACAAGAGCCCTGAAAGAGCCAGAAAAAGGAGGGCAGAAAAAAATCATTCCCTCTTAGCAGCCATTTCTTCACCATGCTTTCTGCTGCATATTCCCCATCATGTTTCATAAGCTGATAGTCCATGCAACAGTCAGAAGCAATCCCGCTTGCCTTCCAGTTATAGAAAAGATTGGCAGAAAGACATGGACACACATTCTCTTTTGCCTCCAGCTGTGCTGCCAGAATAGGATACAAACCAATACTATTTCAAGCAAGGCAGAGAACTCTGTGTCTCTCACTCTCCCTGCGTCCCACCAACCATCTGCTTCGCCTACAGATCTGTTAAGTCCCACTGCAGTTTCCAAAGGGACAGACAAGATGGCAATAGACACCAGTGAGGATGAGCTGTCATCCTCCAACAACAACAAAAAATATTTCTCAACCAGATAGAAATGTATGGGAAGAGAGAGAAGGGGGGTGAAGTGCTGCTGAGAATCTAAAACACTAGTACTTCCTCATTTCAGCTTTTCCACTCAACTTTGTGACCTTAGTAATGTTCTATGCCAGCTCCTACATTTTTATGAGCATCAGAGCTGGAAGCTTTAATTGTAGGACACAGACCTCTGATCTGTGGGAGTAACTAATAACCTAACAGAAACTGGAAGCTATGCTGTTGGGAAGCCTCAGTCTTATCTCCATAGAAACAAGGAAGCTCCAAGTCTCATGGTGCCCCAGCTGTGCACAGGCAAAGGACTCTTTAGAAATTTAGCAGTCAAAAGAATTCTTGCTAAACATGTGCAAACAGATGTGTTTTTCCAGGCATATAATTTTCTCAAATTTGATTAATGTCAGCAAAAAGCAGAATAAACACAGAGATTAATCTGATGTGAACATGGAGGATCAGATTTCTGTTTTAATTGGACAAACAAAAATTCTACGAAGGGCTGCTGCTGCCACTTAGTTCATCTGAAGTAGTCATACTGCTGCAATAGGAGTAATGGATGTGAAGTCCAGCAGGGAACCAGCTCCATCTTCTGCTGCCTCGCACAGATCCCAGCCAAGGGTAACAACTCAGTGTATGACAAGTTCAGTTTTTTTGTCTCCTGATGGATTAACAAGATTTCTTCTGCACTTCATTAAAGGCATTCTTCCCATCTTTCTTGCTGCTCTCCACTCTAACTCTGACTAATCTCACTGCTGCCTGAGACTGCTCTCTGCCCTTCCCGGGGCAGCTCTCAAGTGACACACAGGACACACGTGATACCTCTTGTGGTGGAAGAAAAGGTGAAACATCCGGAGATGAACTACACAAAAAAGAATTCCCTGAGTGTTTGGTCATGACTTGTGACCCTGCCAGCTAGACAGCAGGAAAAATGACAAGATGTTTCCCTTTGAAAGAAACATGATTCAAAGCTTCCACCTCTCTCTGGTAAGAGCACACAAAAACCAGGGCACCGGCAGCGTGCACGGCCTTGGGGTTCAGCATATCACAAAGGCTGGAAGATTGCAGCTAGATCAAAAATGGGAGCAATTTCAAGTTCTGACTATGGATCCAGAAGATACTGCCTAATTTGGGGAATCTTCTGTATGTCTCCATGTTCTTCGTGCTACAGGCTTACATGCAAGATACATTTTTCTTTTGTAAGATTTAGCTTACCTTTGAACGAAATGTTGGGTGGACAAAATACAATGCCTTCAAGTTCCTCTTGTACCTGGTTTAGAGAAAGAAAAAGAAATATTTTAAAGTGAATTCTAACTAAGGTCACCTACACAAGCCAACTGTCAAAAGAGACCATTTTTCTTAAGTGTCTGTGATGTAATTTTATAAAGTTAGATCTAACGTAAGGGTAGACACCAAAAAGTAAATGTAAAGGGAAAAGAAAGATTTTTAGAAAAGCAGAATGGTTATTTTTCAGTTAAAGACATCACAGCCTTCAGTCTTTCAAGTAGGAAGTGAAAGAAAGTTAAGGATAAATTATGACTGCCACTGTTACCCAAACTTCTCCTCTCACAACCAGCAACACACTTCAACAAAACCAGGCTCCAAAAGCTCCAGCTCTGGATTGTGACAGACAAGACAACCAGAGTGCCTCCCTAACAGCTCTGAAGGGAGACTGAAGAGGACAGAACTTCTGGTTAAAAAGATGGACTTGAGAAGGGAAAAAGCACCTCTTCCTTCTTCTTGCCTTGGTTAGTTATTAGCCAAACTCTCTCAGAAATAAATGGCAAACCAGATACAGGGAATAACAAATATTTGCATAGCACAGAGGAAGACCAGAACATGTTCTTTTCTTATTGACACTCACTTGGCATCAACAACATCATAGAGTTTCTTCAGGAAGTTAGAGTCCAGTTGATTGTAATCATTTGTGAGCGTATGGAAGTACACCAGGACATATTCCTTCACTGCAATATGATCCATGACATGGATGAAATACAGAAGAGCCTGAGGCAGAAAGAAACAAAATTTATATTAGCAAAGAACTCTTTCACAGTTGCATTACATCTTAATATACTTCTCTTATTTCACCTAAAAATCAGGAATCATGAGGCTGGATGGCATTACGTTTCAGCTACAAAAGCAAGGCCAACCTTCCAAGTCTTCAACCTGACTGTAATAACTTGGAAGTTTTTGTCTATCTGACCTCACAGATGGAGATACATTCTTGCTGTTTCCCTGAAAAACTAAATTTAACTCAGTACCTTTCACTCTTCACATCCTGGCAGTTATAGAAGCACAGTAACTCTCCTTCTTGAGAAGAAAAAGGAGTCCATACTAGCCCTGCTTTTTCTAAAAATAGCCTCATTGGAAAGTGTCAGCCCAATGCACACATAGCTCTGTAAGGGTATATATTTTCATCTGCCTATAAAAATACTTTCTAGCTAACATCTTAAGTCCTAAAAATGATGTTTCTAGTATTAAAACTGAATTATCCTTATAATCAGACTTTTCCATCCAAAATATTCATATGTAATCTACACAACTGTAGTTTTACAGAGCCTTACCTTTTCCATGTCTATCAATGTTACAGGGATATTCCTTCCAACCACCACCATCACAGTGCGGCCACAGTTATCTACACCTACAAAAGAAAGAAAGGTGTCTCAACTTCTCTCAGCCATACCAGGTTTTGTAGCTGGGCCCTTTCAAACCAGGGAGAAAGAGCTTCAGCTCAGAACTTTTGCAATGCATCTGGTTTCCAAAAGAGAATATATGCTTAGTTACTTCTTTCACTATACCAGTACCTATTCTGATCAAAAACCCCACATATCACATCTGAGAAACTTAAGGACTGCAATTTTATGTTGCCTGTGTCCTCCATATTTACCTAAATATGAAATAATAACATGGTTTTTATTTAAAAACCCCCTTTATTTGCAATTCTCCCACCACAGCAAAATTCTTCCTAGAAACCAGGCTCTGAACTCCAATGCACAGACTCCCAGAGCACACCTCATGGACCTCCTGCAGCCCACAGAGACTTGTCTAAAGCAAACAAAAGAATTGAAATTTGCAGCTACTGAGCAGAAGGTATCACACAACCTTGGTATTTACACAAAGATAGAGGTAAACTTTGGATTTTCATGAGGCCTAAGAGATCAGCCAAAGTGCTGAAGAGATTTGCTCCAGAAACACAGCTATGCTTTCACCATGACCTATTGTATATGCAGGTCCAAAGAAAATATTTTTACTTTAAGACAACGTAGATCAGTCGTCGGTACCCTGAACTCACCTGTCTGGTACAAAGCTTTAAGAGAAGCAATGTCAGAGAGGTCTTCAGCTCTTGCCTGACACAGCCAGCGATTATAACTAGAAAGTCAAAAACATTTGGTCAGATCTAATTCCCCTTTGGATTAGCAGTATAATAAGCCTGAAGAGGTATATGGGAAGGGAAGGACAAAAGAAGCTTTTTCTGACTGAGCCTTCTCTGATGTTGCTGTTTTCTGACCTATGGAGCAACTATCAAGTTTTTAAAGAAAGAAGTGTTAAAAAATAAAGTTTAGTGTCTTAGTTACACATCTAATGATTTTCACTCAGGCAATTAATACATATTAATATATATAAACTAGTAACTATAGTGGCATTGCATTTGGGCTGAAAAGATCTCAGAGGTCTTTCCATTTAAATATGTCAGTGTTTAAAAGACAGAAAAAAAGAGAAAATTTCCTTTAAAAGCCTAGATGTCAAATACAACTATTCAGCATCAGTTTCACGAACAACTGGTGAACAACTTAGTGCCTCATCTGACAAAACAAGCCAACACTGAGCCTTGAGAGGTCTCCAGCCCAGACACCTTCTAAAGAAGTGATCATCCACATTAGGGTTACCAGGACAGGGAAGGGGAGAAAGCCTGAACCTTCTTTTATTTATCAAATGGAAGAAATGTGTTTTGCTATTTGCGCAGAGCCTCAGGAACCAAGTGAGCAGTATCAAAAGCAGGGGATCCCACTACTGAAAGTGGTGACAAAACAGTGACATCTTGTGGCAAACAGGTAAGGCAGCTGGCTGGATGCATCGGGTGTGCTAAAGGGTTCATCGCAAGCTTCTCTTTTTCTCCTACTGTCCCACCCCTTCTCCCTCCAGGCCAAAGAGGCTACTGCATCACTCCAGGGTGGCACCAGGCTTTACCTGTATTTGCTGGCTGGAAGATGAGGCTTTATAGATAACAAAACCATCATTCATAAGGGTTGGTCCTAACTAACACAAATATTCACACGAACAAGCAAATTCTCACTTCCTCTGGTGCTGTTTCTGCAGTGCTGCCTCTGACAACTGTCCCTGAAGGATGAGGCGCCTCTGTTTATCAACGTCTCCCTCCATGCGGGCAAAAGCATGGGACCCAATGAAAGACAAATCTGCCTCCAGACCCTCTTCATCAGAAGCATCTGCAGTGGAAACAAAGGTGGTATAAAATGTCTGGGCTGTGTACAGGACAGCAATGCTGCTGATGAAGTGGTACATTTCCCAGTGAAACAACACAGCCATTATGCTACAGACTAACACAAAACTCCCGAGGTACCATGATGTGGCTCTGACATCTCACCAGTACCACTGGCAGACCACAGCATGTGATTGAGAACCCCTCTCTTAAAGTGTTGGTTTGCTGGAAATTAACAGGGAAGTCCTAGTCATCAGCTAATAACAAAGGGTTTACTCTCCCAAAAGACAAGTTCTGGAGAGAGTGACTTCACCTTCATAGTCATCCTACTTGCGCTTTACAGTCATCCTACTTGTCAAAAGGGGAAAAAATTAGCATGCAGAGGCACATCCTGCAGCTTTATTCAATTTAGAAGCTGTACTGTAGAAAGGGCTCACTTCTCATATCACTGACACTTCCTGAACAAATGCTGTAGTGATCTGAGTGTAGCTATTTTTATAGTATTGTTTACAGCACAGCTGGGTGATGAAATAGAAGAGCACAGGCTCACTTGCTGGTGACAATACCAGAATGTTCCACCGAATTGATGTCATCCAGGCATGTTGCTAAGTCTTCTAGCACTGTCCCTCTGGGCAATCTGGACAGAAACCGAGTTTCCCCTTTTAGCATGACATGCTATAGTAGCAATGGAACAAGAGTGCAAGATTCCACTATATAAATTCACCCTTACCTATGCAAATCCAGTAATTTCACAAATTATTAGCTAGTGGTTCAATACCTCACACTGATCAGCCACAGCAGCAAATACCAAATATTCAGCCTTATCTCAACTGGCTATGCAAAAGCAGAAAATTTAAATTAATTCCAAGTTATCTGCTTTGGATGGTTTAAGGCTGTAAAACTTGCACATCACTGCTTAACAAGTAAGGCAGAATGTGTCTGCTGTGTCAGTTAATATATTAAATTGTTTTGCTACATGTATCTGACCTCCACTGTGACATCTAGGCAACCTCTTCACAAACAGACTTTCACTGAACTTTGATAGCCACCTCCAAACACCGATCTCTGGGTTCCTCTAGTTATTTTATATATTTTAGGCAGTTTCTGCTAGTTTTCACTGCCCATTTACTAGCTGGATGGACTGTATCCCTGCTGTATCAATACAATCGTATCATTTGAGACATCATCTGCTAATACATAAACAACACTTTACTAATACACAAGACAGACCATTAGCCATAATACCTTTTTCCATTAGGGACTGCACAAGATTCTGCAAGAATACCTTCAAAGATCCTAATCACTTTGGGAAAAAAATTTACAAAGGGAACAAACTACTCACCTCTTCCACCAAGAAAGGAAAAGACAGAACAGCTCTACTGCAGTTACTGCTAGGGAACACAAGAAGCCAATGAGGGAGCCTGAGAACTGGAATCATTGTAACCTGACTTAGGTGAATTGAGGCAGGAAAACACTTCTCTCCTTCCTTTTCTGTTTTTCCAACTGACTTCCACAGAGACATGCTTATTCTAAAGTCCAGCTCCAAACTCACCATCTGGCACGCCTGGCTTTTCAGTAATCCTGATCTGCCGCTCCGGTACTACTGGCTCCCCTTCTGCGTTGCCAATATCTGCAGGGAGGTAAGGCAAGGATCGCACCTCTTCTTCCAACGACCTCGGGAAGTACAGAGGCAGCAACTTCTGGTAAGTGGCCTACAAACAAGAAAAATGCCTGAAGGGTCTATCACACATCCATGCTCTTCGCTTAAACAGCGTCTTCCTTTGTAGCAGGGAACTTCTCAGCAGTTTGGAGGCAAAGTACTGCCTCCCTCAATGGTTACTTTGGGCTGTGAGCTGGGAATACTTTATCAAGTAACCTTGATAAAGGTTAACTTTTTGAGTTTTTTTTGCCACACTGGCAAATGACTTTGAGAGGACTTTGCTAAAACATGCATAAACTCAGGTAGATTGCTGATACTTTAGCTTTGTAACGAAGTTAAAATATGCACGGACAACAGATTTGAGCAAATGTTGCTTATGTTAAAATGCACCACTACACAGATCACCTTTAGTGATCTGCCTGGGAAAAAAAAAAGCACCAACCAAACACAAAAATCCCTCCCCACATGAAGGAAAAGAGTGAAAATCTCTACAGAATATACTACTTCATGGGTGCTCTCCAACCGATTAGCAGTTTTAAGACTCCCAACAAATTAGTTATTTTCCTTATCCATATGCCATAAAACCTGAACACAGTGTGGGTGCTCTGCACAGGAACAAGTTCCATTAACAAGGAAAGTCAATATTCAAACTGCCTGCATCTCTCAGAACACAGATCACTAAATGTCAAGTTTGCTATTCCAACAAGCCAGCAAGTAGTGTTTCAGATCTTTGTAGGTGATCTGTATGGATGCTGAACTGGCCCTCTTCAAGCATTTCTTTGTGTAAAGAGGAAATTTTGTGTGAGGAATTTCCTTTCTGGCTAACAGATAGCATCCAGCACAACTGCATGCTATCACCTTCCCTACTGCTCCCTGTCCACAGCTCAGCAACACAGAAGCCAGAAGCAGAAAGAGTCTCAAAATGTCCATAGCGACTGTTAAGAGCATGAACAGTTTTGGAAAAGAGGCTATGCTAAGAAGGAGACAGAAGGATGCTGCAAGACCAAAAGTCTATGTGATCAGAAGGGGAAATCCAAATCCAGCTTTACTGCTGCAGAGAAGATGAGTCATGCCCAAGAATTTTGTTGGAATGAATGCCAAGATACCTCTTCAAGCTCAGAGACAGCAAACACCACCTTCTCCAGAGTCTCTCCATGAACCTCCAGAAACCTCCTAACTGTGCCTGCAAGGAAGCAGATTAAATGTAGTTAGTGAAACAGAAAGAGCAATCTACACACAGAGCTACAAGAGAAGAACTCGAGAGTTCAGACAAGAGATACATCTCTCCTCATACTAAACAGCTCCACAGGCTGTAGGCAAGCCTGGATTAAGTGGTGGTTTAACACACCAAATGGGTTGCTGGGCATATTGGAAGTTCCATCTCCACTCTCTCCTGATGCTGACTTTAGAGAGAGACACAAATAGAGAATAAATCTCTCTGATTTTGGCTTACTAGGCATTCCTTAGACTGTGAAATGTGATTCAATGTCCCCGAAAAATCAAGCCAAATCCTACCTTTAGAGTCCTGTGCAAATTGCTAAAACCAGACATTCTCAGAACAAGCCATTGTGCCCAAAGTTATCAGCAAAGTAATATAAGCAAGCTACAGCAGAAGCTGGTTCAAGACAGGCTCAGCAACACAAAATCTCTGGGGTCAGCTGTGCCAAAGAGGCATATAAAAATTCTATTTGTAAACCATGAGAGAAAGTGTCCAAACAAATTTGTTGGTATGGAATATTTTATCAAGTATCACACAGACCTACAGAGACAACAGAAGGCAGCAATAATAAAACAAGTTATCTACAGAGGATACTTTTCTGGGAGTTCAAGAAACAGCACAGGGGAAAAATGGAGCTATTTTCAAATACTTCCTGTGTATACTGTACACAAATTCCTGTGTAATCATGTTGACCTGCAACATTACTTTACACAACAAATGCAGTTGTGCAGTGTCACAGCAAACAGTTCTGAATATATGTGAACAAGTGAAAAAGCCAAAAGAGATGGGGGAAAGTAGAAACCAGTATATACAAGAGTATATAATATTCTTGTTTGAGCATTTTTCTATACTTTATTTTCAGCCTAGGATGTTTTCTGACTTGTTTTCAATGATCTTCATTTTTTCTTTAATATAGTTTCCTCTCAAGAACAAGGAAATTTGAAAAGTTTTACCAATGCTTTTTAGTAAGAATTTCCATAAAACAAATAACAAGCATAAGAACCATTTTCCCCCGTTTGTTCTGAACCATGGTTTGATGGTTCTTATTCTGGGAGACAGTGAACAGCTGATTTCTTTTCACCATTTCCATGCCACTCATGAGCTTACAGAATCACACTCCCTTCAAATCAGGTATATTCCAGTCTGAAAAAGTCTTCAGCTAATTTCACTATTTCTTGCCTTTTTCTATTCTTGTTGATCTCCTCAACTTCTCTGTCTACTATATTCTTTTTGAATGTGCAGCTTTAAAGGGTGAACAAAGCACTGACGGATTGCAAAACATTCTTAATTTTGTTGTGTCTTACTCAGCTTGCTGTTTTGAGCTCCTCCAAGCTGTTGCTTTCATGGAAGTATTATCATCTCAATGTTTTGCTGCCTATAATCAGCCCATCATTTTGCATGTGAAGGCAGAAGCCTGTAGGAGTGGGTCAGTGGGGGAAGGATATCACTTTACATTTGGATGTGCTGATGACACTAAAACAGCAGATGAAATTCACTGTTGCTCGTGTCTGCCTACAAGTATTCAGCAGTAAGGCCTCATCTTGCCTGTTCTGAACAAACGTTTATTACCAGCAAACTCTCTCACCTCAGTTTTAGCATCTTTTCCAGGCTATAAATTAATGCACTGAAGAATGCAAGTTCCATCATAGATTCTCATGGATCTTTACTGAGAGAAAGGATAATTTGTTTTGATCTTCCATTTTCTGATCAACCACAGAATGCCTTGCCTTTTTACAGGCTCTAATGAACCACAGAGCCCAAAAAAAAGTCTCCCCATTCCAAGAGCAACCTGTCAGAGGTAAGTGACCTGCTGCCATCCAGTTTATGCTGCTTTCCAACACACTTACGCAGTGCTATGTGGGTTGCATCCTCCAAGGGGTAGCATCTTTTCAGGGTATTAATGACACAAAATCCTATGGAGCACATTGCCTGTTCCCTGGAATCCAGAAAAAGAGAAACAAATTAATAGAAAGTCAGGTGCAAACACATGTCTGTCAGGGCACTAGGGAGCACCATTAATTTCTTCCCTGGCTTTAAGCAGCAGTAATCCTCTTTCAGGTTTTTGCAGGAGGATTCTTCTCTGGCAAGATGCACACACCCTCATTAAGCAGAGAAGGAGAGAACCATTAATTATTCCCCACTGGTTCCTCTGGTGCTTGTTTTCAGATTTCTCCTTCTACCTTAGCTATGTTGTTCCTACAGTTCCTCATATCCTGAATGAAGTTCTTCCCTCAAACTCCCTGCAGTCCTTGCTCAAAATACTTTTGTTCCTGTTTAGGACTGACAGTAAGGAGAAAGAGGGAAAAAGAAGGTGCTCTTTAGTGCATACACATTCCTGTTTCTTCACCTGACCAATGATTTTGTTTTGTTAGAGGTCTGGACACAGGCCAAGGTGGCTTACTCCATCTTAGGTATGATTAGACAACCATCAGAACGGAGTGACACATACTTTAAGACCAGTAAGATGCTTCCAGCACAGAGCCACATTTTCAGAAGACTAAAGCAGAGCTGTTGCCATCAGTAATCTAAGGAGTTTGAGAAAGCTCAGAGATGGTAGACAATTTCACAAACATCAAAAGTTACTCTAGAAAACAGATTGACTGTATGACATTCAGTATGCAGAAGTATAAGAATTTTAAAATAGTTTCTAACATGTTTCAATGCAGGCCTGAATTTGCTTGTAACTTCTGAGGCAGAACAAAACTGGCACATGCTAAAAATCATAGCTGTAATATTGAGTTTGAAACAGTTACTATTGCACTGTAACACAAAGTCCAACCTTGGAAGAATTGATCTTCCAAATCCAAAAAATTGTTAGGTATGCTTTCTGGTATTGCTCTTGCTCAGGTGTATTTTGTGACTGCTACCACTACAACAGCTGTCATAGGAGAAGAACAGAAGAGAGAAAAATAGGAAGAAAAAACCCTGTTAGTTAAGAGGAAGTAGAAAATACCGCACATGAAAGGGGAAAAAACTACAAACCCAGCTGCTGCAACTGTAGATTTAGAAGTAACCTTATATCCTGACTCAGAATTTTAGCTGTCTGTTGTACAAGAGCAGAGAAGCCAAACACACGAACTGACACAGCAGTCAGATTTGCCTGTGGGTGTGTCCACATGGCTGCAGACATGCATGAAGTGGCTGCTGGAGCAAGCTCATTTAACAGCACAGAACCCAAAGCAATTATTAATGTTTCTCCTTTGAGGAACTGAATGCTGCACGGCTCTAACTACCCCGTTTCATGACTTGAACCAGCTCAGATCTCTCTGCACATTTTATCTATGCCACAGCAGAGATAACCAAAGGCATGAAGCACACCGTGAAACCCCTCCTGTTTTCACGTCCTTAACCAGACCCAGCATACACGAGAAGACATTCTCAGAGGTGCAATCTTTGCGCAGAGCCGAGTTCCCAGGCGAGCTGTGCCCAGATGGCAGCCCCGTGTGAGCTGTGCTGTGCTTACTTGGCGAGCTGCAGGACGTTGCGGTAGCAGCTGTACAGGGAGCTCTCGGCCGCCGTGCGGTACCGGCTCTTGTACTTGGGGCCCACCGTGTGAATGATGAAACGCGCAGCCAGGTTAAATCCTTTCGTCAGCTTGGCCTCGCCTGTCCTGCAGCCTGGCATGAATAAAACATGAGGGTAAGTGTACATGTCATGGTAAGAAATATGGAGGCATTCAAGCTCTCGTCTTCCTCCAGTCAGACAACTCCACCTCATACACAGAAGTCGGTGTTTTAGACATCAAATATTAAGGATAGCATCCAATCTCATACCAGCTGCTTAGCACCTAGTCAGGCTGAGGAGGTGAGAACTGTGCTTGTTCCTCTCAATTTTAAAACTATGCATGTAAGGACTAACCAGATATTGCTAGAAATTCTGTCTTAATTGCAGTGCTTACTACACTACTTACAGAGAAAAGGAAGAAATTATTTAATAATGTGCAGAGAATGGATGCACAAGTATACCACACAGCTAGCAATAAAAAGTCCCTCTGAATTTAACAACTTGGTTTGGGGAGACCAATTTCTGGATAAGATGACTACAAGTCTGCTTAATCAAACAAACAAATCATTGGAAAAACTATTAAAGCTGAATAGATAATACACTTGTTTAATTTATGCTCCTAGAACGAGGTAGCTTGCTTTGTTTTGCAAGTTTCTTCAAGACCACAAGGAAGACATATGATCCCCATGCAGCTCATACTCTCTGGACAGACTGGTTGTCTAGTCTCAAGGAAAGGAAGTTCAAGCAATCTATTTAGTTGTTCCATTCACAGCACCCTCCAGTTACTCTAGGAACAGATTCTGTGTCTGAAGTCTGGTTTTCCTTCAGCACATGGAAGAGAAGTCTGCTAAACTTCCCCTTCTTCACCTAAATCTAGTCCACTCCAGGTCTGGACAGCTGAAGAGGTACTTCTAGTCTCTCTCTTTCCCTACTATCAAAGACAAGGATTTTCCAACCTTCTTCCTTCTGCTTGTACAGCTGCACTTTAGCTTTCTGATCTGACTGAAAACCAGTATTTTCCTTGGATTAGCTTTCAACCTGATCTTCTTATAGGTTGCTGGTGCCCACAACAGGGAATGAGACAGGAAGAAGCAGCTGCAGCCAGCCTTCAGGCAGCAGTGCTGCAGCAGCTTGGCTTAAGCTGCCCACTGAACAGGGATGTTCATCTCTCCCACTCCACTCTTTCCTCGAGGTGCTCAGGCAAGCTAGCAACACGCATGAAAGCATATTTCATGGGAAGAGACACTCCAGATTGAGAATCTTCCTCACTCAAAACTTCAAGCATATCTTTTTAATGGCAACCACATGCTGCCTTGAAAACAGCATCTTGTAATGTGTTTGATCCAACAAATCACATTATTAGCTTCTATAGGCCTCTACCGTGCTTCTTGTGGGTTAATCAGAAGGAAGAAAACACCACACGAAAACTAAGCATGCTCTTCTGAATTCCTGCACAGTCTCTAAGACAACTCAAGAGAGTGATTAAATAAGCACGATATGAAAAAAGGAAAGCCGAACCCAAAACAATGTATCAGATATAAAGTTACTTTTCTTCCTCTGTAGTCCCCAGGCCTCATGATCCGTGAGGAGCAAGCAAAGGCCTGTATGAAAAACTTGTGAAAAAAAGAATGAAGCAAGTTTGATTGAGGTAGAAGTTGTGAATTCAGTAGGGAAACCAATAAATTCAGGGAAGCAGATGTAGCACTGGTAATCTTTAACTATACTCAGATCACACTTCATACTTCCCAATGCATTCTGCCTGAGATGTCTATAGAACTTATAAAACTAAAATGAGCAGTAGGTATTACTCTTATTTTAAGATACAAGGTGAGGGGAGCTGCACAAGTCAAGGTCTGTGGCAAAACTGGGAACAAAGTCAAGATCCTATTTTTTATCTGATAATATTTCAGCTATTAGAATAGCTTTTCTCCAAGTTTAAAATGGAAAGTCTGAATCATCTACATCATGTGTGTGGCAGAGAAAAAGCACCACTGAAGCTGTAAGACTTCTGTCACAGGTCTTTATTAGACTGAAACAAGTATTTGTTGATAAGCAAGCCTCTATCAACAGCACTTCATTTGCAAGCCTGCCCCTGGCTGTAGTATTTTTGCATGAATCAAAACTGATGCTGCTCCCAGGAACATGCAAGTTAGCTGAGCCTTAAAGAAAGCACAGGCCTTTGAAGAGTCAGCATGTCACGTGCTTTCAGGTCATGATTTTTCTTGGAATCTATGAAATATGAATATATACCAAGCAGCAGGAATAAAGCAGGAGAGACCTAACTGAAAATGCATTTTACAGCTTTAGAACATAGACCACGCATTTTCACTTTTTCAGCACATTCTCCAATGAAAAAATGTCAAGGCTAAATGGGAAAGAGGGCAAAAAGGAAGCAGAGGTGACCAATGAATCCTAAACTGATTTCTTAACTAAGCTCTCCATCCACTTCTGCTACTGTGACAAATATACTACGGGTGCTCAAATGCCAAATCTGTAATCCAGCCTCTCTTTCCTCCCCCACACAACATGTCAGTAGGGTGTCACAGAAGAACTGATTTCCATAAAGCTCTTGGCACAAGATTAAAAGAGAAGTGTCTTCATAGCGAGTTGTGAGCCTGCAGAATGCATTACAGGGAGAAGACACTGTTTTCACTGTGGTAGAAGATGCAAAACTACGCGTAACTCAGCAGGGTAAAAGGGAATTTAAGAAGCTGAGCACAACAACTCCCTACAGAGCCGACAGATCTCAGACTTTAGGACACCTTGAAATGCAGTCCCTCTCTTCTCACCTCTCAGTCCACACAAGAAACCCAATTTGTGTATTGGAAGAGTTCTGGCATATAATGCGGGGTCCTAACTATTCTAGATCACTCACAGTATTTTAATTTCCACCCACAGCACACACTGAATTTTTGCTGTTATAAAATGGTTATTCTTCTTCCTTTTTTATTTCTAGGTTACTCAAAAAAGCAAGCTGAATCAGCAAAGGATGACTTTATAGAAACAGGATTTCTATTCAATTGTAATTTAAGCTACTGAGAGTTTACATTAGAAACATGACTCTGCTATATCAATTTTGTTACTACGTAGGGAGACGAAGCTGTTAGCCAGAGTGAGCAGTACCACACAGAGACCTCAAAATTCAGTTCATAGTTCCTAGAGATGTGAATTTTTATCTGTAAACCATATTAGACTTCTGTATAACCTTGGAGAACTATAAACTCTTGTTCGTCACACACAAAATAAGGAAACTCATATTCCCAGTTCCTGTTAGATGAAAAAAAAGGCTGAGTATTCATCTCCCATTATCAGCAATAAACTTTGTTAATAAAGACTCCAGGCAAACTTCATCCATTTCTAGACTAGCCTTGCATTAGGGCTGCTCTTGTAGCTTTCCAATAAAGTAATTTGTTGTACACAAGGGACAAATGAACCAACCAACTTAAGAAGTCACAAAGACTTTATTTAGACATGCAGTGTTTTATCAATCCATCTATTATTATCATGTCTTTCTGAAAGACTTGTGTATATATTAATATCTTGAAAGAGGATACACAAAGTGCATGACAGAATCCACTTAATTTCTTCAAT
The DNA here is from genome assembly GCA_013397155.1 of Irena cyanogastra. Lineage (NCBI taxonomy): Eukaryota > Metazoa > Chordata > Aves > Passeriformes > Irenidae > Irena > Irena cyanogastra. Next base: position 715,494 of record VWZV01005537.1, on the reverse strand, counting down.
GGTGAACTTCAGTTTTTGTCTTTCATAATGTATACACACTGAACAGGATAAAATCTCAAGATGTACAAGACTGGTCCCTTGAGCAAAAGCCCTGATAAGCTAACTACTCTAAGTGGCTTCGGATAGTAATGGGAATTACTGTATCTTAAAGTAAGGGCTCATCAACTCAAATATCTGCCACAGACTTTCAATTATGTGTAATGTGAACAGCAAAAAGAGACTACACAGGCAGGTGTTACCTCCTTTTCTTGACATTAATACCAGCTGTTGGGGACTGGGGGAAGCTCTACCTTTTTCATTGGTGCCTCAATCCTTTTGCTTTGTACTATGCAAGGACAAGAGATTTCACTAAGATAAGAATGTCTCTGGCCACTTACCTTTGAGCTTCTGGAGCTCATCCTTCAGGTCAGGCCCAGCATGCATGAATATACTTTCAGACACCGGGTTCTTATCCGTGAGAGTCTCATTGCTGGTGTTTACGATGGCCGTGCAGTTCAGTAACGCGACATCTCCTTTCCTGAGGAAACAGTTTATTGCAGCCTGAATGAGACTATCCTAAGCAGGATAGTCTCAAATCAGTGCTGACAAGCAAGGAAATGCCAAGTTACAGGAAAAGCATTAACAGGACTCTAGTGCCCACACAGTGTAGCGTACCCTGACATCTACACCAAGCCGAATCATCTTTCGCCTCCACCTGATGAAGACAAGACTGCATGCAAAACGTCAGCTCCTTAGAGTCCCAGCCTCAGCATAACTTAGGGATGCTTGCAGAAAAGGCAGTGTTGTAGTTGTATGTAGGGCAGCTCAGGCAGCAAACACGCAAAGCAGCTTGTTAAACTGATGGAGTGTAACACTTCCAAAAACTCACATATTTTCTCTTGGGGATAAGAGGACAGTCCATGTGTTATATTACTTTCAAAACTTAAACAATTTTTTCAAGGTACTTCTTTGTTTTTGCAAAACTATCCAGAGCACCTTACAGCTGCTGTTCCTCAGACCACTGTGGGTCTACAGTGACACTGCAGCTGGACAAGTTCTCTTCTCTTTTGTTCCCAAATTGTGAACCCTCAAGTTGATCATGTTCATTCTGCTGTCCAAAGATCAGACACGCAGAAGATAAACAAGGCACAGCTGCATAAGAGACAATGGAGTAGCAGAACTTTGACCTGATTTTTGTCACAGCAGCAGCCATCGGGGATTTTGGGATCAAAGAGCATAGGAAGGGAAATAAAGATTCCCACACACAGGGAGCAACTAAACTAATGGTTGAAATCGCACATATTTGCCCAAGCCATAAGAGATGTTTAACCTTTTACTCCTCTCTTCCTTTACTGTCTGTTTTATTCCTCTCTTTCTTTATTTAATTGAGTTCAGGAAATCCATGAACAGTCCCATTTCCTGCATATATTAACTAGAAAGAGGTTCAGGCTGATCCCTGAATCTGCATCCCTGAGAAATCCTTCTCCCTTCACACTGATTAAGTTAAGAGTTATTCATCTAAAGAGCAGTCTCAAGCATCTGAGTTACAGGAAAGAAACACTGGTGGGGTAAATACAGCACACTAAATTTTATCAACAGATTTTGGAAGAAAGTCACGAGACAAAACGCAGAATGGAGGAAGGAGGGGCAGGAAGAGACAAAAACAAGGCACAAGAACCACAGGAAAGAAAGAAATACTGATTTAAAACAAACGTGAAAGCAGAATAATACCAACAAATACAGAAAAAAGCTAGTAGACAGGAAACACATATTTTTAAAAATAAAAACCTCATGTCCAAGTGCCCAACTAGGTTTTGATACTAAGCATACAGTATCACAGTAGGAAGTACAGCTCTAGTCTGCTGCATCAAGGACTGCCTATGAGCACAACCTATGGTGGAGCAAAATCCCAGACTTTTAAAGTTACAGTGAACAAAAAGATTGTATTCTTCCCAGATCTGTAATGTTTGATTCAAGAAAAGAGGATTTAGAAGTTTTATTCTACAGCAGTGATGATTACATGAAGATACGGATCCTGCAGTAAATGGAGAAGCGATGACTGACACACGAGAGCCACATCAAACTTACCACAAGATTATTTTTTCATTGATATCTTTCCTGTATGGAAAAGGTGATCTAACATCAACGTGAGCTTTTTCAACAGGACTTTGGTGACAATCCATCTGCTTGGCCTCATAGGCATCACTCCAGCCTGGCAGACTATCAACATCCACAAACTGGGAAGGAGCACCCAAGGGATCCATGGAATGGAAACAGCAACTCCCTTCTTCTGCTAACTTGTCACACTCCAATTTTCACTGGAGTCTTCCAGGTGCTTTGAAGAAAAAAAAAATCAAACCAGGTCACCAGCTCTTCACTAAAAGTAATTGTCCCATGGAGTCAGACCTTTCATAAGATTGCAATGCAATAACAGCTAGCAGACAACAGAAAAAGATTTCCCACTCAAATACTCCCTCTTTTGTTATCTGTATGCAATAAGGCCATGCAGATACTCGCAGTGAGACAAACCTCTTCCAACAATTCAAGATGAAAATACCTTCTCTACTAAACTGATCCAACTGACTTGTGATCTTGCATTTTGGAAATAGCAAGAACAAATTTCCAAGTGCAGAGAGGAACTCAGTCTTTCTGAAAAGTGTTATTTCTTTATCTAGACAAAAATCAAATTTGTAGCAGGAAATGTACAATCTATTCTTTCAGAGATACTGGTAAATACTTATATAAAAAAGAAAAAAGACAGAGCTTCCCAAACCACAACGTCCCTAACCCTCCAAAACCCCATGTCTTACAAACAAACCAACAAAACCCCTCCTTCTCCCCAAACAATACAGCCCTTGCAGTTCAGTGAATTCTGAACTGCTGCAAACAAGACTTACTGTCACATAGTTCTTATAGCCATGCACTCGGGCACAAGACCCCTTCAACCAAATCAGTTTTGCAAGAAAAAGTAAAGCTGTACATTTGAACGCTGGCCCAGTGAATTTTAAGACTGAACTCTGTCATCTGACTGATTTTGAGATGACACTGGTCGCTAGATGAAGGCTCAAACGTGCCAATACTCACTTTTCAGCTGCCAGCAGGTAATGCTTTGGCTCCTACATTTCCATAGTGACTACTGAACTGTACTAGTGAATCAAACTAGCGCAGACATACCCACGTAAGTAACTTTAGTTTGCCATATACACACCCACTACTTAACTCCTTTTACAAGTTAATTGATAATAATTTAAAAACGATTGCACCCACAAGGAGTAATTGTGAAACGCGACTTACTAAGTACGTTAATTAGCCAGGGGAAAACAACACAACAAAACAAAACAACCAAGCATCCAAGCTCACACTGAGGGGTAATAAAGGCTGACGTTAGGACGAAGATCTAAGAGCATCTAAGTATAATTTTCGCTGGGAGAAAAGGCAATCAGAGAGAAAGGCAAAGTGAGCGTGGCTACACTGGCCCCAGCCAGGAGCTCATCTACAACGGCATCTTCCCCCTGCTGAAGAGCCAAGCCCAGGGCTCTGACTATGGCAGCAAGAGGCAGGCGGAGCGGGGCGCGCAGACCTCCGGGGCATCTCCCCCGCGATCGCTGCCGGGCCCTCCCGCGGCGGAGGCGGCCCCGAGGGGCTGTCAGGCTCGGAACGAGGCACAGAGCGCTGCGAGCGGGGCCGAGGCCCCAGTGCCCGGGACGCAGTGCCGTGCCCGTACCGGGAGGGAACCTGCCTCTCCCGCCCCACGGCTCGCAGCCGGGATTCCGGCACCGCGCTCCGCCCGGCATCCAGCAGCCTCCGCCCGGCATCCAGCAGCCCCCACCCAGCGCCCGCCGGGCTGTGCCCCCGGCACCGCACCGCACTCACGGGCACAGCCGCAGAGCCGCCGCCAGCCCCGCCCGGACAGAGGGTCGCGGTCGGCGCCGGTGTGGCGACATCACCCAGGGCAGCTCCGCATCTGCCGCGCTTCCGCTTCCCTTCCCGGGCGGGGCCTCTGGGCTGCGCTCGCAGCCGGGCCCGCTCTGACGCACTTCCAGCGCGGCGGGCCGGAGGTGGGCACGTGTGGCGGCTTGGCTGCCCCGCGCCGTCTTCCCCCACGTTCCCCGCCGCTGCCATGGGCCTGACGCGGCAGTACCTGCGCTACGAGCCCGCCGCGCTCTTCGGGCTGGTGGCCAGCGCCAGGGCCGGCGTGGCCTTCGTGGCTCTGCGCGGCGAGCGGGGCCGCTACGTGGCCGTGCCGGCTTGCGAGCACGTGTTCGTGTGGGACACAAGGAAAGGAGAGAAGGTGGGACCCGGGATGCAGTGCCGGGGGGCGGTCGGTGGCGGGGCAGGGCTGGGGTGCAGCGTGCGCGGCTTTTAGGCCGCCTGAAGCGAAGCGATGTATGTTACTGGGCAGCGCTTGGAGGGAAGCGACGCCTCCACAGCCTCCCCGCCTCTTGGGAAGGGTGAGCACAGCGTGAGGTCAGGTTATGGAATGATTCTGCAGCACTGGCTGCCTCCTGGCCCAAAGTGCGGGTGTCTTCCAGTTCTCCAAGGTGGTCACTGGATTAAAATGATTCTGCATCGTGTTACCTTTTGAGTAGTCCAAAGTATACTGCAGTGTTGGATGCTTACAAGAAAGTCTTGCTAGTTACAAGAAGGTAATTGCTTATTTCTGTTTAAGGGATTTATAAGAGTTGCATTTGTTGAAATCTAACAGGTAGCACCAGCACACACAGAACAGAGGAAGCTGTGGATGATTTGGATAATGCATATTTGGAATGCAGCAACTCTCACCTTTGTTTTCTTTTGGTAGTAACTTTTAGCCATCAGGTGTTACAAGGAGGGAGTGGTGGTCCTGCTGTTCTGCTCTTATTGTGAGAGTAATTTATTTTATCTCGACTTGGTCTTAAAATGGCTGAATCTCACTGTGAATCCTTTGAGATTTGCCTCAGGACCTCAGTTGTGGAAGAGTAATTGCTGTCACTGTAACTGGAAAGCTGCTCCCGATTTAGCTGGTTGTGTGAATGTTCTTGGACAAATCGGGGATGTCACAGAGTTTTGTGTTTTGGCTCTGGAACTGGGTGTCCCATATAAAAGTTGTATCCCATAGGGAGGTTGTAAGCTGTAACTTTAAGGACTTTGCCACTGTCTCCTGTGAGATTCAGAAATAACCAAAAGTACTGCTGTCCACTGCAAACTGAAATCTATCTGGTTTTGTTTCACGGCCTCTGGAGTGCTGACTGCTGGTATGTTGTTTTGGAGATGTTTTCATCATTCTTAAGTTCTTGTGCAGTCTGTGGAAAAGCCACTCTGTCCTATACCCGAGAAAGGCCAGGCAAGAGAGGATGGAGTCAGGAAGAAACTTTCCAACTTTACTCTCAAACAATATTTCTTGCTCTCTGGCACTTAATGTGTGGGGGAAGAAATTTCAGATTCTGAGTTCCAGGGCTCATTCTGCACCGATTTCCTGAGAAATTGCTTCCCTTTTAGCTGGTGTTTGCCTTGGAAAATGGGGTTAATGGTGTTGTATTTGGTGCAGGAAGTTGGAAAATGAACTTATAAAGTGGCAGAAGTGCTCAGTTGGAAGTTCAGAAGAAGAGTAGACTATATTCTCTCTGCTGTGCAAGTATCTGACTCTGATGCATCATTTATCAACATTATACATGTTTTGTCTCCTAAAAATTGCAGGTTCTTATCCTTAAGGGTCTCAAGCAGCAAGTCAGTTGCCTCTGCCCCTCTCCAGATGGGTTGCACCTGGCTGTTGGGTATGAAGATGGAGCAATCCGTGTCTTCAACCTCCTAAGTGGAGAATCGACTATCACTTTCAATGGGCACAGGGCTGCAGTTACAGCCCTGCAGTACGACCACCTGGGTGGCAGGCTGGTGTCTGGCTCAAAGGTGAGGCTTTGACATCTGCAGCATGACCCTTCCACAGAGATGCCCCATGGGGAAGGCTGACCTGAAATGTTCAGTGTTTTAAGTGTAGCCTCTGCCCGTAGGCAGAGGATGGCAGTGAGAGGAGCTGGGGAGCCCAGGGCTGGGGGAGCAGCAGGGGCTGCAGGCAGGAGTAGGGCACTGGTAGAGCTGTTAAAGTGAAGAATCTTGTCAGATCAGCATTAGCAAAAGTGTCTCAGGCTGGGATGATGGTACATTTGTCAGTCTGACTGCACCTCTGTGGAAGCAATGTCACTTGCGTTAATCATCCTTGTGATTCAGAGTGAGAAAGTATGCTCTCAGGTAATCTTTTCAGTCTCATGGCAGAGGTTTTGCAGAGACAAGGGCCAGCCCCATGGAGATGCTCTCTCTGTTCCAGGATACAGAAGTCATCGTGTGGGATGTCATCAATGAGAGTGGCCTGTACCGGCTGAGGGGACACAAGGATGTCATCACTCAAGTCCTTTTCTTGAAGGAGAAGAACTTGCTGGTCACTTGGTGAGCCAGACTAAGAGTCATTGTTGATCAGGAAAGCAGGCATGGTTGTACTTGCAATTTAGACATTCTGTGTGCTACAGGCTTGTTTTTTATTTTCCATCTTGTCTTGTGATATCTCAGACCCACCAGCATAGTTGAATATAATTTTGTCACATCCACGAATTTTTTAAGTCTGGTGCCCGAATCCAAGTCTTAGAGCAACTGAAATGGCCATACTGAAAGAAGTGTTTGGAAAAGGGTTTAGCTTGTTGGTAAATCCATCAACTTAAAATTATTGTAACAAAGAATAGTGATAACATGTTCATTGTGCATGTAACTGTTTTTGGTTTTTTTTTGTTTATCTTGAAGAATTAAGCAGACTCATCTTCTGTATGTATAATTCACACAGCAGTGTGACAGAAATATTGCTTTCTTGTAAGCTGTAAATACACAAATTAATTAAAATATTATAGGTTTTTTTAGCTGATTTTCAGTTATTCAACCGAATGAACTGCAAGTTGACTGAGTCCCTTTAATAATAAATGGTTGACAGGAGATACTCTTGCTGAAATATCAGTCACTAATTTTTTACTTTTTAATATGCCATTTACTAGCTTAATAGAAAAGTACATGCAATCAGTTAAGTTTAAAATTAGAATAACTTTCTTTTGCTTTTTTCCAGATGGAAAAAGTAGTATTTTTTTTGTTTGGTAGATGATACCCATTTCTTAATCCAATTTCAAATATTTTCAGGTCAGCTTCAGTGACTTGACAGATATCTTTTTGCAGCATTGCTGTGCCTTTTTTGTTTGGCTTGGAAAATTCAATGTTTGATCATCTGATCTGTGATATGTTCTGACATGGTTTAGATATTTTTGTATTTCTACCACTTAGAAAAATGGTAAGCTCTGTAGTCTTTCCTCGTGTCTGAGTTTTCCTTCTTTGTTCTAGTGCCAAAGACACACTGGTGAAATGGTGGGATCTGGACACACAGCACTGCTTCAAAACTCTGGTTGGACACCGAGCTGAGGTAAAAGGATGTGTGGGAGGTGTTGTGCTGGGGGGACTTGGGATGTCATGGCTCGCTCTGGGCTTTCCTTGCTTTCAGGAGTTATAAGCTGGCACCATCATGCATTTTACTTTCATTAGGCTTTAGGAGTGAGCAAATGAGAAACTTCCAAACATTCCAAGGGCTGTCATCAGATGCAGTGGGTGACAATTCCCATGCATATGTCCCCAGAGGAGGTCCCAGCTAGATCCATTCTCTGTTTGGTTGCTGTTTAAATAGGTCAATTGAAGATGCTGTGCTTTTTTTATGATAGTTAAAGGAGTTAGTTCCTCACATTGTGTCTCTGGACAGGTCTGGGGGATGGCTTTGCTGTCCAAAGAGAAGCGTCTGATCACCGGGAGCGCGGACAGTGAGCTGAGAGTGTGGGATCTCACGTACATCCAGGAGGTAAGACCTTCTCTCTGTAACCCCTGAGTGCCCCTGCCCAGCTGCTTGTCTTTGAACTGAGAAGGAACTGGAACATGTTCAAATCTGATGGATGTTCTGTGTAACAGCCAGAGCAATGTCTTTGCTGTCTGAGGGGTCCAGCAGCTGCTCATGGGATGGGCTTTGCTGTTTCCTGTGTTTTGCGCTTTGAAGTGAAGCCGCGAGGACTTCCAGAACGAGATTTCCACAGTGTGTCAGATCTTCCTGCCTTCTGACTTACAGCTGAGGAAAACAGTCTTGTGGGTGGATGATAGTCATGGGAGCACATGGAGTGCTTGGTGTCTACAGCAATGCTGTAGGACACTCCAGTGTATGCTAATCAGTTGTATCTCCAGGGAAACGAAGTGTGAGCCAGAAACCACAATACTGTAGCTCTTGAGGTTTAAGGCTGTTTTTTTTTTTATTGTGACCAGGTAAAAGATCCTGATGAACCAGAATCCAAGAAAAGCAAAGGGTCTTCTTCACCTGGAGCAGAAGAAAACACTGAAGAGGATGAGACCTTAGAGCTGGATGAGCATCCTGAGGAAGTAAGATCAGTTTTCCATGCTGTCTCTGAGCTGGTGTATCTAACCCGACTTGCATGGTTTATATCCTGAGTGCCATATTTAGCCTGTTTGGGAAAATGTGATAATTCTTGTCTTACTCCATAACAACTTCCTCAGCAGCAGATGCTGCCTCATCTACCTGCAAAACATCAACAGAAGTATGTGTGCCAAAACACCCACAGATTTATTCTCCACTGACAGTTTTTCTTTCCTTTCTATTTGAGAAGGACTAGCAAATGTATAAATTTAAACAGTGCTAATAGAGCTCTTTCATCAAACAACACAGAAATAAAATAGTTCCTCGCTGGTTGGCAGCTGCTGAGTTCAGTACTGACGCTCGGCTTTGCAGAAAGTGAGAAGTCAGAGTTGCACCATATTGAAATATGCTGTAGGATTGGATTACAGAAAGCCATTCCCACTTGTGCTGCTGCTGGAGACTTTACTGAATCTTTCAAATGACTGAGTCTTTCAAATTTACTGAGTCTTTCTGGTAGAACTTTCTGGGGTACTGCTCAGATACCAGGCTGTTTGTAGTTGTGAAAGATACCTAACTTTGTTAATGAATTTTTGAGCTTCCTCTCCAGAGGATTTCTCTCCCTTCAATGCCCTGTTTAAGAGTCTCTGTTCTCATCTTCTCTGCCTCTTTAGCATAAAAAATCAGATCTGTCTCTTAAATGACCATGGTTTGCCAATAAAATTAAGTTACTCTTCCATTGAGACTGTCAATTATTATTTTCAGCTGAAATGCAACAAAACACCAGGAGATAAACTTGTAGCTCACACAGGTGCTTGTTTTGTCCTTTTATTATCATTACTAGCTGTTCTGCCAGAACCCTTTAGGTTCATTTCCCCTTCTCCTTGACTTTTCTTGTCAGCAGGTTTCTTGAGTTTGCTGGAAAAGATCATGTGACCTTTCAGACCCAAGTTTGTTCCTCTTTCCCTGTAGCGCATTGTTAAGTGCAGCAAAGTTGGATCCATCATGCGGGAAGGGAGAGACCGAGTGGTGACTCTTGGCACAGACCGGATGGGCAAGTTTTTGGCCTGCCATGTGAGTAATGCGCGGCTCTGCTACTGAGCTGTAGAGGAGGCTGGTAGAGACCTTGGGTACTTTCTGTAAGGGCCAGCCAGGGCTTTGCATACCTTTGAATTTGTCTGCTCTGACTCTAGGGAACCGATGCTGTTCTGGAAGTGTTCTCTGTCCTTTCTGAAGAGGAAATCCAAAAGAAATTGGAAAAGAAAATTAAGAAAGCAAGAAAAAAAGCCAAGTAAGTAATTTTTTGGATGCTGTCTGTGTCTAGAAGGCTCTAGAAAAGCTCTTCAGTACCATTACACAGTGATTGAACTCTAAGATTCTGACCATTCTCTTTGTGCTAGCTGTTGTATTTTGGAGTTGTTCTCTCTGTGCATCCTTGGTGCTTGTCTCCCAGAGACTAAGGAAATACTTTTCTTTGTGAGTCTTCCCTCTGAAAAAAGAAAGCTAAAGTGTGCAAAGAAATGGATATAAAATGGGTTTTTCAGAGCTGCTCAGCTCTATCTGACATTGTTGTTTGTACTGCTTGGTGCATCAAAATAAGTTCTTGGTAGGCAATGCAGAAATGAGAGTTTCATCTGAGAAGTCACAGAGAGTGATAGTTCATCTCCTGTTTTACAGCACGCAGAGATGCAGGTGAGAGTTTTCTTAATGGTTACTCTGTATTAAGTGTCTCTGTGTATCCTGGCATTTAACAGATGCTTCAGAACAGCCCTTAGGGAGGGGTCTGGCTCCAGGGTAGAAACTAAAGCACAGGGCAGGCAAATCCGGAAATGCATTTTGGCAATGGCTGAGAGCTTTAGATGAGTAATAGGAGATGATAGAGCAGAAGCTGGTCTTGCTCTCAAACACAGCTTCTGTTACCTGTTTTGTATCCATCTTTGTAGTCTGCCTTGTGTTTTAGGCAGATTCTTTAGTAGTCTGCATACTAGCATGAACTTCACTGTCCACCCTTCACTGTCCCTATTCTTAAATGTAGTTAGCATTACTGGATAAGAGGGAAGTTGTTTTCAGCAGGCTGAATGGTTTCCTTATGTTTTCTCTGTCACTGTTAGTTTGTGTTGGCTGTGCAGGGTCATTTGACTATCCTCCGTTATCTTGACATTTCCAGACAGAACTCTGAGGAGGAGCCTGAAAGGAGTGTGGAGCTGAGCCTGCAGGAGGAGATTCAGCGGGTCACTAATGTAAAAGCTTCTTCTAAAATCAAGTGAGTAGAAAGCCTTTTGTGGAGTCTGATGAGTGGTTATGCAGCTACCTGGGGGGAGCTCTGCATGGCTCAGTGCATGTAGAGGTGGAAAAAGTTTGTTTAGCTTGGAGCTGGGGAGATGCCTGCCGTGATTTCCAGTCCATTTACACCTCTGTGGCTCTGTGTGCACTTGCTTGTTGGATATGCTCTGTATTCCTCTGTCTCAGTTGTTCTTGGTAATTGATCCCTCCAACAGTTTGTCTTATTGCCCCTGTGTACAGCTCTGATTTTATCTAATCAAACAGGTCATTTGACTTGATTCTCTCTCCAAAAGGAGAGCTGAAGATGGTACTGCTGCTCCAGAACAATGTCATTGAATTGTACAACCTGGACCTGTCAGCACAAGTGCCCCAGGCTGTCCGTGTGTCCCGGATAACCATTGGAGGCCACCGCAGTGATGTCAGGACATTGGCTTTTAGCTCTGACAACATTGCCGTTCTCTCAGCAGCCACAGAGTCTGTGAAGATTTGGAACAGGTATGCGGTCTGGTTGTGTCAGTCTCACAGAGTTGAGGAGTGCTGTGTTAAGAAAGGCAGTGATAAGAATGAGGGGACAATGGAAAGAGATAAAGCAGTGAATGAAGTAAAGGAAGTAAATAGAAAATTATTTTTCTTTCTTCCTTATTAGGGAAACTGAGAAACTGTAGATCTAAAATTTCAACAGAAGGTCTAAACACAAAGGTCATGCATAGCAGCCGGGTATAGACTATTTTGCTATGTTTTTTTTTTTTCTGTCATTTCATTTTTAATAAGAGGTATTATTGTTTAATAGGAGGTATTAACTATTAGCCTAAACAGGCCTGTTCTTTAGGGAACATGTGGGTATCTTGACGTCTTATCTGAAGGATCAAGTATTAGACTGAGTAGGCTATTGTGTTGATCTAGAGTGTTGAGTGTTGATGTAGAGTGCTGTCCCAGTGTTTCTTGAGTGGTGTTGATTTCAAGCTCGGTTTCGTCTGAGTACACTGTCTTACACTCCGTCCCTTTGTGAAATGCTGTTTAAAAGTCAGAGCTCTGTTCTTGTTTGCAGCAGCAATAGGTCATGATGGTGGACAGCATAGTGGCATGTTTTTGTGGGAAACATTGTTAGCAGTAGTGCTGGGTAGTGTTGAGGTCAGTAGGATGATGGTGGCTTATCTTCTGTCCCTAGCTGAAAGACAGCTGTGGGTAGTGGCCACACTGGAGCATGACTCACTGAGCAGGCCAGATTCTGTGTGTGATAAGAAGTTTTGGGCTCTGTCTCTGTCCACAGGTCGACCTTGCAATGCATCCGGACAATGGAGTGTGAGTACGCTCTCTGCTCGCTGTTTGTCCCCGGGGATCGGCAGGTCATCATTGGGACCAAGGTAAGGAGTGGCCCTCTGATTCCAGACTGCCCAGGTCTGGGATTGTGTTAGGAAAAATGTCACTAAGGCAGCCTCACAGAAAATGCATTTCCTCTCCTGATCTGGAGCACTGCTGTCTTCACAGAGTCATTACAGAACTCTTGTGGCTTGAGGTGGAAAGCAGAGTAGAGCTTTGGGAAGGCCCTGATGGAGATCAGGAGTTTGGCCATCTGTGTGTAACAGGCACCTAATGAAGCTGGCTGCTGGGGACATGGGTGGCAGGGAGCTCTTCTGCCAGGAGCTATCATGAGTTGTGAACAGAGGCTGATTCTTCCTCTGTGATGTCTTTCTCCCCAGACAGGAAAAGTGCAGCTGTATGACCTGGCTTCTGGCAGTCTGATAGAGACACTTGATGCTCACGACGGGGCAGTGTGGTCTATTGCTCTTTCACCTGACCAGGTAACTCAGCCACCCTTAAAAGTATTATCTGTACATCTTTCAATGTAATTCCTTCCTATAGTACTGGGTTTGCACCATTGAATTTGTTTGGCACTGCATGCTTTGTTCCATGGAAGCATGGAACCCCTCATCCTCAGGAGTGGAGGATACACGTGGTAGTGTCTAATAACTTCCTAGTGGAATCAAAACCATAGCAAGAAATAATCTGCCTGATACTCATCTACCCTACAGATGAAAACATATGGGATAGATTTTACCCTCCTTCTTAATGTAAAATATTGAACTGCTGTTCCTTTAGAAGGCTCTGTTGTAGGGTGGTGATCAGTTGTGTGTTATCCAGTAACAGTGAGAGTCTCAATTTGCCCACAAATCAAAAGCATTGTTCCCTGCAGCTGAGATGACTGCTTTCCATCGCAAAGTTTCAGTCCAGGTTTTGTTTTACATTTGGGGTCTTCGTCTTAGACCTCCAAAATGAGGTAGAGCTTTTGAAATTGTTGTTGTTGCTGCTCAACCAGCGTGTGCTCTAACCAGGACAAGTTCTCATGGTGGTGTCCACTTAATCATTAATGGTGTAGGAATGTGGGACATTTCAAAAATCTCTTCTGTGTTGGCAATTCCTTGCTGTAGGCTTTCTCTGGATGATAGGAACTAGTTTCACAGCAACTTTCTTGTTTTCCTCTACAGCGTGGCTTTGTGACAGGAGGTGCTGATAAATGTGTCAAGTTCTGGGAGTTTGACCTTGTGAAGGATGAGAGCAGTGTTCAGAAAAGGTGAGAAGATAAACCTTGTGCCGTTGTTGTTGATGGGTACTTTGGCCTTTGCTGTGCACTGCAAGAACTGCCCATGACATCTGTGTGGAACACATGGAGGAGAGTGTGGGCTCAGTGCAGTTTTGTGGAGACCTGAGCTTAGCTGCAGGAGGGCACTTCCCTCATTATGATCCCTTTCTGTGTGTGTGAGTTAAGTGTCTAATCAGGCTGGGCCTGCAGATTGTTACCGTAAATGTAGCAGTGAAGTCCATCAGCCATCAGAGCCTGCTTATTTCCAGTCCTGTCCTAGTGAAAAATGAGGTGCTGCATGTTGGAATTCACTCGCTTTCCCAGGGTGCAATGTGGGACTTGTATCCATTTCTCTTCCTAGTTTGTTTGCTTGGGATAACGGTTGTTTCTTTCCTCTCGTTGCCAGGCTTTCCATGAAGCACGTGCGCATTTTACAGCTGGATGAAGACGTGCTCTGTGTGCGGTACAGCCCCAACCAGAAGCTGCTGGCTGTCTCCTTACTGGATTGCACTGTGAAGGTTTTCTACGTTGACACACTCAAGGTGCACGACCAAAGGGGCTGGGAGGCTGTGCAGGAAGGGATGTAACTATAGCCTGCAAGATCAGGAATACAAAGGAAAAGTGTCTACTTTATGTGGATCATGGATCCTCCTTCAGGGGCCTGTTTGCAGGCAAACCTGACAGAACTATGGTTGTTCCACACTGAGAACTGGAAGTTCCATTTTTCATTTAAGAAGTGCTCTGACCCTGCAGGTGGCAAGGTTCATTCTAGACCCTGCAGATGTGGTGGTACTCCAGATCTGTCAGGCACTGTGAAGGTGGGGATGAATGTGTCTCACGTGGCGTTAAATAGGACATGACAGAGGCAAAGCCTGCAGGAGGAGAAGCTTTCTTGAGAGCAGTGTGTGGTGGATTTGTGAGCTGTGTATTAGCATGTGAATGTTATGGAGTGACACAAGACAGATTGGTGCTGACAGTTATGTGAAGAGAAACAGAAATTAACTCCATTGACACTGGTGATTGGCACCAGAGTTAGCTGGAGAGCAAACAGAGCTAGTTCAGCTTGCTTGGCTACTTCCACCTTCTTCTCAGTTCTGCCCTCATGACCCTGCTGCTGACAGTGTTCAAGGCAAGAATGAAAGTGGGGCAGTGCTAGAAAAACAGCTCCTGAGGCAGAGCAGAAGTAGCCTGGAGCTTGAGATTTGCACACCTCTCTACCCAGCATGTCTAACTGAGTCACCTTTCTTCTGCTTCAGTTTTTCCTTTCTCTGTATGGACACAAGCTGCCAGTGCTGTGTATGGACATCTGCTATGTAAGTATCATTAGGGCTGTGTAAGATGGGACTGTGGTGATATGGATGGGTGTGAGAACCTCTGCTGGCATCAAGGCCTCTAGGATAATACTTTCTTGTCACCTCCTTGCTCCTGACTTAGCAGTTTCTGGGTGGGACACAGCCAGCCCCTTCTTACTCTGCAGTCCTGTGCTCACTGGAAGGGGTATCAGAACTGGGGTCATGACAGAACTGACCCTGAGGCATTTTGTGAGTGGGTGGAAATCAAAGTGCTGTGATGGTCCCTTACTCTCATTGTAACAGGTACAGCCTGCTTTCTGCTACATGAGAGGAGCCTGAATTGTTAGGGGGAGCAGAGGGCAGGTTCTGAGAGGAAGCAGCCTCTTCGTGGCTGTTCATTCTTGGGCTGCATCTTGCTCTGAGGTATCTTTGGAATGAGACTCATTGAAAGCCAAGAAGAATGTCAGGATATAACCAAATACTTCCAGAAGGTCAGAGGAGGGCCACAGTTCTGTCAGTGGGCTGTGCCAGTACCAGAGTATCCACCACTGGGGAGGAGGTAGAGGGATCAGGAGGCCACATTTCAGGAGCCAGGTGTCTGCCTACTCAGCAGTGCTGAGTATCTGGGGCAGCAGCAGTTCCTCATGGGGCTGCCAGCCAGCTCCCCACACCCTCCTCTCTCTTTGTTGCTCTCTAGGATGGGACTCTAATTGCAACCGGCTCTGCTGACAGGAATGTGAAGATTTGGGGCTTAGATTTTGGGGACTGTCACCGTTCTCTCTTTGCCCATGATGACAGGTTAGTCAAATCCTACAGTATCTTTGGACAGTTGACTTGTCTCCAAGTAGTTGTGATCCAGCAATAATCCTTTTATCCAGCATAGAGCAGGGGGAGTTCTGCAGTGTTCTCCAAGTGGGTAAATTTAAGCCTTTTTCTCTTCCAGTGTGATGTATCTGCAGTTTGTGCCCAAATCCCATCTCTTCTTCACAGCTGGGAAGGACAGCAAGCTTAAGCAGTGGGATGCAGATAAATTTGAACATATCCAGACGCTGGAGGTAGGAAGTTTTGGAGTCTGTTGAAAGGAAGCATTATCCTTGCATGAGCAGGATTTTCCTCACAGGTGGAAATTGGGTGCTGTTAATGTCATACCTCTTCTGTAATCCATGCAGGGGCATCACCAGGAGGTTTGGTGTTTGGCAGTCAGTCCCAATGGAGACTATGTGGTGTCAGCATCCCATGACAAGTCCTTGCGCCTCTGGGAAAGGACGAGGGAGCCACTGATTTTGGAAGAGGAGAGGGAGATGGTGAGAGTTGCATCTTTCCTACCAAATCCAACTTCCAGACCTTTTTTCTTTTCTTGGTTTTTTTTTTTCTTTTCTTTTCTTTTTTTTTCTTTTTCTGTTTGTTTTGTTTTGTTTTGTTTTGTTTTTTTTCTTTAGTGCCTTTCTGCAGGTCTGTTGCATGCAGTCTTTGACATTCTCTTGTGCACTTTCCAGCACAAGTGTGTTTGGGAGGCAGTTCAGCAGGTGGCTGATGTGGAGGGATGGAGAGCACTGCTCCTGTTAAATTCCATTTGTCCCTTTTCCAACCGTCAGAGGTCCATTCTGTCTCAGTAGCAGGCCCCAGAGGTCAGGGGTTGCTGGAAGAAGCCCTTTCTATTCCATTTGAGCATGTATTGGGAGGAATCATAGACTCAGAAGGACTTCAGTAGGAAGGAAAGTCTGAAGGTCTCTAGTCCAATCCCTTGCTCACTGCAGGATGATCTTAAAGCTATATCAGACTGCTTGGAGACTTGCCTTCATACATTGGCATCTCCAAGGAAATAGATTTTCCAAACTATCTGACCACCTGTTCCAGTACTGAGCCACCATTGGGGTTGGCCAATGTGTTTCATGTATCCAATCAGAGGTTCCCTTGGAACAATTTGTAAGTCTTTATCTTTTTGCTGGATCCCTCAGAGAAGCCTGTTTCTGTCACCCCTTCCTAAGGCAGTTCTCAAACCATGGTGGGGCAGGGGAGGAGGCAGAAATGCAGAAGCAAGAGTGGATGAGAAACCTGCAATAGATGTTCGGGGTTTTTTATCCCAGCCTGTTTGCAACAGCTGACCCACATGCTGTACCTTGATGCCCTGTGTTTGGTAAAAGGAAAGACAGAGATAGCTCTTTTCCAGATTCCAGAAAAGTTTGGTTTGGGTCAAGTTTGAATGGCAAGGTTGGCACGAATACATGAGTAGTGAACAATGCATAGCATAATTGGTGCCCTTTCATGTGAGAGATGGCAGATCAGAGACTCTTTCCTTTTGCAGCCCAGGGACTTTCCTAGATTTGTTCCCTCTGTGTTGTGTGCCTGGTGAAAATTGTGGTGCTGAACTGTGGTGTCTGTCTCAGCTTGGTGGGATCCTGAAGGGCTGTTCCCGCACCCAGAGCAGAGATCTGGATTTCTTTCTCTGTGGGAGATTCTAGAGTTCACTGTGGGTTTGGGACCAGGGACAAATGGGCATTTTGCCACTGGAATTGTTGGACTCTGCTGACTGATCTTGATTTTGCAATGGGCTGCATGAAGCCCTCCAGGTTGTCTTGCTCAACCCATCTGGAAGGGACTTGCATCCTTGCCTTACTCACTGCTGTTAATATGTTGTGTTCTCATCCTCTGTAGCAACGAGAAGCTGAATATGAAGAGAGTGTGGCAAAGGAAGAGCAGCCTGTGGTGAGTTGCACCATCTGAATGTGTGTCAGTCTGACTGTAAAAACTTTGGAAAAACTATTTCTGTAAGAGGCATGGAAGAGGTATCAGGGAGAAAAGATCATTTTCTTTCTTTGAGGTGGTGTGGGGGGGAAGGTGGTGCTGAAGCTGTGGCTGCTCCCTGGTGCAGTTGGCTGTGGTGCTGTGGAAGGATGGAACTGCAGCTCTGTATTTTGTATTTTGTAGGTGGCTGGAGAGAGGCAAGGAGAGACAGGGCTGGCAGGAAAGAAGACCATTGAAACCATCAAAGCGGTAAGGTGCTGTGGCTCTGCCAGCGTGGCTCTGTGCCTTACCTGTCTCTCAAGGGGGGCTCTCATGGGGTCATAGCATCAGTTTGAAGAGTAACCTGTGCTGTCACATAAGGGTAGATTGCTCTTGCATGCAAAGGCAGTCTGTCTTGCTCAGAAGCCAACAGGGAGGGTTTTGACTTGGGAGAGTCACACACCAGGAATTCTTTCCTCTTGAGAGGAATTGAAGTGTGAGGTTCCTGTAGCTGCCTGTCACATGTGGGACAGAGCTGCTCTTTCCCTCTGGGGTTTGCATCCCAGAGGAGCACAAGGCAGCTGGGATGTTCTCAAGGCACTAGGCCTCTCCCTGAAGGGCTGTGCAGTCCAGTGGGCATCTGTGGAAAGTGGAAACCTATTGTGGTGCTTGATGTGGGAGATGTACTAGGAAGGTGCGGGGGTGGGTAATTCCATGGCTGCAGATTTCAAGAGTTTGGTGATTTTTGGAGGAAATCCTTAATCTGAATAGTCAAAATGGCCTGACCCTGGCTCGTGCCTCAAAGGGGCACTGCTTGCTGGGGTGGTGGTCAAAGCAACAACTGAAGCTGCAGCAGAGAGCACCCAGGTCAGTGGGGGAGTGTAGATGGTGTGTGACATCTTCAGGACATGGCTTGTGTGTTCAGGGTAATGTTGCAGTCTGGAGCAGAGGTTAGCAGGGGAGATGTCATGTGGTGCTCTGTGTCAGCACCTCTGCTTCCACGTCCATTTGTCCAGCTGAGCTTTGTCCTGGCTTGTCTGGTGTCACTGATGTGCTGTTCTTGTGCTGCACAGGCTGAGAGGATCATGGAAGCTATCGAGCTGTACAGAGAAGAGACTGCAAAACTAAAGGAACACAATGCTATATGCAAAGCTGCAGGAAAAGAGGTAAAATACTTAGAAATATAAAAATCCCAAGGTGTGTTGGGCATTTCCTTCCAGCTCAGGTGGAAAGGCTTAGCATGCAAATAAAGTCAGGACAGTCTGAAAACAGCAGACATTTGCTCAAATCTTTTGGAGAATTAAATGAAATTGTGTTCTTTGCCATAATCTTTATGCTTAAAGTCACAGCAGGATGTAAGTTTTGTCTGTAGAAGAGTGTGCTGCTGCAGGTTCATCCTCAAGCCTCATCTTTGCCTTCATCTCAATGCTCCCTGCTAAATAAGGGGCTGTCACAGAAGTGGGAAAAGTGACAAGAAGTGGAAGAAAATTAATCCATATTTGAGTTAGTCATATATTCATATATGTCTGAGAATGAGATTGTCTGGTGGCTGTAGATAAGGCCTTCAGCAACATTCTGGGGAGGGTGGAGGTGTGGGAATTGCAGGAAGACTTCAATAAAAGCTCTCTTCTACTGTGGGTAAAAGTTTGCTCTGAATATGTATTTGTAAACACACACCTGCCTCATTCTAACTCATTCTGTGTCTCCAGGTTCCCTTCCCTGTCAATCCCATTCTCCATGCCTATGGAAATATTACAGTAAGTGGAATGCCCAGAGCACAGGCTGTAGTCCATTCTCAGCTGGAGTGGGGTTGGTTGATTTGCTGGCTGAGCCAACATGCTGGATTGCGGTGGGGAAGGACTGCTTAGTTCAACTTTTTTTGCTTGTGCAAAGTGAACATAATTTAGGATTTTCATGTTGATGGTTTGTGATTTTTTTTTTTAATTTTTAATTGTTTTATTTTTTAATATCATGCATGTGTGTTACAAAAGTTTAACCCTGTTGGGGTTAAACAACTCTGATGGTAGCCATGACCTTATGATGTTCCTTATCATGAGCCCGGGGTTTACAGTCTCCTCCAACTGAGGAGGAAATAGAGGAAAGCTAGTTCAAACCTTTCCCAGGTTTATTTGTGTGGTGTTGCTACAATTACTGATTCTGTTCCTATTCCTGCAGAGCTTACATTGAGAAAATTCTGAGTGGTAGTTCAATGGCCAGGTATTTCAGGCTAGAGCTGGTGCCCTTACTCATTCATGTCATACTACTGCACAACAGTTTTCACTAAAATTCTATGCATTTTTGACATATTACAAAATACACAGACAAGGATGCATGGATTTCATGGATAAATAAAAATCCACTGAGTAGATTAGTTTTTGTTTTCCTGGTTTATTCCAGTGTGCACTCCCAGACTCTGTTTTTTAATTACCCTTAGGAAGATCCTTGTTTTCCCACTCTCCTCTTTTCATGCAATCATACAATGGTTTGGGTTGGATGGCACCTTAAAGATCATCTGGTTCCAACCCCTCTGCCCTGGGCAGGGACACCTCCCACTGAACCAGGTTGCTCAAAGCTGAATGTCAGTGCCAGATGAAACAGCCTTTGTCTTCCTTCTAATAACCTGTAACCACCTTGCAAGAGCCCTTCTGTCCCTTCCTCCATAATTATAGGTCTATTTAATTCTAAGTTGAATAGACTTAACAAAAATGAATGAAATCCTGTGACTTAGTAATTAGAAGCATGTTTCTTTCCCAATTCCTACCTCTGCTTTGGGAATCTTTTCCCATCTGCCAAATGCTTCCAGCAGATAAACAGGAGTAGTAGCAATTAAGTCTGGGAGATGCGTTTGTAGAAGGGTTTTTTATACATAATTTGTTTTACCAAGCTTTTTGTCTGATTTGTACAAGATTCATTGACATAAATTGAGATTACTTAACTGATTAAATATAAATTAGATTTTTCACAATATTCTTCACCAGAGTATCCTGGGAAGGCTGAGGGAGAACTTCTCAGAGTAGCAGCTGATTGGAGCCAAAAGGGTTTCCTCTTTGTTATATTCAGCTTGATGTGTCTGTCTCACAAGATGTGATGGTGTGTTTTTAACTGTGTGAAATGGACCTTAGGGCATGGTGGTCCTGGAATGTTTCTTGTTAAGCAGGGCTGGTGTCTTTCCTCTGTTGCAGCCTTCTGCCTACGTGCTGGAAGTTTTCAAGAAGGTCAAGTCAAGGTGAGTCCCAAGAGCTTCACTGCTGAACACATTTGTGACTGAGTGTTGGGTTTCTAGGCCCAGAACTGGCTGGGGTCCTTGAGTGGTCTCTCATGCAAGGTATGGGCAGTGCTAGAGAGCCTGGAGTCACTGTTTCCAGCAGCCTTTTTTGGAACACGTATGGGGAATGGGAAGTGTTCCTTCCATGGGGAGTGTGGACTGAAGCTTCTGGATGTGGGTTGGCTGCTTAGAGATGTGCATGTATGTGGATAGCAGTTTGGGGATGCTGAGGAGGGAGAGCTCTGTGCCTGCTCCCTGTGCCACAAGATGCCTGGGCTGTGCAGATGCAGGACATCTGGTGCAGATGTGGGCAGTCATGGACCAGCTGTGAGAAATGCTTAGCACAGCTGTGTACCACCTATGTTGATGTGTTTCCTGCTCATCTGTAGCAGTGTAGTGGCTGACACTAATGCTTGTGTCCCTTTGCTTTTTCCCTCAGTGAGCTGGAAGAGTCTCTCCTGGTGCTGCCTTTCTCCTATGTCCCTGACCTGCTCAGACTTTTCAATGAATATATTCAGCAGGGCTCAGATGTTGAGCTTTTGTGCCGAGCTCTCCTCTTCCTGCTCAAGTGAGTCCTTTATCTGCCCAGACAGTATCTGGGCTTTCTTCTGAGTCTCTGGGCCTGAAACTCTTGGGAAGCATCCTTGAGAATAAACGCGTGGTCTTTTCAGGAGATAAGGAATCTCTGCAGCCCACAGTGAATGGTGTGTGGGAATGAACTGCTTGGATGCAGAGTGCTGACATACCCAGATGGGAGTTGCTGGTCCTGATGGCCCAAGTCTCACTGGAATGAAAAGATGTCACATCAAGTCCCAACGAGGCACTGTTGGTGGCACAGAGTCACTCTAGAGCCTCTGTCCTCAGAAAGACCTTCCCCTTGAAGCACTGTTTATCTGGAAAAGCTGTTTTCTTGTTTAATTTGTCCATCCCTGTCCATGTGTAGTGCTGGTCTGGGGAAGACTAATTCAAAAAACCCCGTATGTCCAGAACATACAGGGGCTCAGGAGAGGGCCTTTGTGATGTATCTAATAACAATGCTGCAATACACTGCCTGCTTTGTTCCCAGGATACATTTTGGGCAGATCACAAGCAACCAGATGCTGGTGACAGTGATAGAAAATCTGAAGAAAACCACCATCTCCAGAGTCAGTGAGTCCCGGGTGAGTGTTGCACCCTCCCCTTTTCCAGGGTGTAGAATAACGGGATGAGACAATGTTTGTGAGCATGAGTTGTCTGTGGTGTGCAGTGGGGAAGTTGGTTGGGGGTCTGAGCTCATTTAAACCATCCTCTTTTGCAAATAGGATGCCTTTTCCTTATGTTCCTCCTCATGTGAGAATACCCCAGTGGTGAGCTTATACTTGTGCTCCCTGCCTCATTTGCACTTGGTTTTCTGATACATGTGTTTAGATCCTGGCTCGCTAGTTTCTAAATATGTAGGAGGTAAAGTAACTCCCTGCTTCTCTTTGGCTTTTCTGTGGGCTGCTACCTCAATGCAGACTGTGCATTTTCCCAGAGGAAGTTTCAGGTGCCTGCCAGCAACTTGTCTTTCAGAAAATATGGTGGATTATAGCTGCTCTTAAGAGAGGACTGTGGGGAACTGAGTGCAGGACCAGCTGTTCTCCTGGTCAGATGAAGTTTACATTTAAACTAATGTTGCTTTCTTTAAATCTGTGGATTGTCTTGCTTTCATCATCTCTTAGTAGAGGGTGGCCAGTGCAAGACTCTCTGCTCCCTACCTACCTTGGGATGTGCCTCACAGTGTGGTGCTGCTCTGTCTCTGCAGGATGTGCTGGGATTCAACATGGCAGGGCTCCAGTTCCTGAAGAGGGAGATTGAGGCCAAGGATGAGGTGACATTTTTTGCTGATGCTACTGAACGTTTTGAGGAGAAGAAGAGAAAAAGGAAGAAGAAAGAGAAGATGGTTCTTGCAGTGCTCTAGCATTTGCTGCTCAGGACCCATAGCACCTGGATGGACTCATGTAGCCTCACTGCTGACCATGGAAGTGTTCTTGTGGCTGAACATCTGTGATGATGTCCTGTGGCTGGGACAAAGTCTGTCCACTCCATGTGTGGTATAACCCAGCATGTAAACCCAACTCAGCATGGTTGTCTCCGAGATGGACTCTCTGTAGTCTGCTGCAGATGGATGCCTTTGGACTCTTTCTGAGGTGGCTGTCAAAGGCACATGCTCTTCCTCTAGTGGAATCCCTGTTAGAAATGGAATTGATTCATCCTGAGATCAGCTCATTCTGGCAGCATTGATTCAATGGAATCCAGCACATGGACTGCTGGTGAGACCATGCCCTGTCCAGGGAAGGCAGCTGGCAGGATTTTCATTGACACCTGCTGGTGGCTTGTGGCCTGTGGAAAAAGCTCTGTGAGTTCTGCTGAAGTGTGAGGACTTGATCTACGGCCACTCACTCTTTAGTAGGACAGGGAGAAACATGGCTGCACTCTATTAAAGGCATATTTATATTTGCTTTGTGAGACAATTTTGTTCATAGTGTTTTGTCCTGGTATTCTTTTTGTAAATCCTCAGTTGCCTTGGCCTGTGTGTCAGTTTTCAAAGGATTTTTTACGGAAAATAAAATCAGTGGAAGCAAATGAAAGGGCTGCCATCCCAGACTGTGTTTTTCTGGAGAGCTGGCAGACCAAGTGCGAGAAGCCTGGATTGTTTGGCTTTTACTTGCTCCAGGCTTTAGAAATTGCACTGATTTGTTGCAATGACGTACTTGTCCTGTGTCAGATAAAATGATTTATTTTCACTGGGGGCAATGGGGCAGAATGGAGTGAAGTCTCTGCTGCTGTTGTTATTACTTTATAGCACATGCTGTGTATTTTTACCAGTAGTCACTGGTTTGGGGGATGTGGTGGGGGCTGTTCCCAGATACTTTGCTGACTGTTGGGCTCACATGTCTGACTTAGGTACTCAAAGCTGAACTTCTAACTTGAGTTTCATGTGGATTTTTAGTTGCATCCCAGTTGTGGCTGACTGCTGTGTTTGACTCAGGTTGTCTATCAGTAGCAATTATGCAAAAGGTTCAGTTGGTCATTCTCTAGGTAGCACCTCAGGTGTAACAACCACACCTTGGTTGTCCATAAGTAACTTTGTCAGGGGATGATTGTTCACTTGCCTCTTCAGAGTCCGGGTAATTCACAGGAGCACATTGTGCTCCATTTCCAGGTGGGTCTCAGAGTCTTTATAGAAATGGCAACCTTCATATAGCTCTGCCAGTTGTTTCCAGATGCCCCTATAATTTTATGTTTGTTCAGATATGGATGAAACTTGTGATCAAACAGCTGCATTCACATACTCAAATATGTCTCTATCCTGACTTATACTGTTCTATTTCATTTTATTCTGTTCTTTTCCTTTACTACTCCCAAAAGAGACCCTCATAAGAGGGATTACTAGAAGAGGAGGCACTGTAGGATGATACATTTTGTTGGTAAGTCAGTTGACATCTGTTATCCACATTATCTGCTGCTGAAATGGGCCAGCCCACTGGAAAAACAAGTGTTACAGATGGAGAGCTGGCTTGTGACACCACAGTGCACCCTCAGCTGAGGTGACTGGGGAGAGAGATGCCAAAACCAGGTACCCAAAGGGGATGCCTGACTGTGCCTCTCTTCACTCTAATGACAGGGAAATAGATGTTATGGATGCTGTCTAATGAGCTGCTGTTTGATGATCCCCTGGGAGGTCTGGAAGAAAAAAACATGGCCCTGGGGCACATGAACTCAGGGACTGATGAGAAGGATGTAAATGGTGATATAGAAGAGTAGCTTGGGATGCAGAGTTTTCTTATAATGACAGGTATCCTTTGATCAAAGTTGGAAGAGGTGGAATTCCTTCACTTTTGTCTCTGTTTGCTGTCACTGGTATTAGGGAAGAATCCTTGGAGAAAAGGTCCTTTAGGTTTTGGAAAGTGGTTGTTCTCTTTCCCTAGCTGCTGACACAGGCTGCCCTCTTGAAGTTTCCCTCTGGTTCTCTGATTGAGTATCACTTGTCACGGGTCTGTACTAATGCAGCACTTGGGTGGCTACTGACAGAGCCCAGCCTATGCTTTAAATGGAAGAGGTCTGTCCTGTGCCAACAGTCCTCTGACAGGAATTTTAACATCCTTGGGACATCAATTTGCCCTTTTTTGGGTGAAATTCCCTGGATTTACAAACCTGAGCAGGAAAGCACTTTTCAAATACAGGGCAAGCTTAAATCTGTATTGTTAGTATATGTATCTCACCTAACAGTTTGTATGTGAGGGTTTATTCATATTTCACACTGGTGAAAGCTGCTGTTAATGCCCAATCATGGGATTCTCAGTCACTGAAGTGTTGAGAGAACAAGTCATCTGCTTGTACCAAGGAAAGTTCCCCATCTCTCTCTCAGCATGTCACATGTTGGAAAAAGGATGAAGCACTGGAAAGGACCTTGTAAGAAACAAATTCATAAACTGGAAACAGAGCTGCACTTGGACCCACAAATATGGTGGTTCAAAAAGAGCCTGTAATCTTTCTTTTAGTCATTGCTGTGTAGGTGGGAACAAGGAGGGGCAAAAGACCATCTCTAAGTGGCTCAGTCTTCCACTATGAAGAGAGATGAGCAGATGAACATTTGAAGGTGCTCATGTGTGACTGTGAACAAGAGGGTGTAAAAATGCCTCTCCTGTCAAGTGTAACTTTGTGTACTCCCAGCCCCCATCTGCTATGTGCAGCTTATTAAAGGGAGGTGAGCACACAGAAAGTTAAGCCTATGATTGTGAAAGCAAACAGAAACTTAGGAATTAGAAGACCAGAGCAGGTCAGCAACTGCTGAAGAATCACAGTTGGCTGTGTTGAAACCTAGTGCATTCCCAGTACTTGAAAAAGATTTCAGGTGCCTCAGCACAGGTTATTAGAAACCTAATCCCTTCTAAAAACAAACTTAGTGGAACCATGCAGTACTGCTCAGTGGTATGGTTGAAATACAGCAATCTTTCCACTGTTTACATTTCAGACAGCCACATCAGGAGATTGTGCAACTTTTGGACCACCTTTCCCATTAATGGAAAAGGCAAAATATTTATTCTCATTTAATCTGATTAAATGAATGAAAAAATACACTGGATGTTTCCATAAGGTTGGACTAAAATCTAGGTGTTTCAATGCTGCTGATCCTCATACTGATCTTCTAGGGCTCTAACCTGTAGTGGAAGAGGACAGAAAATTAACATGAATGGAAAGAAGAAAAAACAAGAAGAAATCCCAGCTCCACCTTTGTACAATTGTTGAACCAGACCTAATTATTATGTCCAGATTCTTTGCAAGTGTTGTGTGAGCACTGTGATTGCTACAGACTGGCTTCAGATTTGGCCTTTTGCTGTTGAAAGGGTACAACAACATGAGATGGAGTTCTAACATGGGCTTCAAGTAGATTAGGGGTTTGCTTTTACTGCAGAAATTGAATGGCATAAAAATCACAACCACACATTCAAGATGGACAGTCTGCTTATGAATACTGAAGACTTTCATGGGAAGCTTCCTGTGCAGTATTTAATTCTGAGTATGTTAAGAAAATCTTTCTGAAATGTTTTAAATATTCATGTGAAGTAACTAAGGAAATACAATGAGATAGGACTAAGCTTGGTCAGGTGATGCTTGATCAGTGATTTTTGCTTGTTGTTCTCTGCTAGGAAGTGTGGCAAATTTGTGATCCAGTTTACTATTGCAGGGAAGTTTCCAGGTCTCAGTAGAGGGAATCACTGGCTCTGGTGATAACCACCTGCAAAGAAAGTTCTCAGGGTGCCTCTGCAGTGACTTGACTGTTTCTGTTCTGGATGGCTGAACAAGACTACTTAAGAGGATTTAACCCAGGAGTGTTGGTGTTCATGTTTTGTGAGACTAAACCAACCAATCCAGAGCTCCTTGATATGTCTGAGATGGATATGGTTTTGAGTCCAGGAGACTTTGAGGGGAGGAATGTTCAAAGAGGCATTGGGTACCGTTGTTTGGGTAGCATAGGGTAGCTGCAGCCAGCTTCAGTAGGAATTATCGATCAATTGACAAAAGGACACTGTCAGAAGAGGAGGGAGGTTTGGCTGTGGTGACAGCAGCTATTATTAGCTGATTAGATGTGGGAGGAGAATACTGTGTAGTTAATTTCTCTCCCTTTGTGCTTGTCCCTGATCAGAACTTCTCTTGGGACTGGGGGTGTGTCACTAAAATGTGAACTGACTGGGTATTTCTGTTAGGTTTCAACACAACGTGAGACAAGTTTGTCTAAACTTCCTTCATGATGAGCTCCAGGTTGTAAATCCTGAAGGTGGAAGGCATTCAACTGGTTGTTTTTATAGACTATAATTGTTTGTTACTTCATGGGTAAAATTCCACACTGGAAAAGGTAAGAAGATATTTAAACAGGGAAAAAAGCTATACTTGATGTATACTGGGCAGTCCTAGAGCAGATGCAGCAGTCAGAGGTACATGTCTGTGAAATTTTTGAGAACTGACTGATGTGGTCACTTTTCTTTTCTCCAGAGAAGAGGAAATGAGATACAGCTGGAATTTCTTTGCTGATTGGTTAGATAACATGGCAGTCTTACAGATGTTTAAGTTGAAAGAAAATGATGATGTCAGTGTTACACATATGAAGCAAACTCCGACTGTTCAGCTGAGGAGAGACATCCATAGGTTCCTGTTTATGAACTGTCACCATCAATTGTGTTGTATAGTGCCTGAGCTCATGGGGGTGAGGTGAACATCAGCCTAATGTTAAACATGTTGACTGGTGGTTTGTGAGAAATTCCCAATAAGGATTTCTTGTTGTCAGGGAAGACTTAACCATTCTAAGACACTCATAGAAAGCATCCAAAGGAGGGCTACAAAGATGGTGAAGGGCCTTGAGGGGAAGTGTGAGAAGTGGCTGAGGTCACTAGGTCTGTTCAGCCTGGAGGAGACCAAGGGGAGA
This sequence comes from Irena cyanogastra, assembly GCA_013397155.1. Taxonomy (NCBI): domain Eukaryota; kingdom Metazoa; phylum Chordata; class Aves; order Passeriformes; family Irenidae; genus Irena; species Irena cyanogastra. The sequence continues at coordinate 688,011 of VWZV01005537.1, read as the reverse complement.
CCTCATTGCAGCCAGCAACATCCTCACAAGGGGAAGAGGAGGGGGAGGAACTGATCTCTCTGCTGACCAGTGACAGGACCCAAGGCAATGGCCTGAAGTTGTGTCAGGGAAGAGTTAGGATATCAGGAAAAGATTCTTCACCCAGAGGGTGGTTGGGCACTGGAAAAGGCTGCGTAGGGAAGCAGTCACAGCACCCAGCCTGACTGAGTTCAAGAAGTGTTTGGACAATGCTCTCAGACATATGGTGTGATTCTCAGGATGTCCTGTGCAGGGCCAGGAGTTGGGCCTGATCCTTGTGAGTCCCTTCCAACTCATGATATTCTGTGATTCTTCATATAGACTGAGTCTGTAAGGCTACAGAAGTGTGCTGTATGAAAGTATGCTGTATGTACTCTGAACTTGTCCCCTTGAGGTTGCCCTGTCTGTAAGTTTCCTGTCCCTTATTAGACTTGCTGTCAGTGTCAATGGGTCACCAGTAAGACTTTGATTTATTAGGGCTTAACTGTAATAAATCCAGCTGCCAGGAGGTTCAAGGACTTGTCTAATGTGGAGACAGTAAGTGAAGGATTTGGGACAGGACTGAGGAGGCTCTGCTGTGAGTGCCTCTGCTGAGCTGAGCAGTTGTAATAACCTACAGTTCCCTTGTAGTGAGTGCTTTGGTTAATGTCATCCAGTATTTCCCTTCTCTTGTCACAGTTACCAAGTCAGTGTGCAAGGTGCATCATTTGCATGAGCTTTGTTCAGGATGCTGCTGATGAAGTGAAGAGTAGGTAAAACAACTCTAATTTACAGCTGGTGTCACTGCATCCAGTACTTACACTAACTACAAGGCTTTCGTGGGAGTGTAATCCGTAACCGTGGCTTGCGGCTCGCAGGAACTTCCTGGACTGCTGCTGCCATCCCTCCCTGGGGAAATCCTCCTTGGCGGCACTCATAAATGCCACTGGATAACACAAGTGGAATACCAGGTTAAGGATCTAATCATTTTGGTACATTTATTTAAGTAAAATAATGTGTGGAGGTAGGAATGAGTTCTCGAAGTAAGGTTGGGAAACATCTTGAATCTGGACTAGTGTCCTCAGCTCAAAGATAAAAGGAAAAGGTAAAATAGTGGGGAAGGGCACATGTTTTAGAGGCTGGTCTGCAACTGTGTCTGAGGACTGGGTGAGTGGGAACAGAATAGCAGCTGGTTTTGCTGCTATGCCACTTGTCCTGTCTAGCTCAGCTCTGCAATTATAGGCATGAAAGGTTTCTTTGGGTCAATGCAAGTAAATTTGGGGAGTTTCAATGTCATATCCAGAGCATATAAAGCCTCAGAGGAGTTGCTGTTACTCTGGTCAGGCTCAGAGTATCCTGAAGTCCTCTTTTCTTTTGAAAGGTGGTTCTTACTGTGAATGAAGTTTCTGGCATGTTTGGATGTAGCTTGCCTTGCTATTTATTTTATAGGTTTCCAGAGGATCCCTTCTCCCAGACTTCTAAGTGTAAATTTGATTAAATGTCAAGCAGAACTTCACCTGGAGCACAAGTGAAATAGAAATAATAGCTATTGACTCAGCTCTTTTCTTTTACTGTACTGCTGTTGTCAGTTAAACAACTGAAAAGCCCACTGAACCCACACAGGCTCATTTCTGGCAGCAATCATGTGCTTCTGTGCTTGCATCTTTGCTGCTACAGGGATTGTCCTATTTGCCTGTTTAGTATGTGGATGATACTAAATAAATCATTTTGTTGCCCGTGAGGTTGTACCACCAGATGCTACCAGAGATTCAAAAACATAATAAAGTATTTTCATGAGGGGTAGTGGGAAAGAGTTCCTATTATTTTAATTTTGTTTTTAAAAGCAACATTTTTCTGAGCTGCCATTCTTCATTTCCCCACTTTTCAAACCACGTTATTCTGATGTAAATGCGTTTGGCATCAGAATCTTAAATTGTTCATTTGTTGTGCTTTTGAAAACACCCATTTGTGTACTTCTGAAAAGGACAGTAAAGCTTGCTACTGCAACAGCCTGCACTGCAAACAATACTTGCAACAGGAAGATGATCCGCAAGGTCAATGCTATGAGGTGTGTGTGAGAAATAAGTCAACAAAGGATATTTGCTTTCACAGGCAGGAGAAGAGTTTCAGTTTCTGTTAATATTTCAATATCATGGGAAACTTCTTCAACGCCGAAAGTGTCTTCCCCTCCAATTAGCATGGCAAAAATCTCTATCTCCAGTTCAACCTGCAGGCCTGCTGCCACCTAGGAGAAACAGAGAATGACTCACAGGTAAGGTGCAAGTTTCATACATAGTCCCCTCCAGCAGTCCTTAGAGCTGGTGGTTGATGCCCCAAGCCTGTCAGTGTTACAGGCATTTGGACAATGTCCTTAATATTATGCTTTAATTTTTGGCTAGCCCTGAAGTGGTCAGGCNAGACTTTGATTTATTAGGGCTTAACTGTAATAAATCCAGCTGCCAGGAGGTTCAAGGACTTGTCTAATGTGGAGACAGTAAGTGAAGGATTTGGGACAGGACTGAGGAGGCTCTGCTGTGAGTGCCTCTGCTGAGCTGAGCAGTTGTAATAACCTACAGTTCCCTTGTAGTGAGTGCTTTGGTTAATGTCATCCAGTGTTTCCCTTCTCTTGTCACAGTTACCAAGTCAGTGTGCAAGGTGCATCATTTGCATGAGCTTTGTTCAGGATGCTGCTGATGAAGTGAAGAGTAGGTAAAACAACTCTAATTTACAGCTGGTGTCACTGCATCCAGTACTTACACTAACTACAAGGCTTTCGTGGGAGTGTAATCCGTAACCGTGGCTTGCGGCTCGCAGGAACTTCCTGGACTGCTGCTGCCATCCCTCCCTGGGGAAATCCTCCTTGGCGGCACTCATAAATGCCACTGGATAACACAAGTGGAATACCAGGTTAAGGATCTAACCATTTTGGTACATTTATTTAAGTAAAATAATGTGTGGAGGTAGGAATGAGTTCTCGAAGTAAGGTTGGGAAACATCTTGAATCTGGACTAGTGTCCTCAGCTCAAAGATAAAAGGAAAAGGTAAAATAGTGGGGAAGGGCACATGTTTTAGAGGCTGGTCTGCAACTGTGTCTGAGGACTGGGTGAGTGGGAACAGAATAGCAGCTGGTTTTGCTGCTATGCCACTTGTCCTGTCTAGCTCAGCTCTGCAATTATAGGCATGAAAGGTTTCTTTGGGTCAGTGCAAGTAAATTTGGGGAGTTTCAATGTCATATCCAGAGCATATAAAGCCTCAGAGGAGTTGCTGTTACTCTGGTCAGGCTCAGAGTATCCTGAAGTCCTCTTTTCTTTTGAAAGGTGGTTCTTACTGTGAATGAAGTTTCTGGCATGTTTGGATGTAGCTTGCCTTGCTATTTATTTTATAGGTTTCCAGAGGATCCCTTCTCCCAGACTTCTAAGTGTAAATTTGATTAAATGTCAAGCAGAACTTCACCTGGAGCACAAGTGAAATAGAAATAATAGCTATTGACTCAGCTCTTTTCTTTTACTGTACTGCTGTTGTCAGTTAAACAACTGAAAAGCCCACTGAACCCACACAGGCTCATTTCTGGCAGCAATCATGTGCTTCTGTGCTTGCATCTTTGCTGCTACAGGGATTGTCCTATTTGCCTGTTTAGTATGTGGATGATACTAAATAAATCATTTTGTTGCCCGTGAGGTTGTACCACCAGATGCTACCAGAGATTCAAAAACATAATAAAGTATTTTCATGAGGGGTAGTGGGAAAGAGTTCCTATTATTTTAATTTTGTTTTTAAAAGCAACATTTTTCTGAGCTGCCATTCTTCATTTCCCCACTTTTCAAACCACGTTATTCTGATGTAAATGCGTTTGGCATCAGAATCTTAAATTGTTCATTTGTTGTGCTTTTGAAAACACCCATTTGTGTACTTCTGAAAAGGACAGTAAAGCTTGCTACTGCAACAGCCTGCACTGGAAACAATACTTGCAACAGGAAGATGATCCGCAAGGTCAATGCTATGAGGTGTGTGTGAGAAATAAGTCAACAAAGGATATTTGCTTTCACAGGCAGGAGAAGAGTTTCAGTTTCTGTTAATATTTCAATATCATGGGAAACTTCTTCAACGCCGAAAGTGTCTTCCCCTCCAATTAGCATGGCAAAAATCTCTATCTCCAGTTCAACCTGCAGGCCTGCTGCCACCTAGGAGAAACAGAGAATGACTCACAGGTAAGGTGCAAGTTTCATACATAGTCCCCTCCAGCAGTCCTTAGAGCTGGTGGTTGATGCCCCAAGCCTGTCAGTGTTACAGGCATTTGGACAATGTCCTTAATATTATGCTTTAATTTTTGGCTAGCCCTGAAGTGGTCAGGCAGTTGGACTAGAGGGCCATTGTAGGTCTCTTCCAAATGAAATAAAATACTGTATTCTTTTCTAAAAAGAACATAAAGGTAGAGAGGTACAAAAGGGGCAGATGTGAGGAGAAAAGAATGGAAATTATTCCAACCAACTAGATGGATTTCTGCAAGGCCTTTGACACAGTCCCCAACACCATCCTTCTCTCTCCACTGGGGCCTTTAAAGATTCCTTCCAACCCACACTATTCTATGATTTTAAGTACTGAGGTGTGGCTAAGGCTCTGGACTAGGAGGTTTGACTTGCATTCTGGCACTGCCTCTCTGCACAAGTCATTGCTTCTTGATTCCATGCATTGGCAAGATATTGCCAGGTATTACGTGGATGCTGTGGGGACAGTGGCCAGCACTATTTATTCAGAAATAACATGCAGGTGAAAAGAGAGACTGAACAAAAGCAGAAAGCATGAAAGCTACCTACTTAATGGGATAATTTAATGTGCTATGGTGCTTTGCTAGATAAAAAACTTAAAGTGAAGAACAGTTGGAAGCAGGAGAAGAAAGGATTGAGGCAATAGTTTACTAGGTTCAAATCCTGAGGGTATCAGGACAGGAAGTTATATCTGCTCTGTCTTATGCCTAGGCTTAACAAACACCCGAAGCAGAAGGGAAAACTCAGAAGCAGTGGTACAGTAATCCAGTTTGCTTTGAAAAAGCTCTCTATAACCTCACTGCTCGACCTGCTGCTTTCCACTGAACATTTTTATCCCTCTGCATTCTGGCACAGGCTGAGACTTGAGTGCATGGGGTGCTTAGCTGAAGGTGGCAGAGGGATGGTGGAAGACAGTATTACTTCAAATAACTTTAAACAAAACTGTGTACCCTGCCAGCTCTATTCCCAGACAGCTGCTGTGCCAGAAAGGTGCCCTAGCTAGCCTGAGGGCCAGCTGAGTCTAGAAAAAAACCCAAAAGCTCTCCTGTGTCACCTACAGGTCCTGGTGTGTACATGACTCTCAGTCCTGTGAGTGGAGGCGGCTGCTTCACCCGAAACCTGTCAGAAAGAGAAGAGAATCAGTTTGCCAGAAACTGTTTCAGGCAGGAGAAATCACATCTAGGCTCCCTGCTCTTCCTCTGCTTTTTTAAATGACAGCAGAATTTCTTAGCTCATCCTTTCCATCATAATGTACAAGTTGGACTACAGCAGTATTCCTGGGCTTCTTGCCAAGGCTCAGGTTTCTAACAAAAAACCCCAAAGAAGCAGATAAATGGGCCAAAGTAAGCCTTCAAAGAGCTTGTTAACACTGCTTGGTCCTTACGACAGAATGTGAAACAGCAGCATTTTAAATCTGCACATTCAAAGGCAGCTGAAATACAAACAGCTTCTTGGCAAACACCTGTGTGTTGCAGACCCAAAAGTCCATAACAATCTTTATTTAATGTCCTTTGATGTGATTCTATTGCAGAAGGCATGATACTGGTATGAATTTTGTGCAAATAATTTTTAATTAAATGGTACCAACTAAAGCAGAAGTTTTGCTTCCTCATTTCTTACTGATTGTTTCACATTTGAGATTCAGTCCTTTTGTGAATGCAACTTCCTACTGTTCAGATTTTAAAAAATCATTATATCAGACATGACCTTTACTTTTGCATTGCTCTGGAACTGATCCTGTGGATTTCATTGCCCCCTGAAGAACAGTTTACCAGCATGCCCTTGCACCAGAAGCTGTTAAAACAAAGGCAGTAGAAGAGGCATTCCTAGGATATGGCTCCATCTTATGGAAAGCTTTGGCAGACCTATGAAGTGGCTGTCAGAATTCCTGTGCTTTCTCTGAGTAGTGGGTCCAGAGAAACTGTGCTTGATTTTTGCCAGGATCTGTTTGGGGAGATAAAGAACTCAAACTAACCTTGAGAAGTTCACACCAACATTCTTCATGATTACAGTGGTTGCATAGGTGCAGCCTTCCTTTAGCACTCCAAATGTCACCCTGGGTGGGATGAGATGGAAGTTGGTACGATCCTGTCTTGTTGCAAGAGAAGATACGTTGACCTTTCCTGAGGGATGATCTTCTATCTTTGCAAACAAAATATGAGACAAAGAGAAAGTTGGTGGCCATTAAGTCAGGTAGAGAATTACTTAACCTATATTTGACCTCTGTCCACTCACCCTGAAGAATTACAAAAAAATATCCTAATTTGAGTAAAAACTGAAGCAGCACTTTGAATACTGTCTGGAAATTTATACTGGTTTGAGTTTTCAGATGTATCAAGCCATTGAGGTGTCTCAGGGAAAATGGGGGAAGCTCTGCTCTTTTGGAAACAGAGCTTTCATGTAGGTGCCTGATGCAGGATGAGTTTTTCCTAGCAGTTGAGAGGAAAGGTACTTCTAGAACTGCCAGTAAACATAAATAAATTGCAACAGCCATGTTACAGTAAATAGATTCAAAATACTTTCAAGTATTGCTCCATGGTGAAGATTTTATGGAAAAGAGATGACTCAGAGGATATGAATATTGACAAGAAACATGCTATTTTTTTTACCTTTTTATTTGGTATGGTGTTTGTTTTTTCCCCCTGTAGGTATGATGGTAACACTACTTTCTCTTTTCTTTTCTGTCCTGTAACATCCACCATCAGACTTGGAACTTTATGTCGAAGGGCTGCCTTTTCTGCTTTTGCAGCCTTGTTCAGGTCTGGAAGGGAAAGATTTCCAAAAGCATGAAAAAGTGACAGATGGATTGAAATTTGTATTGCAAATATTGTGTCAAAAGTTATAAAAAGATACCAAGCTGCTCCAACTATATTCTGGAAGGCAGGTGTACCTGTTGTTCTGCTGGAACCATCATCCTGTTTGGAAGGAGCCTGCAGCAGAAGGCCAGATGAAAGTGACGAATCATTTGTGGGAACAAGAAATTCAGCTGCTAAAGGGAAAATAATGGAATACTGAGTCAAGTGTTTTTTATGATCACCTTCATTTTAGTAAACATGTGAAAAACAATGTCAGTCTTTGGCACTTTAACTTACACAACCTTGGAAAGCTGTCTCCATAACCATGAGAGGCTGGGAAAATTCTGCATGTGACACTTTGCTCTACTGGGCCACAGAGATCTCAAAAATGCCTATTGTGTGATTAGTCATTTCTTGTTCTCTGGCTAACTGAACTATAAGCCACAAAGGACTAAAAGACAATCCAGCACAGGTCTTACGGTGATTGAAAATGAGGAAATCTGGGAATTAGTGGGGATCTGATAAAGCCCCACAGAGGACTATTTTCCTGATATGAATCTTTGCTGTGTATGGCTTTTAATCTCACTGTATGATTTCAGTAATTTGTCAGGGCTGCTTTTTAAACAGAACTGAAGTATTCCTCTCAGTTCTGAAAAGCTGAAGCCTAAGATAATGATTCCCTCTTTCCCAGCTTCCTGTCATGGAGTCACTGTTTTCCTCCTATGTCCTCCAGTCTATCTTTAGCGTGCATGTTTCCTATTCTATTCTGCTTTTGCACCAGTTCCCTCTTACCACTGAGTTTCAGAAATAAATCTCCCATATTTTTCCTACAGTCATACTAGTTATTTTCTAAACTTGGCCTCCTTGTTTCTTGCTCATCTACCCCTAACTATTATTTATTCCATTACACTTTTTCTTGAGCATTTTTTGTCTATCCACTTCTCATTCATAGCCCAATTTTTCAGCTTAGCATCCAAAGCTGATGGCTCTTCCACATTCAGTGATGTCTGCAAGGGCTTCTTCCTCCTGAAGAAGATACAAACCCAATGCCAGACAGTCGATTACCTCCATTGGGTTCACTCATCATCGACAAAGGGCAAGTCACACTTTTTTCTTTTTGAAGTGGAGGAAGTTCCTTAGACATTACTTCCAAATCAGGAAACTAGAGAAAAGGAAGAAGGAGGGCTTAGGTTTCCCAGCTAAACACCTAGGAAAACCAGCCAGCAGACACCCTCCTCCCCTTGCAAAAAAAAAGAAAGGAAAAATAAAAAAAAGGAACGCACAGGAAACAAATAAGCAGAACCAAAGTGTTGACTATAAAAGAGATATAAATAGTTACATCAGATTATAACCTGCATTTCTGAGTAGGCTTTATGTGCTTACGGCATTTACCAGGTGAGATTACAGTAGAAAAGCCCCCAAGATCACCTCTAAATTAGAAGTGTTAGTTCTACTTTTTCCCTTTCTAATAAGCAGGGAGAGGGGTTTGAGGGGTAAGTAAAAAACCCCTGAAGTTGAGCTTTGCTCTGAATCAGGCTCTCTCCAGAGTTTATGTAAGGAATTTTATAGAGTATGTACTCAGTAAACATAGATCATCTTCAGGATATGTTTCCTTCACAAGGGTATATAATTTCCAGCATTAATTCTGCCATGGCTGTCTTTTGTAATGGTTTGTTGAGATAAACAGCAGCTGAGATATAAACCCAAAATTGTCTTTGGGAGTATGGGAAATACTAGCTAGCCTAACAGACCTCATCCACTTTTCATCTGCATTACCTTTTCTTTGTAAAAGTCTTTGCAGAATTCGGATTCAAAATATGGAGCAAATATTCTGGTTTTTATTGCTGCAAACTTAGTCTTCTGTTCATCCAGTTCTTTCCTAGGGATGTTTTTCACGTTGTTGGTAAGGAAAAGAAAGAAAAAAAACCATCATAACTGAGTTCACCTCAGTTTTCAGTATTGTGCATCAAGAAATGGATTTGGTAAAGGCAAGTGGCATTTTTTTCCCTGGTTCATCACATAGAGTAATAATATTCTTGTAATTGGCAATTTCCTTAGAGGTGGATTAAGAATTGACTGGTCAGAATGCACATGGACAGCAAGTTGCCTGCTATGAAGAGCTCCCCCTCAGAACACACTCAATTTCTCTAAACCTCATAGAACATGTCTGGGTCTGCCACTGGTGTCTTTCCAACCTTCCAACAAACACTTCAAGCTAAGAATTGGTATTCCAGATGCATTGTGAAAATTTTGAACACAAAACTCCTCTAATTTCCTTATTTTATCATAGAAAGACTTGACGGCTCTGTGGATACAGAAGAAGCTGTTCAAACTTCTGAAGGTAAGGTTGACCAGAGTAAAGATCAGTCATGTTTGCAGCTTGATTTAGCCCAGTTTTACCTTATAGAGTATCACTGACTTGCAGGATCTAAAATCAGCTATGAAATGATCACTCTTAATCATACTGAGAGTTTTAATACTGCTTTTAGAGCCAGAATTGCACATGATTTTCTTCAGTGCTGGTTGCTGAGATTTATATATTTAATTTTTAAAATAGGACAAAAAAACTATGTGAAATGATATATTAAAATATAATTCTGAAACTCTAAAAGGCTTTTTTATCTCATGCAAGTGAGAACATAATTAAGAAGCAATATGGAAAGCCTCACATGGCTGTGTCCACTTTTGAGCTGTCTTAGGCACAAGAGGGCCACAAAGATGATTAAGGGTTTGGAAGACCTTTCATGTGAGGAGAGGCTGAGAGAGCTGGGACAGTTTTGTCTAGAGAAGCTTTGAAGCACCAGCATGTGAGATGTGTCTGGGGTTCTATTTGAGAAAATTAGCTTTTATTTGTGGAATACCTGAATTTTAACTTAAAGCATCAACATTTGAAAATACTAATATACAGTATTTTCTACACTAGTGGCAGAACCAGAAAACAAAACACAGGGCTTCTGACTTCAGCCTTGGTTTGCATAGTGTAAGTTAACGGTAATGCTGCTGGGTTTTGGGGGAAAAAAAAGAAAAAGAGACTCAAACCATTTCTTCAGCATTTCTGTTGAGCAGAAAATACCCATTATTTGCAGGTAAGCCATTAGACCATCACCCAAGACCTGGTGAAATCAATAACATTCTTTACAAAAGTAGATTAAGCTGGCTCATAAAAGAACTTGATCCTACTAATATTATTACCTGTTCTGTTCTAGTTTCCTTTGCCATTTGGACATTACTCTTACTTCTTCTGGACTGAATCACCCGGAAGAAAAAAGAGAGAGTAGTGGGAATGAGAAAATTAGTAGCCTTCTATAGATACAAAAATATTTACAAGATAACCCTGGAAAGAAAATGCTTTTTATGATAGTATGTTATGTAAACATCTCAGGTGACTCCTGACTCTGACTTGTATGTTTTGCACAAAAATTGTTTGCTCGAATAGTTTGCTGCATTTTTATTAGCTCATTCAGTCCAAGAAACATCCAAAATCCTTTCCCAACAAACTTTGAATCATCTTTCAGATAAGGAAAGAGAGGCATAGAGGGACAAGATAGTCAAACACTGCCATATGTATCTAGGGATAATGACAGTGAGCAAAGCACAGTGCCTTCCCTGTGTTCTTGGCTTCACCCTTTGTGTTATTTACATTTGCACCAGCCCTTGCTGCTCTGTCCTACCTCTGCTGCTGGTCCTCTCTTTGTGCAGTGCTTGTCTTCCCCTTGTGACTCCGGGCAGGTGCAGCCACTGCCTGCTCATACAGCTTGCTCACATGGGCTGCAAGGTGAAGGATACGATTGAGTGGGCATGCTCTGCTAAGCAGGGCTAGGTTTTATGAAGAAAAAAAAAAAAACAAATGATGTATTTTTAATGCATCTTTCTGCCACTTTATGGAAACCTAATGGAGTCTTTGTTACTGTGAGGGAACAGGCAGAAAGAACTTCATTCCAAAATCAAGATCAGAACATTAACAGATAAGAAATTGAATTCAATATTGAAAGGACAAGAAGCAGATTAAGTTCACACTCCCACTCTGTTTCCTGACATAAAATCTTTAAGTTCTTTCAAGATACAAATACCTGTAAATAGGAAAAGTTGCTGACATTCAGCCACTTTCTAACTGGGGTGCTCTGAGGTCTCTACCTACAGCTGAAGAAAATAACGTGGGCTTTCAGGGACCCTTATTACATTTAGCTTGCTTAAGCTTGCTTGTGCTGAATTGAGGCTGTGAAGCAGCCATAATCAACATTCTCATGGAAGGAACTACTAATTCAATATGTATAATGGAGAAATGCCAGTCTTTCCACATTTAATATTGTGACCAGCTCTGGGGCTTTAGTAAAGAGTTGCCCTGTCCTCTGACATATTTTATAAAGTGTGTTGTTTACTTTATACCTTGAAGCTAAATCATGGATCCAAAGAAATTTCCTTGTCTGAAAACAATTTTCTGTGGCAAAATTTAGGAGATGTGAGTATTTGAGAGATATGGTCCTATTAGACTATGACAATATCTCTTACTGTTCCGGGAATTACATAAGCTCAAACTTCAAAATGTGGTGTTTTATTTTTTTTTGGTCAGCTGAGCTTTTCTTTCCCACTATCTTCTTCATTAGCAATATTACATTAAAATTGCAGCTCCATTTAAGAGGAAACTGTTCAGCAAGCATTTGTTGAAGCAGTTTCTGTTTAGTTTGCACAGTATGAGATTTTTTGACAAGTAGAAATACTCTTGACATGGTATGAAGGGCAGAAAAACAACATTTTAAACATGAGCATCACTATGGGATAGAATGTAATGAATTTTTCTACAGAAAAGGCTTATGAGTTTTTATAAAGAAACAGACATCTTAACTTTTATTTGTACATATTGAAAACATTAATCAATGTTCATAAATATCCTGTGAAAACTTTAACCGAAATCCATGATACATTGTTCCATCTTTTCCCTCAGGTAGGTGAATGTTACCCCAACATGCGAGGGTTTGAGGTTAGATTTTGAAGTGTAATAAATAACCAGAATTTGCTTAGTTGCTTTGAAAAACTTGTCTGAAAAGTTGTTACTTGCATAAAAGTAGCCAAGTACTGTCATAGTTCTTATACCTAAGAAAACTCACTACATGTGGAAACCTGAGTCAAAATATCAAATATACATGCCTAAAACCAGGAATTATTTTTCAGAAGTACTGGATCATTGATACTAACAAGTTCTAATCACCTGTGAGAGTCACACAGAAGCATGTACATAGCACATAGATGAACTTACCTTTATATTGCCTCTTTAAAAATAATAATACAATACTTTTAAACTTATTACAATATTTTTAATTTTAAAAATACAGGTATTCAATTTTTATTACCTCTATCACTGAGCTTTTCAGTTGACTTCTCCCAGTCAGGGAAGGACTGCAATGAAGAAGAAATAACTGTGACTATGTGAGAACTAAAATTCACAACAACAGCATCTTGTTCAAAGGATTTATATTGTAGACAAGTGCTATCTTGTTACCCCCATTCTTGTAGTCACATTGTCAGGTATTTCAGTGTGTCAGAAAACATAAGCTGGGAAAAAAGGATATGAAGTACAATTTCCCTGTTCTAAACAGGTATTTGTTTCCTTCTTGATGACCCACTTCACAGATAGCTTTGTATTTTATATAGTTACTTTTTATTAGCTCAAATAAGCTAATTCCTAATCAAATTCAAATCCTTCTGCAAAAAATACATTGTATTAAACTCATATTCCCAACAAGTCAAATGGGAAACATATTCAGGAATTTGCAGGCTTTGTTACTGAGGAGATCTCATGTGGCTGGCTTACAATAAAGTGAATGAGAGTTAAGAGACTTTAAAGTGTTTCCTTTTTTCTCATGCTGTCTCTGAAGCAGTTAACTGGAAACCAGAGTTCCTGTGATCCAGCAGCCTGGGTTGTAACAGAACTATTGGAGACTTGGGAGCAAGGCGACACTGGTTCCTCTGTCACAGCAGGGGCACACTGAGACTGCTGCTCACAAGAGAGTTGTCCAGTGTGAAATCTGTAACTGGAAACGAAAGTGCTGAAGGTAGCCAGGACAATCAACAATTATGAGTCACTAGACAAGTTCACTGGATCTGAGCAGCATGTGAGGTTCAGCACCTGGGTCTCATCAAAGTAAATAAATGTCTGCCTAGAGGACAGATGCAGATGGAGTTACTGACAGATCATTTCTTTGTCCCTCTTTCCAGAAAAGCTGTGATCCTCCTCTATCTACCCACCTTTCCCATTACCTATTCCTCTCATTTTCCTTTTTGTGCTCTAATTAGCCATGAAAATTTGCAGATTATATATTAAAAAATGCTGCTCAGCAGTAATAACAATATTCCTCCAGACTTTTTTTGTATTATCCCAAAAGCAGGGTTTAAACTCTTACTATGGAGGTGGCTGTGGTTGAAATAAAATTCTCCCATGTGCAATGACAACAGACTGGAAACATTTTCATCCTGATGTTGGGGGATATTAAAAAAGTAAATTACTGGAAAGTAATTTTGGTTTGTGTGTTTGGGAACATATCATTCAGTAGAGCCATACTCTTCAACTGTTCTGAGCATTGCTACCCCAAATGGCAGCTGAATTCAGACCAGCTGAAGGCTGAGTGTGGCTCTGCTTTACCATTAATCTACACCAGAATTGGCACTGTGCTACTCTGACATTTGCTGCTTTATTAATGGATAATGTGTTTCAAGGCTCATACTTTCAATGCAATACAAGGGTTTTGCTGAAAGAAGTAGCTAAAAATTTGATTTTTCTCACTCTAATCAGTTTAAGGAGACTTGCAGCATTCTCCTTTTCCTCTTCTGTTCTTGGTTCTTTCACATTCATCTCTCCCAGCTCATTTTCCTGCTTTAAGATGTTGTCTATATATTCCTGGTGGAACAATGAAAAAGAACAAGAAAGATGCAGATGTAGGCTTAAAATAGATATTTACATAATCATATCAACTGCTAAGGAAAGGACACTTTTTCCACATTTCTTTAAATCAGTTGGATAGAAAAAAAGGGTTTTAAATTCCACTCTGCCAGAAAGCTATATGCAGTACAGAACTTTACTAACAGACAGGTTTGCAGAAATAATCTGTTTCCAGTGCCAGTTCTTTTTCACTTGTTTATATCTCTTTAATCTTATAGGAGATGGAGAAAGGAAGAATAGTATTTTCTTTAAATCTTGATTTTGCTCTGACAAAGTGAAGGGGTGGCTAAAGATTTAAGATACTTCATCCTGGAAAAAAAAGAATTTATTAAATACTGATTTATGTGCAATAAAAATACCCTCATTGCTCATTTATGCAATTATTACAACAATAGATCTGGGCAATGAAGAGACTTCCCTTGCCATTTTGGTGTAGAACTTTTCTTATAGTGTTGCCTTTGAAAGATCAGTATGCAAATTAAAGAATAATTTTTTATATATTTATAGACTGAAAAACTGGTAACATTTCATTCTGATAGACTTGCATATCCCAAACATGTCTGGGCTGGACAGCTGTCAGTGTTTTTCTGTTGCAAGCATGTTTTCTATGAAATGTAATGTGGGGAAGAAAATATTTAAATGGCTAAATATACTACTACTTTCTCACATTTCACATGCTGATAACTTTCAAATTTAGTCTGCAATGCCATTATCAAAACAGGTTACATGAATAAATTACAGGACACATGTATTTTGTAATTCTCTAATTCTTAAATAATAATGGGGTTTTGACTCTAAAATGTCTTCTAAGAGCATCTTCTCAATGTGAATTAAATAAATGAATGTTTTACACCAACACTGAGAAGGATAAAGCTGCTCACTTTTGGACTCCATCTCAGAACACTGGCACAGGAGGTCTAGCTTGCACCCTGCTATGAACCAGTCACTAAGGAGGGATGGCCACAAACTTTGTCAGAAGGTTACACAGCTATTTCCTAGACATGGATAGAGTAACAAAACTCAGGCTGGAACCTGGAAATGTTCCACATTGATTTATGAAAACAAATACATAACCAAGACCAGAGTGTGTCTCAGTGACCAAGTTAACTGTAGAATTATGGTGAGCTAGAAATTCTTGTTCAGCTTTATAGATTTAAATTCTTAAGAGTTTTTGAAGGAAAACAAACCCTAAGCAAAATAAAAGCAAAGTAACAGATATCAATATTGACAGTAAGGAAATGATATGTTAGAGTACTGTCTGTGATGTATACTGGGCTGGATCTCATGTATTTGCTCAGAAAATTAGGTTTCATAAGAGCTAAGTGAAACAATTGAACTTTTTGAGAAAAAAACTTACAGCACCTGTCTATAAATGAAATAATTGTTCTTCAAGCATAGTAGATTTCTTTTTCTCAGGTATATACTACACATTTATCCCATCCAATTTGTCTACTTATTTGTTCTCTATTGTTTACTGGAAGAATGAATAAATGTGGTTGAACTACCTTGAGGGAAAGCTGCAGTTTCTCTCTTAGTTCATTACAGAGTGGCTTATACTGGAATACTTGGCGGATTTGCAGTTTTTTGGGACATTTTCGCATGATTGGCAAGGACAAACGTGCTGCTCCAATGCTGAGACCCTTCCAATCACACCATCTGACTGAGGGACCTGTGATCTGCCCCTGAACAGAGAGGAGCAAACAAAAATAGCAAGAGGCTTCTTACATTACCCAAAAATGCAGCTATTGGAAATATGTCTCAGTTGAAAAGCACATGCTCTCATTATAGAATCATAGATCCAGACAATAAATCCAGTAGACTTCTGGGAACAATTTATCTATTCTAAAATATTTCCATCTGGTAAGATAAACTCCCCTTAAAGTTGCTATATCCCCTAAGTGTAAAAGAATGAGACCATTCCCTGACACAGCCCACCCTTTGCTCTGTTTCATAAACTGAATTTAACACTCACATTGTTTAGAGCTTCTTTTCCCCACAGAGACAAACATCCATTGCTTTAACAAGAAAAGACAGTTTTGAAACAATTATACCTCAGGAGCAGAAGATTCTTCCTGAGTCCTTGACTGAAGATACAGAGGAACGATACTCTCTGGTTCCTTCTTCATTATCCAGGGGGATGCTTCAGCCATAGGGTGGAGGACAGTAATACTTAAAACACCTGGTTTAAAGACACATTTTGCTAAGAATCAGTTCAAATTAAAAAAAAAATAAGTGTCTCAGACCTACAGAAAAAAACCTTCTTACCTATCTACAAAAAATTTTATTACTAACAGATAAAACTCCATGTATCCATGGCTACAGAAAATATCAGATCACTGAGTTGATTATAGAATAGTTGTACAAGTTCAGATTACTCAGCCCATTTTTAACAATAAACTGCTTATGCTACTTGCTTTGATTCTTGGTTAACAGCTCAGTTGTAGAGTGTGGGGAGTGGCCCAAACAAGGAAGAGCAGAGCATTGACCCACGTGTAATCAATACTAATCTCAGAAGTAGTACAACATATTCAGAACATGCATAATTCTTCACTGTATTCCATACTTCATACCCTGATCACTGGATGGATTCCATTAGAGATTATTTATTTGTATTGTTTGCATAAATTTTAGTGTTCGTCAAAATATTTTTTCCAGCCCAACCGAAAAACTACTTAATCTATTATAATCTATCCCACAGGTGACCTTCAAAATGGATATCACCAAGGTACTTTGTCACAATGGTACAAAATTGTGAAGCCTTGTTGTCAAGGCAAATAGAGCCAGTATTGCGAAAGGTGAAGCAGGAAG
The DNA here is from genome assembly GCA_013397155.1 of Irena cyanogastra. Lineage (NCBI taxonomy): Eukaryota > Metazoa > Chordata > Aves > Passeriformes > Irenidae > Irena > Irena cyanogastra. The sequence goes on along the minus strand of VWZV01005537.1, from coordinate 671,212 downwards.
TCTGGAAAATCAGATGTGCTACTATTACAAATGATTGCTGATTGTAAGTAAATCTTCTTGACTGGGATTTTGACTGGGCATGTATGCTCTCCATATTTCTGACCTTTTCAACTTATGCATTTTTCTGGCTCCCTCCATGTCCCTTCTTTTTTTCTTTTTCCCATGGCAGAATGATTTCATTTGGTTTCTGCAATGGGGAACCAGTCATTTGTGTGAACAGAAGTACATTTAAAAATGCGCCACACCTTGTAAGAGTGGTAAGTGGGAAAGCTGTTAATGTCATATGCTTATGACATAAATCTATGAGAAGTATGTGTTAGGACTTTATGGCTTGAAGCAAACTTCCCTTATCATCCCCTCATATCCAGGGCAACCAAACTTTCCTCTCTTTTAAAGATATTTTTTGTTAGCATGTACCTGTTACACTACAGTGTCTTTTATAGAAACACAGCACCTCCAACTAACTTTACAATGACAATCAACAATTCCAGGATGTAATTTCTTGCATTGCTACTACAAGGTGGTTGGCACCATGTGGTATTGACTATTCCAGTCATGTTTTTTCAGCTTTTTAATATGTATTCTTTCCAAAAGACAGGCTAAAGGTCAACATCAGGGCATCACTGTCCTCATTCCTACATCATTAATGGAGACTGTGATACATTCAATTTTTTTAATGATAAACACAAAGAACCTATTTATTTGGTAAATAAATATAACTTTTATTTGTGTGACTGAGAGTTAATAAAGATATGCCATTTGTTTGTTCACTTATCCCTTAACAGTGTCCTTCAGTTAATTCTCTGCTTCCCAGAGGTTTTCCCCAAACTCTTTTCTTTCACTCCTAGAAGTGTAAACCCTTATTTATAAGGGTAAAAACATTTCCTGCCCAAATAAGAATTTTCAAACTTTTCAATTCTTTCTATTAGTAGTCTGTCAGAAAAGAAACATTTTCTACCTGGCTGTTCTTGTACAGGATCCTTCAAGACTGCAGTGGCAGGATCACTGCTGGCCTCAGTCACATACTTGTGTACATCCTGTTTTCGCAGGAGCTCCGTTCCAGAACCATCTGCAGAGATGGTGAAAAACCTGCCCAGCCAAACACACACATGGGGCTGTATCAAGAAAGCAGAACTCCAACATGACGTCATCAAATGTGCAAATACAGAGTGCTGAACAAAGGGAGCACAAATCTATGAACCCTGTGAAATACTGTGCAGTGAAGAAAAGAAAGTGTTAACCTACGAATGCAATGCAGTTTACCTGGGGATATGCTCATTATAAGTGATAGGTTTGGCAACATCATTGGCTGCTGAACCTGCATCCTCCTTGCCATCAGAGCCAATGCTGGGAATGCACACATCTGTGCTGCCATCAGCCAGGACCTATGGCAGAAATTATGTGAAATTACTTGAGTTAAAAGATCCTTTTAAAACCGTGACTTGCTGGTGAACTTTAACATAACCTACCCCAGTGAAAGAGACAGAATAAACCATTTCATGCTGAGCAACTGGAAACTCACAGAAAAAAAGAAATAAGGAGGAAAACTGAAAAGACAGTAAAACCCCCAAAACATTTCTTGAAAGACATGCTGTATCATAAATACTAATATCACGTGCTGATATTTAATAAATTCCCAAGGACTGTTACACAAAAATACTCAGTCACTGGTCAAGCCAGGTAATTGTATGCTCAAGACAGACATTGATGTATACCTACTGAGTGAACTTATACAGTATTTTCCTTCTTGAAAATACTATGTGCTTATTAACTAATGTGATATTAACATATTCAAACAAGATAACTAACAATGACCTAAAAAGGAATAATAATGCCGTTTTCAATATACAATTTAAATGAGGGTGATTCAAAGGACAGTCCATGAAGTAAATCTGTTTTTAATCCTCACTTGCAGAGTTGATTTTTTGCTATAGCACAAATCATGCTAATTAAGGGAACTTTACAGGTGAGCTAAACTGTACACCATGTGTTCTGTTTCAGTCTCTCTAAAAAGGGATAGATAAAAAAAAAATATCCACCACTTAGTCAAAAACATATCAGCAACCTAATTCTGGCTACTTTAAATGTTACAAGGTTACAACTTGACTTTGAGAGAAGTTAATAAGATAAAAGTAGAATGCAGAAACTTGTTTTCTTCCATGTATTTTACCTTGAAAGTATTTCCTTCAGGATCCATCATCTCACAAATGGTGCTGGAAGTGTGTTTCATAATGTATCTCCCTGCTTGTTTCTCTTCTTCCCTGCTGCTGAAATCATAAACTTCATGGCTATAAATTGCTGAGCAATCTTCATCAAAGAAAAGAAAGCCTCCCTTGCTGGGTAAAACCTATGACAGCAAAAAGGGAAGAGATTCAATCCTCAAAGGTGAAAACTTTAATTTAAAGGTATTTTGAAAATGATGAACAGATACAAATCAAGACATTCCATACTGAATCATCCACTTTAGAGGAATCAAAAGGAGAGAAAGAAGGAATACGAGGTCCAAGAGGTAGGCTGATCTGTAATATTTAACTTCAGGAAATTTAAGACTGTGATTTAAATATATTGTACATTTGTGAGTAGGCATCTAAACATTGGCAGAGTATGAAAGAGATGGAATAATAGGATTAGTTAAGGCTATAGAGAAGGGAGGTAATAAAGGTGAGAGCTGCTGATGGCAGGGAACTTGGAACACAAAGATTAAATGTCACTGTCACAAGCTAAAAAGAATTCCCACCTGATATGTTCCCTGTGGCTTTGCTAGAACAGATGTCCCATCTCCAAAGATAGTACAACAGGTACCATCCTCACAATTTGATATAACAGTAGCAAACTCAGGATTCTCTACTCGTATACCTTTGAGCTTCTTTCTGGTGGCTTCTGAGGGTTCATCTAAGAATTAATATAGAACAATGAGATAGGAGCACATGATTCATGGAAATGTCTTAGGATTCAATTTACTTTTTCTCTCATAGTGCTGGATCTTCATCTCTTCCGTGCAAGACCTTCACAAACTTCATAGCATCTTTTATTACATATTTTTGTCTTATGTAAACAATATGCAACCTCTGAAGTTCTGAACTGTGAATTCAATACAGGGAAACCCAACAATAAAAAAATCTGCAACCATCTGTATCTGGCCAGGAAAGTACACTCTAATATATCAAGTATGGTACTAACCATAATGGTCTGGATATTTGTAATATCCAAGTTGGATCACTGAAATTCTTTGTGCTCTAAAATGTGAAGAAGCTCTAAAATGTGAAGAAATTCCTATTCAGCAACAAAAATCTTGGAAAATAAGTGAAAACAGGCATGTTAATCTGGTTATTGCCTTTCCATTGAAGAGATAGGTCAGTTCAAGGGATTTTAATTAAAATCCCACAGGGATTTTAAAATCTCCACAGGGAGATGTTCCTGAACATTGTCACCTAACTCAGTAATGGTTTTTTCCTACACTTTGTTGGAACAGTCCAGACACCCGTGCAGTAAATGTCTCCATTTTAATTAAGAAGCACAGGATTTGTCTTGCAAATGAAGCAGTCATACGGAATACAACATCAGTCAGAAGAATCACAGATGACCTTTAGCTGCACTTATTTCAGGCAAACGTAAGTTTCACGTTTCTTGGCAGGACATTTTCCACAGACATATTCAGATATTTAGTATCTCCAAGGTTGGTGAGTCCATGGCTTCACTGGGGAATGTAAAGATGCCTTGGTCCTTACATACCTCTTCAGTTAAAACTCAAAGCAGCTTCCTTGTTGTTATTATTAGGGCAGGTGGAGAGAGGGCAATGAACACACTAAAACTCTAGCACTGTGGTCTCATGGTGAAGGAAGACCATATAAGTATGAAAGAAGGAAATTCAATTACTTGTAACAGTATAATTTTTGCACTGAATATACTGCTGAAAGAAAGCAAACAAACTAAGCCTAGACTGCACTAGTGGATCTGTTTTTTAGCCTACTGGTATAAGCCACCTTTAGTATATATTTTGACAACTTTCTGCTTCACAAGATATGTCAAGTGCAAGAAAAGTAAGTGCTCCCCTTTTAGATGTTACCTGTTTCCACACTACCCTCTAGTACAGAAAGGTCTTCACATTCTTCATAAAAAGTTGTGATCCTGGTACCATCAGCATGGTCTACTATTCTGTTACCACCTGGCTTCTCAACAATTATCACTTCATCTTCTCGTACAGTCATAATCTGAAAGAATGAAGGACTACTCATTTATATTGGCACTGTGATACTTGTGACAGCAGCAACAACATTATAAAGCACCAGGACTGAAGCTCTAAAGAAGCTTGACTAGCACATCGTCATCTAATTCAGAGACAGAGGAATCACATTTTCTTCAAAATCTAAGGCTACTGCATGTCTAACAGTGCAATAACACAATGCGTAGGATGCTTTTAAAGAATAAATCCTACAACTTATGTGATGGCAGCCCTGTCTCTTAGCTTCTAGGCAGTGCTATTGTAACACAAAAGCAGTTAATACCGTTCCATCAGGTGGGTTCGTGGCCTGATACATAAAGAGTGGCTTCAGATCCATTCTTGTTGCACCCTCTGTGCCCACTCGAATGCCTAATGGAGTTGTTGTTATCCAGGTTCCTGCCTTAGGTTGTGTAGAACTGGCCTTTTCAAACTCCTCAGACTTCTGTGAGTGTAGTGATGTCTTGTCACTGCCTTTTCCTGCAGAAATAAAAATTTGTGTATCAGACTTGATATTCTCTAAGGAAAAAGACAACACCAGTAAAATTTAGAGTTTGTGAACATTGCTTTCGACAGAATTGCAAAATGAACTATTTAACAGGCTAGAAGAAAATTACAACTTCTGCTACTCAAAGACATGATCTGAATTAGCCTTATCTAATGTGCTTCCTTACAGAAGAAGTAATTAGTATGCTAATGCCATCAGTCCTATGGTGCATCAGAAGAAAAGGATGAAGATGTCATTATGAAAGGCAATTGGAGAGATCTTATTAGGAATATTATAGAGAACTCTTGTCTCCCATATTCAAGAAAAATAGACTAAGCGTATATGAAAGACAAGAGCATAGTCCAGAGAGCAGGCTGAAAGACTTAGAGCAAATATCTAGCAAAAAACCACCCCCAAAACCAAAATGAGATGAAACTCTTCACTAGAAATTTGTCAAGAATAAGCAGAGGAGAAGAAAGGTGGAGAAGATGAAAAAGCGATCATAAATAGAGGATAAGGAATAAAGGACCTATGCTGGTCACAGATGCTGAGAATTCATATTAGAAAATGGTTTGTCTGAGTTGTTCTCATCTTTGCAGGAATCTAAAGGAATATCTTAAGAAAAAGGACTGGACTTGACTCAAAAAGTCTCTTTTTGAGACACCTTTCTCTTTGGAAGCAATTTTTTTCACCTATTTCCAATAAATTGTATGTTAATACGACAGGTCAGAATTACTCTGTGTACTAAGTAACACAGACAGTGATCTTGGACTACACTCTGAGATATGAAATAAACATTATTTGGTTTTTTCTCAGTCAAACAAAATACAGTAAGAATGGCTATATTACCACCAACCACAAGTCCATACAACCAATTGATAATGACCAATAGTAGGTACCTTGGAATACACAGGTGAGAAAGAAAAATGTATCCTCTGTGAGAGAAGTATTTCTTAATACAAAGACTAAAAACTGTAAGACAAAAGTAAGAATTTAACACTACTGTAGTTACAAGGATTTCTTTTAAAATACCTGGTGTTCACTCTGATACCAATGAAGTTCTTACACAACTTTTTACTTATTAGAGTCCTACCATGTTAGAAAAAAAAAATTTGGAGTAGGAGAGAAGTGATTTGCTATGAAGGTAACATAGCAGTGTGCAGCAGCTGAGTACAGATAAAATTGCATTTTCACACTGTCAGAATTTTCAGACTAAAGAAATATGCTCTTTATTAAGTATCATTAGCCCTACTAATTTTATACCTGTCCAAAACACAAGAAATATTACCTTTCTTAGTGCTGGTCTCAGATGAAATGTCTGATTCCGATAAGGGAATTTTCCTCCATATTTCATCTGGAATTGGAGGTGGTGGTAGGACAGGACCAGAATCCGGGCTATTACTCACTGTGCCATCAGCAAACAGAATCTACAGAAATCAAGGACATACTAGAGGTTAAAATCAGTTCAAACACCACTAGAAAGTCTTAAACGAATGTGTCACAAATGTGATAGTCACTAGAAAACTGTGAGTGATGGAGAGGAAAAAAGTAAAATCTCTCAGAATGAATACAAGAAATAAAGAAGCTATCTTAAAGAGAATAGAACAGACTATTTCAGATGGAAGGGATCTACAATGATCACCTGGTCCAACTGCCTGACCACTTTAGGCCTGACCAAGTTAAAGCATCTTGTCAATGGCATTGACCAAATGCCTCTTAACACTGACAACCTCGGGGCATTAACCATCTTTCTAGTAAGCCTGCTCCAGTGTCTGACCACTCTCCTGGTAAAGAAATGTTTCCCAATGTCCAGTCTGAACCTCCCTTAGTGTCCTTTTGAGCCATTCCCATGTGTCCGGTCAGTGGATCTCAGCGAGAAGGGATCAGCACCTTCCTCTATACTTCCCCTGTCAGTGAGCTGCAGAGAGCAAGGAAGTTGACCCTCAGCATCTGTCTCTCCAAAGCAGTGCCTTCAGACACTCCTCTCAGGACGCACCCGCCAGCCCTTGCACCAGCTTCGTTGCTCTCCCCTGGACTCACTGCAGGACCTTCCCATCCCTCTGAAGTGGTGGTGCCCAGAACTGCTCCCAGCACTGCAGGTGAGGCCGCAGCAGTGCTGAGCACAGCGGATGATCCCCCTCTGCCCGGCTGTGCTGCCGTGTTTGATGCCCCCAGGACACGGTTTCTGCCCTCTGGGCTGCCCGGGCACGCCCTGCTGACTCTCACTGAGCTGCTGCCCACCTGCACCCCCAGGGCCCTCCCTGCAGGGACTCTCCAGACTCCTCTCCCAGTTTGTACTTGTGCCTGGAGAGTAATCTCTGTCTCACATGTAGGATCCAACAGTTAGTTTTGTTAAATTTCATCCCGTTTGTCACTGCCAGAAGGAGTGCTATTTGCTGCAGTCCACGGATACAATTAATTGGAACTCTTCTAATAATAAAAAGGCATTATAAAATAAACAGTAAAGATTATTCTCTGACTAAATGGTTATAGGTTAATGACTTTTTCTTGGTAGCAGTGATAATGTATCTGTATTGACACGTTGATCTGTACTGAGACATTCCAGTCTAGGGCTGCTGTGAATTTTTTAGCCATTATGATAGTTAACAAAAAGAAGTCTTGGTTATTTATCAAATTATATCTGGTTTCTGAGATCCATTACACTCAACTCTTGATATGCATGTTCTCTGTGCGTAAGATAAACTCTAGAATTACTCCAACCATCCCTAAATTAATTTATAAATACACTACAACGTAGAAAAGAAATGGACAACATATAGAAATAACTCTTGAAATTGTTACTGTAAGGAATTAAGTATTTCTTCTTTTTTGAACGCTTATGCAATAGATTTATGATTAGTCATAGACAGTAAGTTAATATAAAGAAGGATGCACTCATAACCTGTTTAAACAAAGACTACTGTAAAATCATTTTAGGCACATAAGATCTACATTTTTCTATCAGGAAAGGGTATGTTGTGAATATATAGACATACAGCAGCTATTTCTGAAATGGATACGTTTCTCAGGAATCCTGACTAAACGTTTCAATATTGAGTGTGATTAATAAATGTAAAGAACTTACACTAGGCATTGTGGTCTACTTAGACAGAAAAAAGAAATTTAGGAAATAAGGAATTATTTTGATAGATTCTGAGTCAAATTAGATGACTCCTCTTTTCATCTGTTTGCAAACTACATGTAGAGTCTTGGAGTTTTAAAAAAAGTTGCTTGTAGATTGAGTACAGTATTTGTAAAGATAGCCTATATCACCTTAACTGTACCAAAATTCTACACAACAAAAATATGTGTAAACAAAGCAGGTACTTAGGAATATACAGACTTTTTTTCCTGAAAATTTAGGATACGTAAAGGTGTCCGCAGGACTGGATAATAGTTCAGGTCTTTTCTGGATCCCATATGAGTGTTTAAACTGAAAAAAACATATGAATGCTTTCATATTGCCAAAAATACTCAAAGCTGAACTAATCCACACTTCAGAAGCTTAAGTTTAGGAATGTAGTTCTCTGAACCATATTCAACTATTTCCTAATCACAAAGTTGCATAAAACCTTCTCATGCTTGAAATTTTCATACTTAAATCTCCCTAAGTTCTGACTCTGAAAAAAGCCAAGAGTATTTTAGTATTGACATGGCTGCATAATTTGGTATTACTTAACTTCTTCATCTACAAACTGGACACTTCTCCATCTCAGTAGACAAAAACAAGTTTAAGGGAAATCACCTTCCATTACAATGAATTGTACTAAATTGTACTGCTTGCAATGAATTCTACCAAACATACCTGGGTAGATCCATCCATCAGATACTTTATGACAGTTCCTTGACTAGTGATGACTCTTGACACTTCTTGTTCCGTTTGCCTCGCTGGAGGTGAATAAAGACGAGAGTTCTTTACCTTTTGGGGATAACTCTGTCTAACCAGAATTTCCAGAGGAGGCCACTTAGCCTGTGCACTTTCGGTGTCTTCGTGCTTTATTTCACCTTCCGTAACCTGATGTTCCTCCTCTCCACTTTGTGTAACCTCTTCCTTCTCTCCACTTGGCATAAACTCTTCCTCCTCTCCTTCGTCTGCTTTGGCCTTACTTTCCTCTACCATCTCTTTCTCTGCTTCAGTGGCAGTGGCCTCGCCTTTCAAATCTGAAAGCAAACTTTGTATTACTTAGTACTGCATAGCACAAATTCAAACAGTGCTACACACCCAGGATCATGGTGTCAACAGAAGATATGCAACTTCAGGTAAGACTAACTCTCCTTGGCTGAATCTGTAATCCACAGAGTACAAGACTGATGCTGATTTCAGAGCAAAGTTCAAAACAGTCACCTACTCAGAAACTCTGCATCCTCTTGTGAAGGTGGCTGTCCTTCCAAAGGAAAACAAGGGAAATTTGAAGATGGATTTATTATGGATGCCAAACTTTTGGAAGACTAACATCAGGTGAGAGGAATCCCCTAACTGCCCATAAAGGTGAAAAAAAACCCCAACTTAGTTTCACCAAGTTTGAATTTGTATAAAAACCCAAGTAACATATTCTATCTGCTTGAGCAAGTAAATTTCTTAGATTAAATGATGGCAGTGTTTTGAGTATGCTAAGGGGTATAATTATGGTAATTTTAAATATTACTGTATTTTATATTTATTACTCCATGTAAGTATCTGTAATTGTTCTGTTCACCTCAACTACTCGGCATTCAATTTATGTTTCTTACCAAACTATGTATGTTTGAGAACACTCTGCCTGTTCTTTACTTCAGACCAGGTTAATCAGAGCACATTTACTGGGCTGTACAGAGTTGTACATAGGTATTAAATTACATCTGTACATGGCTGTTTCTAAAACTAACTAGATGGCAACAAAATTCACATTTCTCTGCTTCAAAACTTAACAGCATGACTGAAAAAACCCAACATGCAAAGATGAACCTAACACTGATTTTCAAAAACACTGGAAAAAGAAAATTATTGCAGATTATTTGTCAGGCACAGAAACTTTAAAGTGTCCATATACCCAGTCAGTCTTCTAAAGGAAATCCAATGATAAGGGCAGAAATGCTTATTGTGAGTGTTTTTTCTGTATGTACTGGATGGCATAGACCAAAGGACTCCTGTGAAATAATTCCTGTTAGAAACTGATTGCATCTTTTAGAAAACCAACAAAAAACCTCCTGATTTTAAAACAACCTGCAGCAGAAACTCCATCACAGCCTTGGTTAGTTTTGTAAACCATTCTTACTATTTATGAGTGTAACATACTTGCAACCGACTATAACTTAAATCTAGTATAAAGTCTTAGTTTTCAGTTGCTAGCCCCTGAAAATTGTAATAACTTTGTATATTGTGTTTACAAGCTATCATCAAAATTCTGTTTCTTATACTTCCAGGCTGGCACCAGTCACTCCTTTGACCTTTTCTTTGGTAATTAAATGGAGTTCTCTGGTGAAATGAGCCCATTATACGATACATCTTCTCATGCTTTAATCATTGTTGTCATTCTTCCCCGAATCTTTCAAATTATTAACATTTTGTCTTGGGAGCTTAAGTACATATGCTTTCAAAGGAAATGCAGATACAGGTAATGTAACCATCTTCCCACTATCATTCAAGATTCCTCAATATATATGTATTTATTTATTGAATTTGCTTGTTTTTCTTTAGTATTCCAATCTATATGCATATTCAAATGATTTTCTGACATGACTCCCAAGGGCTTTTTAGGCTTGCTACTTCCTTGCCCTCAATCTTTTATGTTAAATAACTTGTGATTCTAGATTTCATATTTGTTTGAATAAAACCATATTATTCATGTTGCAAATACTATTAAATAGAGATTATGATAGACTTAGCATTCTGACATGTTAACAACATTAGAGTTATATCTAAACCCATCAATGAAGAAATAATTTTCTTCTGTATCCTTAGCTTCTCTTAAATTCCTTACTTTGCAGTGTCTCAGAAAACTAACCTCGAAGCTTTTCACCGAGGAAAGTTAATACAAGTCCATTGGGACAGGAGACATTCAAACTCGGAAAAGCAGGAGCATCTGACATCTCTTGTGTTTGGGGAACTGGTTCTTGCATTTCCATCTACAGAATGAAAAATTAATTAANAACTACTCCAGGGCTGTACCTTGCTTAGCCTTACTGACATTTTCCCACTGATTGACTTGAATTACTACTGCAGAAAACCAGTTTACTTCTAAATACTTCTGATGATGATACAAGCTCACATAAGAGATGATGGGGTTTTTTTAGGTCTTTACAGAAGGCTATTCTGTCTCTCAACTCAAGATCAAACAAACCCAAACCAATCCTTTTAAATCTTTCCCATTGGTTAAGTTTTCTAGACCTGTAATCTTTCTTCATGCTTCCCTTAAAACTTTCAGTGTGGCCCATATTATTCTTGCAGTGCAGTATCCATCACTGGACACAATACTCCAACTGAGACTCTACCAGCCCTAAAAGAAAAATCACTTCACATATTTAGCAGGCTATACTCCTCCATATTCACATCTCAGTGGTCTTTGCCCTTCTCACAGGAAGATGGCATTGTTGACTTACAGATAGCTTGTGATCCATGACAACTCTCAGACCTTTCTCTACAGAACTGTCACTGACAAAATTGTTATCCATTCTGTAGATATATACTGATTATTTATATGTAATTGTAGAACCTACCTCTTATTCTTACTGAATTTGCATCCTGTTTTAAAGACTATGTCCATGTGAATTTGTCAAGTCTGATTTGGATTCTAACCCCGTTCTCCAAAATACTTGCACACTCACACAGACAGGTGCTGTACGCACTAATATGGATACTCTCTATCCAAAGTAATTCCAAACCAAATAGTTAAAAGCCTTTTGGTTTAGAAGTAATCCTGACAGAATTTTTAATTATAGGGCTATTTTTCTACAGGGCTCATTTGTGCCACAAAATTGCTGCATGTTACGCTGAGTGCTGTTTGGCAGCTCCCTACACCACTCTCCATGCTGAAAGTAGGTAAGGAGCCCTTTCAGTGGATATGCACAGAATGTGTTTTGCAACAACAGCCACAGTGTTACTTCAACCACGAGGTACTAAAAACTACTTCAGAACAGAAATTCAGAATCTGCTTTCCAAAGGTTCATTCGTACTTTCCAAAGACCTGTATTGTGATAGAAGTACTTCAGTTAAAGGCAAAAGTAACTTCCTCAAATTGCTGGTCCATGGCTTGTTATCAGCTGGAAAGACCAAATTACAGAGCAAGATTCTGCAAAACTGTCTTCACTAATTTGCTGGTTGGTTGGACTTTTGAGTATGGGTTTTGGGAAGTCCAAAAAAATTCTACTCGGTTAAACTAAAAATTTAGCAGTTCTTGTAACTGAGATATTAATAATCATAGAATGGTTCAGGTTGGAAGAGACCTTAAAGATTATCAAGATCCAACCCCCTTCAGGGACAGTTTCCACTAGATCAAGGTGCTCAAAGCCCCTTCCAACCTGGCCTTGAACACTTCCAAGGATGGGACATCCATAGCTTCTCTGGGCATCTGTTCCAGTGCCTCAACCACCTTCACAGTAAAGATTTTCTCCCTAATATTTAATCTTAATCTTTCATCTTAAAGCCATTTCCCCTTGTCCTGTCGCTACAAGCTCTGGTAAAAAATCCCCCTCCAGCTTTCCTGTAGCCTCACTTAGGTACGCTCTAAGGTCTTCTGGAATGTTCTCTTCTCCAGGCTGAACAACCCCAATTGTTCCAGTTTGTCTTTGCAGGAAAGGTGCTCCAGCCCCCTGATCATGTGCAGTTTAACAGCTGTAACTGTAAAGCCAAAATTGACAAAAGTATGTGGGCCATGGCAGACTTGCTGCTTTACATCACATANACAGAATGAAAAATTAATTAATTTTAAAATAATAAAGAAAAAAATAGAGTACAGATTTAATTTGTACAGATTCCATTTTAACAATACTTTTTTTTTAAAGTGCTATCTACCACTGATATTTAACATTTTCGGAGTTTATGGATTCAGAAGTGGAAACATTAGTTATTTTCTTTGATTATGCTATATTCTTTCATTCACCTTGAAGAATCATCCCCTCAAAAACCTATGTAACAATGGACTACACTATGCCAGTAGTCATAAGATGAAAAAAGTTCTGGGTTGCAGACATATGTAACAGAGAGAACCTGTCCTGCTATTATCCTATATTCTTGTTTTTTAGGAATAGAAATATAGGGGGGAAATGGCAGATATTTTGCCAACCATTTTTCAGCATAAAAGATACTGTATATTTTACAGTTAATTTACATAATATTACTGGTAATTAAGGCTACTCTCAATACCCTAAGACTGTAGTCACAGCATCATGAGGTAGAAGTCACAGAATAGGGCAGAAGTAACCCTCAGTTATCATCTACTTCTCCCTGTCTAATGGTAAAAACAATAATCAAGTATAACTATACCATTAGCGAAAAGTTCTAACGTAACGTAGTCTAAAAATTTCCAGGGCTGGAGGTTTCCTGGTAAACTACTCCAGGGCTGTACCTTGCTTAGCCTTACTGACATTTTCCCACTGATTGACTTGAATTACTACTGCAGAAAACCAGTTTACTTCTAAATACTTCTGATGATGATACAAGCTCACATAAGAGATGATGGGGTTTTTTTAGGTCTTTACAGAAGGCTATTCTGTCTCTCAACTCAAGATCAAACAAACCCAAACCAATCCTTTTAAATCTTTCCCATTGGTTAAGTTTTCTAGACCTGTAATCTTTCTTCATGCTTCCCTTAAAACTTTCAGTGTGGCCCATATTATTCTTGCAGTGCAGTATCCATCACTGGACACAATACTCCAACTGAGACTCTACCAGCCCTAAAAGAAAAATCACTTCACATATTTAGCAGGCTATACTCCTCCATATTCACATCTCAGTGGTCTTTGCCCTTCTCACAGGAAGATGGCATTGTTGACTTACAGATAGCTTGTGATCCATGACAACTCTCAGACCTTTCTCTACAGAACTGTCACTGACAAAATTGTTATCCATTCTGTAGATATATACTGATTATTTATATGTAATTGTAGAACCTACCTCTTATTCTTACTGAATTTGCATCCTGTTTTAAAGACTATGTCCATGTGAATTTGTCAAGTCTGATTTGGATTCTAACCCCGTTCTCCAAAATACTTGCACACTCACACAGACAGGTGCTGTACGCACTAATATGGATACTCTCTATCCAAAGTAATTCCAAACCAAATAGTTAAAAGCCTTTTGGTTTAGAAGTAATCCTGACAGAATTTTTAATTATAGGGCTATTTTTCTACAGGGCTCATTTGTGCCACAAAATTGCTGCATGTTACGCTGAGTGCTGTTTGGCAGCTCCCTACACCACTCTCCATGCTGAAAGTAGGTAAGGAGCCCTTTCAGTGGATATGCACAGAATGTGTTTTGCAACAACAGCCACAGTGTTACTTCAACCACGAGGTACTAAAAACTACTTCAGAACAGAAATTCAGAATCTGCTTTCCAAAGGTTCATTCGTACTTTCCAAAGACCTGTATTGTGATAGAAGTACTTCAGTTAAAGGCAAAAGTAACTTCCTCAAATTGCTGGTCCATGGCTTGTTATCAGCTGGAAAGACCAAATTACAGAGCAAGATTCTGCAAAACTGTCTTCACTAATTTGCTGGTTGGTTGGACTTTTGAGTATGGGTTTTGGGAAGTCCAAAAAAATTCTACTCGGTTAAACTAAAAATTTAGCAGTTCTTGTAACTGAGATATTAATAATCATAGAATGGTTCAGGTTGGAAGAGACCTTAAAGATTATCAAGATCCAACCCCCTTCAGGGACAGTTTCCACTAGATCAAGGTGCTCAAAGCCCCTTCCAACCTGGCCTTGAACACTTCCAAGGATGGGACATCCATAGCTTCTCTGGGCATCTGTTCCAGTGCCTCAACCACCTTCACAGTAAAGATTTTCTCCCTAATATTTAATCTTAATCTTTCATCTTAAAGCCATTTCCCCTTGTCCTGTCGCTACAAGCTCTGGTAAAAAATCCCCCTCCAGCTTTCCTGTAGCCTCACTTAGGTACGCTCTAAGGTCTTCTGGAATGTTCTCTTCTCCAGGCTGAACAACCCCAATTGTTCCAGTTTGTCTTTGCAGGAAAGGTGCTCCAGCCCCCTGATCATGTGCAGTTTAACAGCTGTAACTGTAAAGCCAAAATTGACAAAAGTATGTGGGCCATGGCAGACTTGCTGCTTTACATCACATAAAGTCATAAAGACTAAGTTCATTAACAGCTGCCAATAGGTACATCTGAGAACAACTGAAAGAGTAAAAAATATCCTTAAGAGCACCACAAATTGTTAGGAATTAGTAAAGGCACAGCTCAAAGCCCTCTGAGAAGAATATAAGTTCCTTTTACAGAAGTTCATGCATTTGAATCTTTGTTTCTTTGGATTGGATATTGTCTCTTCTCTCACCTTTTGTTCTTCTTTCTGTACCAGGTCAACAGGTGATGAAGGGGCTAATTTGCCACGATTTCCTTTGCCAGAAGCTTTTCCTGATTTTCTTCTGCCAGACTTATCTTTTTTTCCCAGAGCTGATGTAATAGGAGAAACTGTTGTTGGAATTACCGTTGGAAGATGAACAGAAGGGATGTTCAGAATGCTTGCTAAAACAAGACCTGTTTCATCATCTAAGGAAGGGAAAAGCGAGATTTTCAATGCAATTAAGCTTAATAAATGTAGATGGCCACATTTTATTTTTTAAAAAGATTTTGTACACTGAATTTTACCTTAGAAATAATAACCTCAGTGGGGGAGTTTGTTATTTCAGATAGAGGGACTAAATATGTAAGAGTATTTAGAAAATCTTTCCACAGATTGACTACTTATTAGCCTAAAAGACATTTTGAAACTATTACTTCCCACAAGTTGTCACTTGGTCATCACCTCAAAAATAAAAATTTACAATTTAAAAATTCTTTTTTACTTCCAGAATACTTAGAAGTGGAGACATTCTGAATCTAGTATCTAGTAAATGATCACTGTGTTATGATTTATCATGGACTGATCCAGCACAGACTGACTCTACAAATTT
>VWZV01005537.1:552697-647773 GCA_013397155.1 Irena cyanogastra | reverse complement strand
TTTTGCTTGATTCTTTACTTCCTTTACGTTTGATACCCTGTCCTTTCTTTTTACTTTCCAATATTTCTTCCTTCTCTTGTTTTTCTTCCTTTTCTTCCTCTCGTAATCGGTCCTGCTCAATCTTCCAAGCCTACGTTCAACATTAGGAATTAAACAGACTGTGTTTATCTTTGCTCTACAAGATGTCTCATAAGTGCATGCTGAAAAGAGTAGAAGCAAACAAAACCAAAGGAATCAAAGTTCTAAGCTAAGACACGTTTCCAAATGTGTCGAAAGTCCTACAATATTATGTACCAAATTTTGGATAAAATTAGTGATTATTCAATCTACAACAGCAGCCATTGTTGACCACAGGAGATGAATCAGGTAATTATTCATATCTTACACAATCAGTCACAGAATGATTTTGTTCAATACTTTTCCATAATGTTTACCACCAAACCACAATGCATCATTGGTATTAGTTTATTCCCCAAATGCAACTCTGAGATGAAATGATTTTATTTTTTTACAGAAAGAGGAATGAGGTGTCAATGCTAAAATTATCAGCTTGCATCAGGAAGACATTTGAGATTTTCTGGAGTATTTAGGGTTTTGTAGCACTTTATAGTCTAAACATATGAAAGGAAAAGCATTTCTGGGGAAGAAATAGCAAGCATTGAGAGTTACAAGCCAGGCGTTAGCCTCAATTGAGCTGTGACAGTTAACCTCATTTCCTATCTACATTCCATATCAGGACTTGAATTGCACAGCATTACACAGTGTGAGGAAGATGAGACATAATATGTCTGTGAGGAGTCAAAAAAAAGCAGGGGAATACAATACCAATAAAAATAGATTTGTGCAGATTAATAGGTAGTACCAATGCTAAGACCAAAACAACTTTGTGCTTAATCCCTACCTTAGCGAGAAATTTACTGTGCAAACCTGGGCAAGTCAATTAATCCGTAGTGAATGGTCATGGATCCATCTATAAAATAGGATTCTCTAACATAAGGGAACTCTGAGGTACCATATTTACATTCCCTAATTTCAAAGAGCTGCAGACAGTGAAAGTACAGTTGGGTACACAAGTACTTCCATAAATCTAGATCTTATCTTTTCATACCTTTAAAATCAGCATACTTTGGTAAGTAGTAGGACATTCTCCATAACTTTTACTTCTTAGTACTGCAACTATAAATTGCTTTGGAATGCCTAATCTAAGTCCAAATAGTTTTCTCTTAAGAAAACAACATAATGACTTACAATCAATAAGGAATAAATTAAAGAAAATAACATATACAAAAACAACAAATAGCAGAAAAACTAAGAGGACTCAGCCAAGCCTATGTAAAGAACAAAGGCTTACCTTCCTAAGGAAGCAGTGCTATCTAGTCCATTTCAGAAACACATATATTTTTGCCTCACCTTTAGAGAATCTTCTCTGATAATGAGACTTTCTTCATTCTTGGATTGAGACTCTGTTACATTCTCAGGTTCAGACGTGTTTCCTTTGAAAAGTGAAAGGGAGAATAAGCAAGGTTATAAATATGGGAAAATAGAATAATTTTGAAAAATGGGGAAAAAAAAGATGTGCAAGTAAATGAAAAATGTATATTTAAAAATAGGGAAAGCATAATAGTACAATAAAGAAAACCTTAAATACATTTAGAAATAAAATAGAAAGTTTGTTTAGGTTAGAAGAAACGTGATTCTCATAACTGGGGACCAAATACACTAAATAATGTATCAACAACGTGTGCAAAGACTGGCTCTCTGCTTCTTGCTGTTGAAGGCTTTCCTTTGGCAGTAAGTTTGTTTGGTTTTAACTGAGCCAGAACAAGCTCAATACCAGAGTCATAGACATTGCAACCTTTCAGGGCAAAAAAAACTGAATAAATACTGTCTGAACCTTCAAACCTTCACTGAAGAAACACTCACCATATCCCTTGCTTACTATTACAGCTTTACAGCATCTATGACTTATGAAAAGAGTATCTTCTGTAAGTGTGGTTTTATACTATGCTTGGATACCCCATATTTACCTTCTAGAAAAGATAATTTAAACTAAATTAAATTAACACTATCAGAAACTTCTAGTTAAATTCCTTTGTATGATAAAGTAGAAATTGCAGTGTCAGTGAAATTGAAGACACCTAAGGACACCGTTGCCCATCTGTGTGTTCCAGCTAGAGGTGATTATGTCCTTTCAGCAAGTGAACAACTCTATGAATCACAACTGTCATGAAGCACCACATGGGCAAGATTCAATCTAGCTCCTGTGACAGCTAGAGATGTACAAATTATGATTTAGTAGTCATAACTGTACTTTTAGTTTCCAGACTATAATCAGAGGTGTTAACTGGGTTGAGGAGTAATGTTTCTATTTTTGTAAATGCTAACTGCTAGTCCCGGGAGGTTTCAAAGTGCATTCTCAAGAAAGGTAAGAAAGCAAAGGTTAAACATAAACAAATCATTGTTAATACCAGTTAAATATACAAGTAGACAATTTTGACAAAAATTCCTTTTTTGTCAATAGAGGTTTTCAGATTCTGCTGCCTGCTGAACAGTTATCGTATGAACTGCTTACAATTTTCACAACACAAAATATTGCTTATAATTCAAGTTTGCTCTGCAGTCTTGTCAATTCAAGTTTCCAGTTTTAGCTTCTAGCCCACAGCTTATGACTTCCAGCTTTTATCCTGCCCTTTAAAAAGGAATTTTCCTGAACCATGCTGCCAGCTTTAACTACTGCTCACCTCTTCATATGTTCAGTCATCTGAACAGATTCATATTTGTATGTAATCCTTAATCTCATTAGATAAGCACAGCTATCAAAAATGTAAATTGCTACTAAGGTGTCAGTTTTCAGAACAGAGAAAGATGCAGAATATATAAATATACATACATTTAATTAATTCCAAAACATATTTATACCTATATAGATGTCAAAACAGCGTCATTCTATGAAAAGATATATGCAGTTCTGCTCTGAACAAATCTGTGTCTCAGCACTTAGAATGAAAAATCAATTTCCTAGAATACAACAAAAAGATACCCACTTCTGGCTTTCTTGGTAAAGTCAGTTTTTTTGACAGCGCTGGCAGACAGTCCTAGAGGGCCTTCTGCTGTAGCTTTTTCCAATTTAAAAGAGTCTATTTCCTTACCCATCTTCTCTTTTTGGTATTTAGCTTCTTCCTCTTTCACCCAGTCTTCAATTGAGTTGGCCACAAACTCAAGATAGCTCCTGAAAAGCAGAATATACCTCTATATAACATAATATGGTATTCACTAATATAATTTCAAGTCAAACAAGATCACTTGGCTTCTCAGTTTCTTATACAAGTATTATTCTATAATCTTTGAGACAAAACTTGTATTTGAAAGGATTTCTCTCCGTTTTTGCAGGAACTGGTACTTTTGCTTGGCTGGTATTTGCTTAGTACATTTTACACTTGGAATTTTGGTTATCCTTAATGCAAAGAAATATAAGAAACTTGTCTGCCAAAAAACACCTACTAAAGAAAAATCCAGGAAATAGAAAACTTCACGACATTCAGTTCCAAAAGCTTTAGACTCATTCTCATTGTTTTACCATGGAATAACTTATTTTCTTAGTTGCTTTTGATCAATGTTGATTTTTAGAATACGTATTATTTGTTCGTTCAGAAACTGAAATGCTATTGTATATAATGCAAGCTCTTCTTTATCAGTGTGACAAGAAAGGTGTTTGGAAATTGTCATCCAAATCTAGATGAGAGAATCAGTGTACCATAACCTGCCATGAATTAAGAATACTCACAAGTAACAATTAAGTGAGAACTCGAAGTGAGAACTGAAAGACAAACTGATCCAGAGTTTGCTGCTGATATCTGCAGTTGCATTGTCTCATCTTCCAAAGGTGTCTGAAATTACTGCTAAAGTAGCTCACTGTAAACAACTGCTTACAAAAAAGGAGGAAGCCTGGGAATCTTATATGCAACTGCCACTCAACCCCTCATTTGGAGTTTTATCACAATTCTTGAAAGTAAAATTTTTCATGCGTGCAAAATTGCAAGGAGCTTTTGAAGAATGCATCAAATTCAGTTGCTGAGCATATATAATATCTTCATGATATTTTGTATTTACAAATTCAAGATTATTCAATTGTATTCAAAACTCTATGTGGAGTGGAGGCTTTTGGGTATGAACATGCAGACAATACAATCAATTCTTGACCTCATATCAATTTTAAAGTTCTTATTGGGGCAGTATGCCCAAGAGAATTAATATGCAAGTCATGTACGCAGGTTGGAATACACAGTTCAGGTACAGCTGCAAGATATACAAGTCTCTCCCAGCTTCTGCAATGTAGGTGGAGTCTGCCTTGGGAAACTTGTGTGGAGAAACTGTTGATCACATATATACTTAGTAAGGAAAAGGTTATTCTGTTCATATCTGAAGAAAAGTGTACAAGCTATAAAAAGCTATGGTGTTGAAAACAAAAGGCAGAACTAGTCTGGAACATAGAGTTGCCAGTACTGGAATAACTTGAAGATGAATATATGTTATAAATAAAAAAGACACTATTCGTGTGGAAAATATTTTAGGCCAATGAAACAGTCATTCAAAGTCTAAAATACACATTCTATTAATATATATTCTGATGTCACTACTGCCAATGTCTGACTCAGAAGCATTTCTCAGAAAGGATTATTCTTTTCCAGTAACTTGTGTAATATGTTTACTATGAAACTATAAACAAATGTCATTAAGATTAACTTTGAGCAAAATAATGGTTTTGATAATGCCTGAATTCATTTGGCTTCCTGATAGAGCGGCTGCTTATTATAACCAGAATTAAAATGTTTTGCATACACACCTATCATTGCAGGTACACGTGTCCATGCCTTTGGATTCCCTTTCTCAGTGACATCCACTAGATTTCACATGCAGCTTTCTGCTGCGTACCCTTTAAACAGTATAATTTCTGAATTTTTGGATGTTCTACATAAACTACAGGACTTGTTATCCATAAAGAAGGAAAGTAACTGGGATCTCCAGGAGCAAAAGCTGCTGGAATGTCAGAAATTTAATTTCCTCTTTGTATGAGAATTTGCTGTAACAGGTCTCACTGTAATCAAAATGGAATTATTCCGTGATTCTGTAACCAACTGATTAGTAGGTAACAGATTTATATTCCAGACAGCAACTATGGAACAGGCCTACAAAGATGGTCTGTAGTCTATAAGCTGTCACATTAAAGAAGTAACAAGTGAACACAGATAGAGAACTCTTATCTGAGAAATTGTCAAGCACTGCATCTATTGTGCATTTGTAACTCTTCTGTGGTGAAATGTGATTCTTAAAGCTATACCAAAAATTAGAATGATAGCACTTTTAATAAAATAAAAATCAGTAAATTACTAAAATCACCAGGAGTCAGTTATTTCATACAAAGGTAAAAACAAGTAATACTACTCTTAATTAATAAAGAGAGTTTGTGCCCATTTCTGGCAAGGATCTGGAAGCTGCAGGCAATGGCTTGAAGCACTCCAGGTATTTAATGAGTGTCTTCCACAGAAGTGTTATGTTGCTTGGAAACCCACATTAGCAAATATTTATGATACTTTGTCTGGATATCTGAAATAATCTTTATAAATAAGGATGAATAAAGTCTGAAAAATGTGCTGATTATTTTGCAGAGTATAGGCAGGTATCAATGCCACATAACAGAACCAGAAGAGGACCTATAGCTCTTCAAAAATTCTAAGTAGCATATATAGCAATGATGTTGCATGTGTCTAGTAAACGAGAGCAAAGCCAAACCATCTTGTCAGCATTCATGCCATTTTATCTAGGAACTCCTTGCTGCTTTGAAACAGAATCTGCTGAAATGTCACTGGACAAAGAAGGCATGCCCCAAGCAGAAGTTATCTTTAATGCCTAAGCCTTGTTTCCAGGGGATGTGGAAGAGTAAGAAGTAGAAAGCACACAGTTATTTTCATCCTCAACTGAATTATAATGCAGATAAAATGCATAATTTCTCCTTTAGATGCAAAATAAGCAGCTTTTCTTTTGCAGGCATCAAGAACCTCTCCTGTCTCTCAGTTGCTCTTGATCTATTTCAATGAATGCCCTTTCAAGGTGGCCAGCAAATCAAGGCGACCCAGAGATGAACAGTGGTTGTTTCAGGGACAAATGCTTCCTGAGGAAGTCTGGTACCTCCCTCTGCTTCTACAGCACCAATATGGTGTTGGGATGAGGCGTTACTCAGCAAACACTAGGTGACACATTCGATATTCTGGGATGTGTGACCTGCCCTCTGGTGTTCCAAAAGTGTATCAGTCTCCTATGGGTCTCATGTCATATGTGTCAACTCTGCCCAGAAAACCCAAATACACCAGGCAGCTGAAGTGGCATCAACTGTTTATGTTTAGGAAACTTGAATTAGGCAGCTAAAGTCCAGTGTCACAAAGAAGTGCAAGAACAGCTGGCAAAGAGCTCTAGGTGCCAACAGACTGCAGTGTAATAGCTCTTGAGACCACTGACCCTTCAGGCTTGGGTCTGTCTGAATGCAAGACCCAGCTTTACTTGAACATACCATCTTTCACATAGCTTTCGGGGAAGATTTTAGTTGCTATATAAATGCAAAACCACTGACCAGACATTTAGTGGATCTGTCCAACAAAACATGAAATAGCCAGCATTTTCTCCAAGCAACTTTGAATTTCTGCTGGTAAATATCTTCTGGCTCTGGTCCTATTCACTGCTAATCATAACAGATGGTTTTCACGGCAAATAACTTAATACCAAATGTCTGTAAAGCTGAGATGGACCTACACAGAATTCCTTGACTGAGAACAAAAATACAAAATACAGTACAAAACACAGATTCAGGAAGGTACTTTTTCTCTATTCAGTATTCAAACCTGCTCAAATATATACAGGTGTCAACAAAAATTTATTATAAAAATTCCCATAATCTGATAAATGAGGCATTACACTTCGAAAAGGATACCTGCAGACAAATATGGCGCAAGTATTTTTATACTGGATAATTTGTTTGAAATTTTATTTGATAAATCTAATTAATCCATAAAGAACCAGAGTGACACAGTTAAAGATACCTCAGCTGTCTCTTCAGGCATTTTAACATTTTTACATATCAGTACACGGACAGTTATTCTATTTTCAGTCAATTATTTGGAATAGTAGTTGCATCTACATCATCATTTATATCACTGCTTCAGTGCAAAAATGTGTTTGAAAATAAATAGGTCCACTAACAAAAGAGTTAATAGTGAACAAATCAACCTCTTGCACACCCCTAACTGGTGAGCAGATATTGATAAGGAATTAAGAATGTGTTATTCTGTGGAAAAAAAATCTAATATTAACAAAGGGATTTGAACTTTTCTGAAAAAAAAATTCCCACTAAATCACTTAATTTATGTATATATAGTAGAAAAACTTGGTAAGTATATACTTAGACAGAATTATTTTTTAAGCATTCTTCACCTGAAATGTCCCCAGTACAATTTTCTTGATGTGGCATTTCTAATACAATTTTGTATGTATGTGTACATTACTTACATTTTTATATTTAGTGACAAGGAGCTACAGTCTGCATTGTCCTCAGTCAGAAAAGTTCAACAAAATTTTTTTGATACAGCACTGTTTTTGACCTGCATTACTTTCTTTCTCATAAATGTGTCACACAGCCATATCTTAATTTCAAAGCTTTGCCCTAAGCACACCCATGGAGGCTTTAATTAAAAATGACTGTGAATGAGACAGGGAAGATAAAATCCATTACCTGAATCCCACATTAGAGTGCAGAGCAATATTCCAAGTCTCTTGGGACAGACGATGTTGATTCATAGGATTGTGAAAAACCATTAGTAAAGAGTTATCTTGGGTATGATAAAAGGAATCAATACATCTATACTCTTGGGATGCTGTATGAAGAACCTGAAAAGAAAAAAAATAAAGGCACATCCTCGCTGTAGATGGTAGCATATGTGCAAAGGCTACACAGCAGAGCTACAGGTGCTCCAGAACACTCTCCTACAAGATGTACCCAAAGCATCTGGATTCTAGCAACCTGAATTGTTCAGGTAGGTAGAAATTGAAACTGCATTGCTATTCATGTTGACAAGAGATACCAACTATGCTCCACCTTCTGACTGACCATGAATGAAAAAGTTCAGCTACATACAACCCAAATAAATTAAAATATTAAACCAAAACTTAAGTTTAAATAATAAAATACTTAAATAAATAGTAAATAAAACCAGAATCATCATGTACTAGATAAAATGAAAACTAATTTATATTTTATCTCAGTTGAGTTTACTTGGTATTCAGTTTGCTTTACCATGACCTGCACATCTCTGAGATTTGCCGTGATCTACATTATTCCACTCTGCTCGGTACTGCCCCATCATTTTCAATATTTATACTGCCTGCAGGTTGAAACTTATTTTATAGTCATAGGTAGAAGAAAGCCTTCTTTTAAATTATTATTTTTCATAACTATGCAACTGAAGGTTCTAGAAGGATCTGTTCTGTGATGTTCCCAGGAAGAGAGGTGAGGCTGATTAAGTTAGTAGATCCCAGGGTCCTCCTTTCTACCCTTTGTAAAGATGTGCAAAATGTTTCTCTTTTTCCAGTCATTTGGGACTTCACCTGACTGCCATGACTTTTCTTCCTAAAGGTCATTTTCAGCTGCAATAAAATGCTGGTTTTATAACTTTTATTTTCCATCAGTATCTTTTTACTAGACTCAGTAATTATTGATAGTTGAAGTAGTATTAGCTATTTATGTTGCATACAAAGGGATTCCCCATGCACTGAAATGCATGACCAGACTCTAAAATTGTCACACTGAAGTGGTGCTGCAAAATTCCAGGCAGCACTTCCTTCACCCATGTGTAGCACGTGTCAAGATCAAATAAGAATTACAGCCTATGAAGCTCAAAGCAGCACAGGAACTAAAAATCCACTCTTCCCAAGAGGATGCCTCCCAATTCAAGTCAACTACACTTGAACATATCTTTCAGATTTGTCATTCTGTCTTTCTGCAAGATAAGTTTTTAGTGTTTAGCTTGCAAAATTTCTATAAATTATGGTTTTAGCCCTTAAAGGGTGAAGTACTGTAACAACCAAATCTTCCATTTGCCCACAAAACATACACTGCATAGGCATTTGCAAAGTATGTTTCACATCCACTGCACTGAGTCCCAAAACTGCCACAGAGGATCACCCCTAAGAGCAAGGTGGTTTTGTCTCCACCACATTTTCAGCTAAGAGACTTGCTGCCAAATAGGACAGATCCAGTTTGGCCAAACCAGGAAATAAAAACCTGTTACAAACTAAATTTCGCATGAAGAACTGAGAAGTAGCTAAAGCAGAATAAGTTTTGGTAGAAATGAAAGATAAAACTGAATCAACTATTGAGCAGAAAAATACCCTGAACTCCACTACTACTACTTTATATAATGTTCTGAGGGAGGACTGTATATATGAAATTGTCAGTTCAAAGATACCTGACGAAGAACATGTGGTTGAAAATGCTCTTCCAAACTCCAGTCTGCCAAGCAACGTCTCTGTGTCTTTTTTATTTCTTCTAAACTTGGTCCTAGGCCATCATTTTCCAGACTCACCTCAAAACACAATAAACCAAAATAATGAATATCAACATTTCAGTGTCAGTA
Source organism: Irena cyanogastra (assembly GCA_013397155.1). Taxonomy (NCBI): domain Eukaryota; kingdom Metazoa; phylum Chordata; class Aves; order Passeriformes; family Irenidae; genus Irena; species Irena cyanogastra. The sequence continues at coordinate 638,093 of VWZV01005537.1, read as the reverse complement.
TTAAATTGACTGTAATCCTGTTAGAGTAATAGACAGCACCCCATGTTGCATCACAGTTAACTGCATAATGATGAATATGTGCAGACCCATATGGCACTGTTTAATAAAAAATACAATTACTCCCAAGGAGGTTTGGTTTTGGACTTTTTATGACAAAATAATCTAAATACTTTTATTATTAGCTTACATGTTTTTGAGTTCTGTAAGCAATTATGAGTATTCAAACATGTCCTATGATGTAATTTTAAAATTACTATGTTTATTATGGGATGTATGGCAGACAGGTGATTCAGAAGATGCCAAACTACACAGTTTTCTAGTGTGACACAGTTTGACAATTTCTTTTAAACTTTGTTTGTATTTTACCCCTGGTATTCAGCAGAATCAGCACAGAATTATCATTAACAGCTTCATTGAAACCTGTCACCTTGGAACTCAAAGGAAGTGATTTCACAGTGCTTAAAAGTTATGTCAGTATTTTCCAAACATCACAAAATTAACATTTGCATGCAGCACTGCAAAGGAATCCCCAGTAACATGGCCTGGCATTGAGCAGTATCTTCTGTTGCCTCACGTAAAGCCTAGTTGACTCCATTTCTCACACTTGCCATATCAGAATAAAGTTGATCCAATTCTACGTTCAAAAGTGGAAAATCCAGATTGTCTTCTTCATCTTCACCACTTTTTTCTGTAGATTCTGCAAATTGAAAGCAGAACTTAAAGAATTGTTCCAGAAATTTCAGCCCTACTAAGGTTGGAGTAGTACAATTTCCTTAGTCTCCCTGATAAGATTGACATCAGGTTGAAGCTTTCTTTTTTCACACTTGTCCTATAATTACATGATCAGCTCTGCTACATTTCTTTAGTAAGAGAGCGCTTTAAAATCCAGTGACAACAAGTGCCAGACAATTAAATAAAATTAAAAGAAAAAGAAAAAAAGAAGACTTTATAAAACCCACTCAAATCATCCTTTCTATCTGACCCATGCTGGCCCACTAAAAATACTCTCAGAAGTATCCTCCAGAATCATAAACAAAGAACCATTTTTCTTCATACTTTAAAAAGCATTCCTTTGCACAGATGACATTAAAATAAAAGGCAAGACCAATCATTCTGGTATTATCACACATTTTTGGCAAATGCAAATTTTAAAGTTTAAATTAATTTGCTTTATACAGATCCATAAGATACTGACAGAATATTAGCTCTCCTGAGGATCTGACTAGTCGTTCCATTGTTGCAATGAGCACCTGATATGAACAGCATCACATGAGGACTTTAACTTCTATATTCTCTTAATTAAAAAACAAATAATAATTTCCTTTCAATAGAATTCTTTATTCCCTAAGTTAGGGAATATTTGATCAAAATTCACATGTACAGGAAAACTACTCTTTCTGGTGGAAAATACTCCACACAGTATTTGTTTGTAAGTGTCTTTTAACCAGCTCAGCTTCCAGACATACATCTTTAGGCTCTGCTTCTCTTGCAAATTACTCCTGTTTACTGACCGCCTTTAGAAGATGGAAGAAACCTGAAAGCAAATTTTTTATCTTCCTGGCGTTTGCTTTTGTGCTGCAGAAGTGCTGAAATGTTGTTATGCTTGCTTAAAATTAAAATTAGACCTAATTTCTACTTTTCTTGTGTCATGAAAAAATAATCACTTGATTTTAATGTTGCTTTTTAGCCAACACATCTCCTTTAACCAGGCCAACAACTTTTCATTATGCTAGAATCTGCAGGACAAAATGCAGAACTTCAGAAAATTCATTCTGCATCATCTACAATTGTTAATGCTGCAGTATAAAGTAGCTTTTGTCTTTATTCTAGTATTTCTACAGAGTTACTCAATATACAGGCTATACAATATTTGAAAATTTGGTGACTTGTGCAAGTAAGAAAAATCACATCCCTGCAATAGCAAATGATATGGTAAGACAAATAGTGGATTCAAATTCTTCAGGAGTAATGTAAACAGAAAGCTTTTTACCAGAGCTTCTTTGAGATTTCCCATTAAATTTCTTTTCCATAAGGAAGAGTTGTCTCAGCTGTCTTGCAAACATGGCTGGATTATCCCAAGGGATAGAAGACACTTCAGAATCACCTCCAACCTCAGATCCAGAACTCTCCAGGAAACCAGAGTCACTTACACCAGTCAGCTTCAGGCTTTCAAAAGTAAACACTCTGAAGGCTCTTTCTACTTCAGCCCAACTCAGAAGTTCTAAAAAAGAATTACAATCATTAACTGAAAATGTTCTTACAGCTCAGCAGAAAATAAATACAAGACTATTTAGGTGTATTGTTCTTGGCAACTCTGCAAAAGCCAACAGCAATTTCCTTAATGGTACTGGATCAACTTATGTGGGCTACATTTTACACTGCATTCAAAGCTGAATGCCTCCAAACTGCAAAATGATATGCCTATGTATTAATCCATCTTAAATGAAGTGGTTCCTACATCTGAATGCCTTCTGGCTCATTAACTTTATATAAATGATGTTGATTTTAAAATACTGAGTAGACTTTATCAGGCCAGTTAGCAACTAGTTATTTTCAGTTCATGACATGTTTCCATTATCTGTAACTTCTCAAAAAAGTATCATTTTTTTTCCTCTTCAGAATTTTACACATAATTTAAATAGAAGTATGCAAGGTGGAAAGGGAATAATAAATCCTGTTTATGTTTGTATGCATCCATGTCCATATATAACAATGATAATCATGCAAAGGATTGAAGTTTAAGACAGGTAGTACAATGCCCAAATCGCATAAAGAATATCTTGAGTTTCAAATGTTTTCTCTTTAAGGTGGTTAAGCACCTAAGCACGCCATATATCTTGAGAATGTTGGATCTCTCGTCTTCTGTTCAAATTAATCACACCTTTTGTTAAAAGTAAAGGCTTTGCTAGCTGTGTGACCACTTAGGAGAGTCTGGCAGTACAGTATGGCCCAATGAGGCTCATCAAATTCAACAACCACCAGCTGGAAGACTATAGCAATAGTGAATACTTTAACAGCTTACTGTCCAAAATGAACATACCAACTACTTGAAACAACACAGCAAAGTGTAAATTAATCCAACACAGGGAATTCAAGATGAAAGAGCTGGGAAAGTACCCTCAAATCCTGTGCCTTATATGATGACATGAATGTAACCAAGGGGATTTGGATGTTTATATTTCTTAATAACCTAGAGCAGACTTTTGATACTGCCTAAGAGTATTTATGTAGTCTTTGGGATTGTTTCCCAGTGTATGTCATAGTGGCAAGCACACTCCAAGAAAAGGTAACTGCAGAAGTGATTATGGTTGGAGAAGTGAACGTATTCTTGGTTTGATAAAGGGACTGTTATAAAGTAGCTTCATTATTAACCAACAGCTTACACAGAATACATTCTGAAAGTCGTGTATTGTTCCATAAAAATTGTCTACCTAAGATACATGTGCTTGACTTCCAAGAGTGAGTTGATAAATAAACAGTTTACATCAGTATCTCTCAAAATGGATTCTACATTCTATGACTAAAATTGCAATTTTTACAGCTGTTTCTTTTCCTCAGAATTATTAAGTGTTTGCATGTTTGCAAATTTAAATAAACAAAGTAGTTCCAAGATAATTCCAGCTCTTAGTTATGCAATATTTAGCACTCATACAGTCATTCCCATTAACCATGAGACTGAGGTCTGAAGTTAAGGTTAACTTGTACAGTAGGCTATAATTATATATAAGCAAGAATGTGAAAATGGGAAATTCTGCAAATGTTTTTTTGGCAGCTTAAAAATCTTGCCCCAAAATTCCGGCTGTTTAAGAGAATCATCAACCAGAAATAAAAAGAATGGAAATTATATCAATGAAAATCATTTTACCAGTAGTAAAATAATGCATGAGCTCATGAACTCTGGCCAAGCGTTTAGTGTTGTTTTCAGTTGAAGGAGAGGTGAAATGGATAAGTTCTGTAAGAGGCAGTTTATCCATCATTTCATGCTCAATCTTTTCTGGATTGAAGTTCTTCTGGACCTGGAACAAAAATCAAAGTACCAGAGTTAAAGTAAACTTTCACACTACTGACTTTCCAAAAATTAAGTTTGAATAAAGAAGTCTTTCTACAGTAGAAGACATTAGCATGTGCTTAAGCCAGCTGGACATAAACTTATATTTGAACATGTGCCCACAGTGTGATTTTGAATCATAGTGTCAGATACTGTAGGCAGAAAAATATTAGACACATGAGAGAATGACTGACAGCATAATAACAGACATTTGTTGAAGTTATTTGTCTCTCCTAGCTAGACTTAAAAATACAGAAATATGTACTGATCTATTCAGACTGGCAGCACCTTCCATGTATCTTTCAGCTGGTCTGTGCTACTTTTTATAGTCATGAAATCAATACATTTATTGATCAGTCTGCGATGAGAGGCATCCCTCTATACCCAAGGATTTTTTTTTCAGACGTAGTGGTATCTTTCAGTTTCACTCTTTTTAGTATTACAGACTTACGGTACCTTTTCCTTCTACTGCATATTCCAAATACTTGTCTTCTACTCTTTCCTCAAACATTGTGCTATATCCTGAATTTCCTCTTCAGCAAGTATATAGAATACATCAAGTGTATGTCTGCTAAGAGCATCTCTTACGTTGATTACTCAGTCCTTCCTTCTGCTTGAATTCATCCAATGTGTCAAACTGGAGTTGTTTCCGAATAGTTTTAATCAATGGTTGTCAAAGTATTCCCCAGATAATTTGTAATCCGTTAAACCAGGCAGACACACCTTAGCTGTGAAATCTAGAACTGTATTATCACTTGTATTATCCTCAGAATTTTTAAAGTTTAATGGCAAAACTACACCTTGCCTTTGGAAAAAATCAAGACATTCATAGTGGTTTTTTGATTCAGAAAGTCTGGGAACTGTTACTTTGCAATAATCCCAAACTATGCATTCTCTGAACCTTTCTGGCTTTATTAGAATTTGGCAGTATCTTGGTTACAACAGTATGCTCCAATTATTAATCAACCTGAATACATTAGTTGTGTTCATTAATAACTGCTATGTATTTTCTTCTACTTCTCAACATTTTAGTATTCAGTCTAATCTCCATGCTAAATCACGCTTAGCAACTCATTTTCCATAGTATCATCAGCGTTTAACAGCGAATCAACAGTTCTGTAACACCCCTCATCTATACCAAAGGTTAAACATTCTCATTAGTAATGAAAATAGATCACTGAAATCAGTATGTTTGTGCTCCATGTTTGTGAGGTGTCCTCCGTCAGTAACTCATTGCTTCTTAAGTAAACTAAACATGTGTTGGTGTGTCCATCTCAGAAAAAAAAAGATCTAGGACATGTGCTGTCCTGCTGTGTAAAAATACCACTCCTCCCCTTCTAGTGCATTGAGCATTCACTGCCTGGGAACTTTGGAAATATTTATACATAAATAGGTTGTACTGTACCTTCAGCAGGCGCAACCGCTGAGCCACGGCATCATGGTAGTTAAATAAGAGAGGGTACTGGGGGGTGACAGTCTCTTGTTCATCGTATTTAGGAGAAAAGTAGTCATACAGACTCTGTTTAAAAGGAAAAGGAAGAGGTATTAAACCCCAATAAAGAGATTTGTCATTTTAAGAAATGAACGAAAGACAACACAAACCTTTTTTTCACTGATAGGAAGTGAAAGAGAAGGAAGGACAGAAATTATATGATCTGCAATGGCACGATGCAACTCATCTGCCTGAGGCTCTGGTGCCACCAGACTCGGTGGTGTAAGGTCTTCTTCACTTGCAATAACCTGGCAAATACAGTATATGTTAGCTTCCATCACAGTATGACTGCTGCTTAACTTTACCAGAAATACCAAGCAAATCCTGCTAAAAGCTAAGCACACATCCATAAATTCTGTAAGGGAAGAAAAGCCTAATTTTTTCTACAAGTAGCAAGAATACAATTTTCCAAGTTAGTTCCTGCACAAAGAAACGACTGTGGAAAACAGAATTAAATGTTTTCTCTATTAGTTGCTTTTGAAAGGATAAGAAGAAAACTATTTCCAACTTGAAATGTTAAGAATTGTTAAGGAACACAGGTAATCAAAAACTGATTGTCTATTAGGTGTCAGATTTTGAGCATTCTTACCCAGTCTATTTTCAGGCTAAGTTACAAAAAGAAAGAAACCCCAAAATTATTCTGAAACATTACTCCTAAAAGAAGGATTTGCAAATCATATTGTGTTTCTCTTCTAAATCATAGATTGTGGCTGAACTCGACAGAAGCAGATCTGTCTAGCACTAGCATTGATGCTTTTATGTTAGGCTTGACCTAAGACCTTTGAACTGAGTAAACCAACAGAAGCTCAGTATCAATAACACCACTGAAGGACATGAAAACTTGTTACTGACTTGGATAAAAAACTGCACCTTTCTCCTCATTTGATTACATTTGTAGTCTTCAAAAATTAATTATGGAATAACACTATATATATATATACACATACAGGGTAAGTGCACAATATGAAAGAAAATCAGAAGTTTGGAGTTTTGATTCCTTTGTGTTGAACCTCCTTGCTCAGTGCCTCAATGAACAGTCTCATATTTTAGGTTCAAACAGATGGATTTATTGATCTTTGACAATTCATTATATTAGGTCTAGGCCGAAACAGCCACAGAAATTAAAAAGAGAACATTCCCACCTGTTCCAACATGCAGCTCAGCATTAAGGGTACAGAAAAGTACTCCTCAGGAATTTGACTCAGCAAGTCATTGTAATACCTCATGTCCACAGAAGGAAATAGAACAGAAGATTCTTCTGCTATATTAAGAGATAAAACATTAAGGTATGTTTATTCAGAAATGGCAATTTATATTCCAAGTCAGTTCTGCAAGTTTGCAGATAGTACAAAACTGGGAGGAGCTGTTGACTCTCCCAAAGGCAGAGAGGCCCTGAAGAGAGACCTTGACAAATTAGAGGGCTGGGCAATTATCAACCTTATGAAGCTTAAAAAAGCAGAAGTGTTGGATTCCGTGCCTGGGATGAGGCAACCCTGGATGTACAGACTGGGGAATAAGGTGCTGGAGAGCAGCACCACAGAAAGCAACCCAGAGGTCCTGTTTGATGGAAAGTTGAATATGAGCCAGCCATGCCCTGGCAGCCAGGAGGGCCAACTGCGTCCTGTGGTGCACCAGGCACAGCATGGCCAGCTGGGCAAGGGAGGAGATTGTCCCGCTCTGCTCTGCACTGGGGCACCCTCACCTTGAGTCAGGGAAGTTTTAAGTTGGGTATTAGAGAAATTTTCACCCAGAGGGTGGTTGGGCACTGGAACAGGCTCCACAGGAAAGTGGTCAATGCACCAAGCCTGACAACCGAAGAAGTATTTGGAAAATGGTTTCAGGAACCGTCATGGTGTGATGTCCTACGGAGGGCCAAGTTGGACTCAGTGATCCTTGTGGGCCCCTTCCAGCTCAGAATATTCTGTGATTCTCTGAACCTTCAGACAATATTTATTAAAAAGAGTCTAACAAAGTGAGAGATCAAACAAAATTACTGAGATCTTTTAAATCTGAATTTGACTAGGATCAGATAGAAAATATGATTTTCTAAAGAACTTGGTTATCACCACTCAGATACTTCCACAATGCATTCACCAGGATACACATCTTCACAAAGATACACGACTGCACAAATAATTTTGAGGATTTGTACTGTCAGATGAATGAGTGGTTTGACAAAGTGATCAACTACAGATGAGTGCTTTAATTCTTTAAACATACTGTGAATAGTAGTTTTGTCAGAGAGTATCTCTTCTGGTTTCCCTTTTTTCTTTGTAGGTGACATTTGTGGTGCTGGTTGCTCCTAAGTGGACAAAATGTAACAAAATCAGAAACCATAAAGCAAATAAGTATTGCACAAATAGGTGGAAGAACTTAATTCCATATAGATTTGGTTACTCACTCTAGACTACTTGCTAAACTTTAAAATGGAACAAGACAGTAAGAATGCAGCACATGTTCTAATAAGCTACTTTCTTCTGCCCACTTAAGCTTTTGCCTACTATGGATAAAATAAGGAAATAGATCTTACATAGAATCAATAATCTTTTTTTTTTTTGACAGTTCACAGATCTGCAACATTGCATAGTAGCTCTGTGCAGGCATATTGATTTTTCAGACACAAGAATGTGTCATCAGACACTATCGAAAAAATTTCTACACCTGTGATAATTTATGCCTGTAGGATCCTTCCAATTTCCTTTTCCTGTTTCCCCAAAGCGAAGCTATTTTTTTTTCCTTTTTTTTCGTTTTAAATGCTAAAGACAAAAATACAAATTTCATTCACTGAAAATTATTCACAGAGTGATGGTCCAAGGTGAATTTTTGAGTCAAAGTTACAGACAGGCAATTCTACTCTATAATCAGTTATTCTCAACAAGAAGAGAAGGGTCCTTGCCTCAACTGAAGGTTGTGTTGATTTGCTCTCTGGGAACACAGGCACATTAATAAACTTGGCATTTTCCAAGTAGTTGCAATGCTGTCTTCTCCAGTCCAGGCAGTCATACATCAAACAAGCAATGTGTTCAAACAACACAGCACCAAATGCAAGCTATGAGAGGAAATCAGAGACAAAGGATGAAGTGTGCATACAAAATGTTGTGTAACTTAGTGGCAGGAGTCATTAGCTCTTTAACCAGCAGATCTACATCTGTTTATAAATTTTCCAAAAGACTTTTTCCTCTATCAACTCAATATGTTTTATAGAGTCATTCTAAGACCTCCTTCATTTTATTTGCCTTAACACTGCCATAGCACAGTATGGACTGTATATTGCCTAAGTGCTTTAGTTGTCATAAAGTGTAACTTGTCTTGACAGTAACTGTTCAAGGTCTGCTGTCTTGCAGATGGAACTTAAGGGGTTTTTTTGGATGGGAAGGAATGGGAGAGGAAAATTAAAGTATTTTGTAATGTATGTACATTTTTACTAATGATCAACCTGCAGAATATTTGCAAGGTCAATCATTTCCCTGCTCTAGAAGGATAAAAAATAAAACCCTAACTAGGTAATTAATATAATCTCATATTATTTTCTTTCTTTCTGTTGCCCTTTGAAAACAAACAAAGCCTCAAGAATGGCATTCTAAAATCCACAGTTGTGAGTGAAGGAATGTCAGCATAGTGCCCACGTGTCCAAAAGGAGAGTGCTGTATCTGCAAAAATCTGACAAGGAAAGAGTCATGGTTCTTGAGGTCATGTACTGTGGTTTTCACCAAAGCTTAGGAGGAATAAAAAGAATAATAGCAATTGCTATTTTAAATATTAAATGTTCTTGTACAAATATCAAAATCTTGTTGGAGACCACATGAAACACTCAAATTTCAGCACCTTTAATGGATGTATTCTTCCCCTGTACATCCTGGACTTTGTGGAAAGGATGGAATTATTTTAACTTTTAGACAATTTCTGTAAAAAGCCCTTTTCTGAGTCATTCTTTCACTTTTGTGAAAGTAGGGCAAGTCTCTTATACTAAGAAATTTGCCTCTAAGAGGTGGCTAGCAACACTGAACATCTCAATTTTAAGTTTCCTTAAAATGAAACGCAGCAAGAAGCACAGCTGACATTAGGCACTAAGAAAAATAACAAGTACTTAAGAAGTACTAAACATCCACTTTCCTCAGCTCAGTGCCTCTTTGTGACACTGGGAAACAGGCAATTCCAAATCACTGATAAGTTATGGAATACTTGTCTCCATTTTCATAACATTTGAAGACTAGAAGAGACACTTGGGAAAGAAATCCTGTTTGTGAAAACTGTTCATTAATATTCTTGCACCTTTGTTTTCCCAGTTTAATATTCTTCTGAAGCATGGGTTAGTATAACACCTTTTCATCCATATATTTGTATACTTAAGAAATCACTAGAGTCCATGAAAGTTTTATATAAAATATTGGAGTGTTTTCAATGCACAGTCTTTTAAACAAAACAAGATTTTTTACAAAATCATAAGTAACAAAACTCGGTGCTACTCAATGGGATCCAAGAAAAGTTTAGTATAATTACAATTCTGTAATTCAATTTGCCTGGTCTCTCCTCAGGACATAGATGCTTATCAAAAGTTTTTCAAATCTAACCATTAGTTAGACTCTTCAACAAGTATTGGAAATATTTTCCTTTCTAAAGATCTAAAATCTGAGAGCAGAGACTACTTGCAGTCTGCAATACTCTGCCATTTTTATATTAATATTTTGTCCCAAGAATTTTCCTTCTGTGTATCTTGCACTTCAGAGATGCAGCAAACTTGGACTCAGATTCTCTAGCAAGTCACGATAACAGACTTACTCTATCCACCTATGACTTTGGAACTTATATGCTCCCCACCTGTTTTTAAAAAACTTAAAAACTTTCATTCTTCTGTAGGGCTTATGAAATTGTTACTCCAGTAGGGCTCATGAAATTGTAACTCCAATCTGTTGAAATCTTTTCAGTGACAGATGGTTTTTCTTTTATTTCAACTCTAACAGGTGCGTGGAAGATATTCAAAAGTAAAAACAGTCCCCTGTAAGATGTGATTATAGGGATGACAAAAACTGTTTTCCCAAAAGAGGCTCAACATTGTAAGATTATATAAAGAGTATAATGATAAGTAATATTATAAGTAGCAAGCCTACATGATTCCACAATTAAGGCATTTTCAGTGAATGCTTTGGAAACCACTGAGTTGTTTGTATACGGAATCTACTGTACTACAAATAAGGGTTAGAATAATGTAGTTTAACCCTAAAATGTACTTTAATCCTAATAATACTGACTACAAATACAGTAGGTTAAATTACAGCATGTTGCCTTATTTTGTTTTAGCAGCTTGTATTTTTTACTGCTGACACTGTAGATTGAGAAATACTGGACTCTTTTACCTCACTATACGTGAGAATCTAGGATGGAAAATATTTCTGATGATTCACTTTCTCCTTCAGTGCCTGGTAATAGTCCTGACTCAGCAGGCTATAATGAGGAATAAGTTAGAGCTATGTTTTGGACAAAAAGAAGCAGTACTGAGCATGATAAAGCAATATCATGTATCAAAAAGTATTCTTGCATTCAGCTAATTTTCTCTCATGTGACTATTCTGAGGTGCAGTAAGTAGGACTGATATTATGAGGACAAAAATATAACTTCTGTGTTATTTCATACACACATATGACTCTTGAACAAGATGTAAACTGGGTCTATAAAGATACTGAATAACTTTAAAAACTCAAATTATTTTACAACTTTCCTGCTGTGGCCTACAATGTTAAGAAACTCCAAATCAGGCATTTTTATTCAAAGGAGTCCTTGTAAACAGATGCTGAATGAAGTTGTTGGATACACAGGAAATAATTTTTATTTTTGTAAGATCACATACATACTAACTACTCTGGTTCTGTTTCCGAGAAGACTTGAGATTAAATTCTTAAAGAGTTCTTAAAAGTTACAAACCCTAAAGCATGGCATGCACTACAAAACCAAAATATACTGACCAGCATTTCACTGTCTGACCAATCAGGAGGAAAGTCACTTTCCTTAACTTGGTAATGAAGCCTGGCAACATCAAAGAGATTTGATCCATGCTTTTCACTATTCAGAACAGGCTCCAGGAATTTCCAAAATGTTTCCAGGTCTTTCTTAGCTTCATTTTCCTTTCTTTTCTCTGCTTCTTCATCTAAAATAGAGAAGTATTTGACAAATCATGGTACAATGTCTCCCGTTAACATAAAGCACAAATCATGTATCAGTCTTCTCTAAGTATTGTTAAAATATTTCCATCCTCAGAGTCTCAGCAAATACCTGACACCCAACTTTGGGAATAAAAAATACCCCCACTTATATCTTGCCATCATCTTCTATTCCAAGTGCAGTCATTGATCCTGAAAGGGACCTGTGGGGGTCATCTGGTAAAACTCCTCTGCTCAAGCAGGATGACCAAGAGCAGACTGCCCAGGACCATGTCCAGATGGCTTTTGAGCACCTTCAAGAACAAAGGCTCCATGACTTCTCTGGGCAATCTGTGGCAGTGTTCAGTCACCCACACAGTAAACAAGTGTACCTTTGTCTTCAGGTAACACCTCGTGTTTCAGTTTTGCCATTGCCTCTTGTCCTGTCACTGAACACCACTGAAAAGAGCCTGGCTTCCTTTTCTTCGCACACTGCTTTCAGGCATTTATACACATTGATGAGTTCCCTCCAGGCTCTTTCTTCTGCAGGGTAAACATTCCCACCTCTCTCAGCCTCTCCTCATATGAGAGAGCCTCCAGTCCCTTTGAACATACTTGTGGCCATCTGTTGCGGTTCAGTCACAAACACACAGACTCCAAAGACATGAGAAGGCAAAGGGCATAAGCCTAGTTCATTAGAAAACCCATTCCTTTTATACCTTAGCTCACTACAGGTGGACCTGATTGGTCACTTAATCAAAACACCATCACCATTGGCTAACTAAGAAACCACCCCTTAGAATAAACAACACAAGGGGAAGAACAACTTATTCAAAAATACCAGGTGCAGATTGTTTTGAATTCTTCATCTCCAACTCCCTAGTGTCTCCCAGACTGAGCCATAGGAAATCTTATCTAGCTTTCTCCTTCTCTGACCAGACTGTGCATCCACAGTCATTTGATAGACTTTCTCCAGTAGCTCCATATCTCTCCTGTACGGAGGAGTCCAGAACTGGACACAGAACTCTAAGTATGGCCCCACCACTGCTGAGTACAAAACAAAGTTCAAATCCCTTGACCTGATGCAGCTTTGGATACCACTAGCCTTGCTTGCTACAAAGGCACAGGCTGGCTCACGTTCAGCTTAGTGCCACCACCCCTGAGTCCTGAGTGCCACCACCCCTGAGTCCTTCTGTGCAGAGCTGCTTTCCAGCCAGTCAGCCCCCATCATGAACTGGTGCAGGACTTAGACCTTGCTGAATTTTATGAGGTCCCTGACAGACCATTTCTCCATCCTGTTGAGGCCCCTCTGAAAAACAGCACAATTCTGTGGTGCTTCAGCCATTCCTCCCAGTTTTGTATCATAAGGCTACTTGCTGAGGTATCCTGATCCTGAGTGCTATCCTGATCACTAACGAAGATGTTCAGCTGGACTCATACCACCAATCCCCTCTGTTACCCTCTAGGCCAGGACATTCATCCAGTTTCCAATCCAACTCAGTGTTTGATTACCCAGCTGCTTTATGAGAAGACAGTGCCAAAGGTCTTACTGAGTCAGGGCAGACAATATTCACTGCTTCTTCCTCCTCTACCAAAACAGTCATTTTGTCATAGAAGGTTATTAGGTTGGTTAAGAATGACTTTCATTAGCAAATCCATGCCAAATGACCAACTCCTTGCCCTTCATGTGCCTGGAAATGTTTCCAGGATAAGCTGTTCTATCATCTCCCCAGAGACTGAGGACAGACTGAGTGGCCTTTACATTCTTGCCATTTCTGAAGATAGGAGTGATGCTTTCTTCCAGTCTTCAGGCACGTTTTCCAATTGCCATGTTTTTTCAAAAGTAATTAACAGTGGCCTTGCAGTGACATCACAGCCAGCCCCTCAGTATGCCTGAGTGCATCCCATCAGGTTCCATAGATTTATGTGTGTCCAGTTTGTTTAAGGAATTCCTAACTCAATCCTTTTCCACCAAGAGATTTTCTGCAGACTTTCACACTGTCTCTGACGCCTGAAAATTCCAAAGGCCATTCATGATCAGAACCACTTTTTCTTCTTTCAAGGTCGTTTAGCCAGTCGCTACAGGGAGGCTGTTTGCTGGATTGAATAGAGTTTACTGGTATCTTTTTTGTACTGTAGAGTCTATAATTCTACTCTCATGACAGCCAAGCAGCAGGGAATAACTGCCTCCCTTGATCTGCTGGCTATGTCACTACAGCTCAGGATAGCCAGCCATCACTGATGACACATCTTTAGTTTGCTGCTTACCAGGATCCCAGCTCAAGAAAGGCGTTAACAGCCTGAGGATAGCTGAGTACAATTACAGAGCGTTATTCTGTGGCATATTCTCCTGTGGCTGGGACCACAGTCCCAAAGCAGCCAACTGTTCACACTCCTTGAAATTACCAAATGAGCCAAGTTTTCTTACCGGTACACTTCCTAACAATTCGCAGAAGTATGCATTTGATAAAGTGTTGTTCTTTGGTGGCTCCTGTAGCTGCAAACTCTGCCTGCTTAGTCAGTCTCTCTTTCTACTGTCCAGTTTTTGCACTGGCAAACCATTTAGTTTGGTGACCAACCAATGGCAATACTACTTTGGCACTGGCAAACCCAGCTGCTCATAGGTGGCATGCACAAACACAAGGCATGGAGAGGGAAAAAAAATGCAGCCAGAACAGTATTTCCCTGGACATAAAATTATCTCCTTTTTACATATTTTTTTTAATGACCAGATTACCTTCAGGTAAAATTGAAGATTGTCTTTCAAGTTTAGTTGATTCTAAGTATATCTGCAATGGCTTGTAATTCTCAGAAGAAATTTGAATTACACTTGAAATGTTAATCCCAAGGTCAGTCAAGACAGGCAACAACTGAAGATTTGGGAAACCCAGAATGATAAAGTAATAATGAGCACCATCATCTGGTTCATCATCTGTTCAAAACACAACAAAAACAGATTGGAGTAAGAACATTCATCAGCTAAACAAAATTAATTTTTTATTTGACTATATGGACTAACACAAATGAAGGTCAGAGAAACCATTATTTTATTATCTCATTGGGAAAATTACATATAAATTCATAAATTATGTGCATAAGACTCAAGTCTTCTGCACCAAACCAACTAGAACACAGCAGGAAGAATACAAGTCAGAAGTCACAATTGTTTGGAGAAAGACCAGGAGAAAAACTGCAGAAACTGATTATAATCAGAATGTTTTAGCAGCATTTCTGTAATTGCTCCTCTCAAAGGAGTTTAGTGTCAGGACATACCCACGTGCTTTACTGGTAGTTTAAACTATCCTATTTCATCTTGCATAAAGCTGGACATGGAGCCTACACAGAATAAGTTACTGTATCTTACATGAAAGATTACCTAAATCACAATAATTTCAAAGGATTAGCTGCAGGTATCAGCTGACTCCCTGCTGACTCCTCCCTACCTAGCAGGTTCATGTTCACTAGATGTACTTCTTGGCAAAATCCTCATCAGCTGGTAATACCAGCTCACACTAGTCCTTTTAGGTGGCAGGGACATATCCAAATTCATATTAAAATGCAGATGAGGAGTTTCATTGAGTGCCTGTTCTATTTGGGCTTATCAGTTATGTTGAAGTATGCACAGCAACATTTCAGTACCAAAGCAAAAGGTTAAGCATGATATAAGTAGAAATGAACTCTCTAGAAGCTCTAGAGTTGTGTAGTTTCCTTTTATGCCTTATGGAGAAATACAAGTAGTAAGACAGGTATCAGGTGATCTAATTCACCCAGTACAGTCATTTATCCTAAGTTAACAGAAACTGTCTGCTGGAGGTCCATCAATGCTGAAACACATAGAGTTAGTGCAGACAAACCTGCACTAAAAGCAAATCACAGCTTTATACTCTATTTAGCATTAAGATACTTTCTTATGCTTACTAACACAGCATATGTCCAAACGCTTTACTGACTCCTCAGCTTGTGGGACTCATCCAAGGAAGGAAAAAAGGTAGCCTGGCATTGACATCTGCCTGTGCTCAGATATATGGCCAGGGCTGTGCAAATGCTGCTACCACCTGGAGCAGCAGGCTCTCTGTTGCTTGTACTATTAGCTAAACATAAATAACATAGAAATTTAGAGAGAGACTGACTGAGGAAGCAGCCACCACAGTCCAGCACATATATTGCATAAAGCAAAAATCAAAACCAGAAGAAAGTTAGCTTATCGTTTCACTCCTAGTACTGAAAATTAAGTACATAAATTTTTGTCTCAGTTACTGCAGGAAGAAAAAGTATGAGTACCTACAATTACTGAACATGAATTATTTTTAACAAAAAAGACAGGTGTCTGCATAGTCACAGAGATCCAAAAATTCCAATGCATACATACTGAAGACTGCCTGCCATTTGAAAATTACAATTATGATGATGCTAATAATCATGACAAGTGTGTAACAATCAGTCAGTTCTAATTATCAGTGACTAGTCCATATGCAAAAGAGGAAAGACATCAAAGTAAGTAATCTCAATATTACTCAAAAGCAGAAATATTTAATTTCAGAAAAGTGATAATGTATTAGGGATGAATGATAAAATGACTGCTAGCTACCAGAAACAATGCAAAGTAGCAAAATTTTGATCTTGCCAAACAGATCTTGACTTTTCAACATGGAACAAAACAAAGGATTCCAAAGGTTTCTCAGGAGTATATCATCATGTTTTACATACCAATGTATTTTTCTTTCAGTTCCATTTCTCCCCGTTGTTTCAATTTGGTGTCCTTTTTAACAGGGGGTTGTGCCACTGACTTTCTTCCTTTACTATCTTTTCCACTTGTCTTTTCAGGAGATTTAACTTTTTCTTTCCCTTTCTCTTTTACTTTTTGCTTCTGTTGTGCCTGACAAGATGAATAAATGAAGTTCTCATTAAAGCCTTTGTGCAGAACAAAGGTCAGACTGTTGTAAAACTTTAGGTGTTCAATTTTTTATTTTCAAA
Source organism: Irena cyanogastra (assembly GCA_013397155.1). Lineage (NCBI taxonomy): Eukaryota > Metazoa > Chordata > Aves > Passeriformes > Irenidae > Irena > Irena cyanogastra. Next base: position 621,445 of record VWZV01005537.1, on the reverse strand, counting down.
CTTTTTTCTCTCAGCTGCTATAATACTCATGTGGTGGAGCTGTCTTGAACACCCTGCTTTTTCCTACTCAAACACATATTCAATTATTTATTTGTTCTTAGTCATAATGCTAAAACTTCACATTAAAAAGGAACTGCAAGAGGTAGGTAGACATTATACCTACTAAACTAACAAAATGCATATGGGTAGAAAGATGAGTAAAAAAACCCTGTGCTTTAGTTACTTCCACTACAGCACCTTCCTTGGACTGAGGGAAAATATGGTGAAAAATTCAGTATCTGTTAATATCTTTAACATCTCTGTTAACACTCTTGACTATGGTGTAAAGTGCTACCAGCACTATTTTTCTTTAATGTAAATATCTGTCTAATGTAAATTAGAACCAAGTGTCAGGCGTTCATTTCACGCAGGATATTACTCAGCCATTCTCATTATCTTCAAACAAAAACACCTACATGAAGCTCTTCCTAGCAATTTAAGAGTACAGCATGAAAAAAGATTTTGTAAGTGTCCCAAAGCCTCATACTATAAATCCAAAAAATTAAGAGTTGGTCTGAAGTTCAACCAATAAAAAAAAAATTAATGTAAAGAAGGTTCTGTAGAGCAAGAAAGTGTCCACCTCATTTTTGCCCAGCAGAAATACTACTTTCAAACTATGCAAAAAATTACATTTCAGGATTATAAAGGTAAATAAAATAAAATAAAAATATTAACTTAACTTGCAGTTACAATCCTGCTGATGTCACTTTAAAGGTTATTAAAACAATTAGGAAAGCCCTTCATGCAAATGGAGGCAGTTAACTCTCTATAGTTGCTTTCCCTAGATCCAGCTGAAAAGCAGACTTTCCAGCTGTGGAAGTTGTATTTAGCTCAAATTCAAAATCAAAACAGAAAATCTTTTCCTGCTTTTCCCTTCCTTCTTAAATTTCCTTTCTGTAAAATTTAGAAATGTCTTTGACAGAATCTTGAAACTCTTTTCACTGTGTAATGAAGGATTTGGAGGCTTTCATTATTTTCTTTCAAATTTGTTCCACCTTTGACATTTCAAATTAGAAATTTTGATAGTACTTCTTTGAATTCTAAGCTGATGAACACATCAAACAGATGATACAATCATCATGCCACAAAGTTTACAATCAACTTGATCTATTGCATCTGCATAATTTTAAGTAATTCTTAAATAAGCAGAGACATTTCTGAACTTGCCAAGATTCTAACAAAGAACATTACTTGACCTAAATACTTTAGAAAGTAAAAGTCTCTCCTTTCTTGGACTCTTTCCTTTTCCTTTCAATGTCATACTTCTCCTCTACAAGGTGCAGCTTTTTGTGGAATTTCTAATAATCCATTAAATTCTGCAATTCTGCTATTTTAAGCTGCACATTCAAAATTTTACTACCTCAAACAGTTTTCTAATTCAGAGACACTTCTTCTCTTCTGTATAATATTTATGCCTGTCAATTTATGACAAGCTCTTGCTTCTAATGAAATACAGAAATTTCCTAATGCCTTATTTTTGGTTATTTACATGTCGTATTAATTCTGCTGATCCATTCTATTAACTGGTATCTATTTAAGAAGAAAACCCAAGGACAGATATGTTTGCTTTCTGAGAACTGATTTGAGAGTAAAATACTGTTTTCAACACCCAGATTGTTGGCAACAGAACTTGTATTGTACAAGCTAGTTGGAAAGGATTAAAAATTCTATGGCACCCAATTTACAGATAGAACTCTAAATTAGAGTGAGTTTCTGCCCACTCTGTACTGCAGAGCATGCTCATATCCAAGAGCCTTCCAATTCTTGACTCTGTCCTTCAACTGCTCCACTTGTGTTTGCCTGTCACACATTGATATAGATACAATTCAAAGGAGGTGACAACTTTCGCAGACAGTTTGGCTAAAACAGAGAAGTAACTGTAAGTGCCAGAGACTCTTCAACCCTCAACATTGACTATCCTCAAATTAACCAGGGAAATAAAATTACAATTACTAGACTAATTTTGCTAAATCAAAGCTCTAAAGACTCCATTTTAATATTGAATTGCCATTAAACTTTAAATTTTTGTTTGACAATTTACTTACACGAATTGACTGCTATTTAAGAAAAAAGCCATTTTTTCTCAATTCACTATTAACAATCTATTCTACAGCTTCAGCCTCTCGATTTCTTTTCAGATTGAAAACACATTGTTTTTCTTACATTCTTCATATATTTCTGTGGTTTAAATTATCAGTTCCTAATAAATTGACTTCTGTGGGAACAGGACACAATTTTAATGGAATCACCTAGCATTTAATGTTCTTGTGATTGTGATTGTTCTCTACACTTCATCCACCAACTACTCCCACAAATAAAACTATTGATAAAGAAATTTACAGACTTTTCAGCTACACAAAAACCATTAAATTATTTTCTGCTTGCATGTTTTACATCCACAGACTGCTTAGGTCTCCATATCATCACACTCCACATCATAGTTCTTGATCAATTAACAGGGTAAACTTACTGCAGCAATTGTATGACGTTCAGATAATTGACTTTGTTCAGTTTCATGAATGTTTGTTGGAAAAGGACTATAGCAAAACCAACTGTTCAGTAAGTTGTTGAATTGTACCACTGACAACTCCAAAAGATGTTACAAATAAATTAGAGGTCTGATCTGTGATTCTGTGCAAGACTGGTGAAATTCCTCCTAGAACACATAAGCAATCTGTCCAAGACAATGTTGGAGCTGGTAGCGATGACCTTGGAGACAAATGGAAGCAAGTTTTGGGAACACTGGAAAACGTGGTACCTGGTTCTGAGAAGCAGACTTCGAAATACGTACTGTTTTGAGAGAGTTCAGAGGAGAGGAACACATATAATCAAAAATGAACAACCATGACACAAATTTGGGTTTGTTTAGTTAAATATACAATAGATTTCTGTAGAATGGAGTGTAATGTTGTCCCCATACACAGGGAGAACTCAAATAGGTTTAAATGAAAGTAGGGTTGGTAGAATCAGAAATCCTTTCCAAATGCCCCTGCTGCAGAGATGGTTCAGAAATACTGGTTGACATGGAAAAGCAAAGACATAGCACTGGAAAGTTTGAAGAAAAGGTTCAACAAACATGTGCCAGGAATAGTTTATGTAAATATTATCCTGCCTTAGTGCTGGAGGATGAAAGAGATAACTTCTCCAAATTCCCTCCAGAGAGGAGATTCATAACAAGAACTCCATCATAGTCTGCTCTGTGTCTATCCTTGATACCTCTCAAGCAACGACCTCTCCTGCCTTTACTTCAGCAGGGATACATTCAGCAGAAGCCTGTTCCTGGCTCTGTTTTCTATTGATCCTAACACTCAGCTAAGCCATTACTAGCTCTCACTCTAGCAAAGATTTCTTCCATAGAATTTTTATTTTCTTTTTTTTCCCCCAAGTTCTCACTGGCATTTGAGTAATTGAGAACTTCATCCACAAAATCTAATCAAGTTAAAAAAATATTTCCAATCACATTTCTCGTTAATTACAGCTCTAGAAAGCCAAAGATGAGAAGAAAGCTGAATTTATGGAAGCAACACCATAAAATAGAAGTGTCTTCAAAAATGTAATGTTCCTAGGGCATACTATAGTACCTTCTTTTCCTCTTCTCTTCTCTGAAGGTCCTTCTGCTTGAGACAAAGCAATTGAAATTTCAACAGCTTTCCAGTTAGTGTTACAGGAATTTTTTCACCCTGGTCTAGAAAGGCTTTGGCTAATTCCATCACCTGCAAAGGAAAAAAAAAAAATCACAACAAAACTACTACTTGCATAGTTTTAATACTGGACTTGACTCATATTTATTTGCATGCTGAAAAGAGGAAGTGCTATCTCACATTGTACCATGTGTGGGTCAAAATGGCCACATTTCCAGAAGAAATAATGTTTAAGTAAGATACACCACTATTCTTTGGTTCCAAAGACCTCAAATAAAGTCATATCAGCTAGAGTATGCGATAAAACTAGAATGGAAAAAATCTTCTATGATTTATGATAAAGTCAACAGACACAGAGTTCTCACAGGAAAACGTAATTTTCTTTAGGTTTTAAACAAAGAAACAACATTAAGCAACTACATATTATAAAGCAATAAATTAAAAAGCAAGTAACAGATAGCAAATCAAGGAGAATAGTTTGCAGTACTGTTCACAAAGTGACCAGTGTCTGAGGGACTAGCCCTAAATGAAAGATAAAAACTTCTTGAAGGGAATTTGAGAGAGTCTGTCTTGGTGAAAACACACCCCCTCCCTGTGTAATTCTGATTCTGTTGGTATGCAGCCTAATTGGGGTGAAATAAGGCTATTGAGTTTTCTTCGGGTGATGACAGCAGCAGGAACATACAGCTGCATTGTCCAGATGTGTGGCATTGACAGGCTGTTTTATGACTATGTTTTTTACAGCTTGTTTCCACTAAATTTCATACAACTCACTAACATCTGGGCCGTTTTCCTTGGAGCCTCATAACCACTTTATTTACTGCGAAAAAAATAAAATAACATAAAAATACCATTAAAAAGTTGTTATATGTTTCTTTTCACTTGTGTTGTCTCTGTAATAAAGTTCACCTATGTAGGAAGCGCTGTTGAGGAATAATATAACCATAATATTTTCTTACTTTTGTTTTTAAGCAACCATCAGCTTTATTTATAACCATGGGCTGAATTAGGTGTTACTCAAATGTTCTGACATGTTTCTCTTTTCTCCTCATGGAGCAATTACAGTTGGGCACATATGGTGTCAATTTTGCTTGCTAACACTGAGACAATGAAGGTGCACACTGCATCTCACTGAACTGTGTCTTGTCTAATGCAAATACCACCATCAGCTTTGAGCTTCCATAGATTCTTGCCTAGTTTAGAAATTTCACTTCTCACCTAAATGTAGCCACTAAAATGCTTCTCTGAATAAAGCAAAGCCAAATCAGAATCCAGACTATTACATACCAAATCATTGTTTCATTCAAATGAAAGCAAGGAGTAGAAAAAGAAATGTCTTAAAATTCAGATCTTTTCCAAGTCACATAACAGGGAGACAAACCAAAACACATGCATTTTAAAACCCTTCCAAAACAATTCTGTTCCTGTAACACAAATCTAATGATCTTAATGTACACGAAGGAAGATACATCATGATTAAGATAAGTCTTGCTTTGCATGTTTTGTACTCAAAGTAAGACTGGTCACTAGCTCAACAAGCCAATCATAGAAGGCTTCCAGAAAGACCCACTGACATCAGAGCCACAGCAGAAAATCACGGACATGTTAAGAGCAAGACTTAAAAATTACCACAGACTGTGGGCACACTAGGAGCAACTAGTTATTCCAACAAAATAGAGCCACACAGAGACAGGCACACAAATCTGTGCTCTGAAAGAAAGAGACATTGGCAGAAAAATCATATCAGTCATCTACCTCAGAGAGAAAAATTCTCATTGGGTTTTTTTCAGAATTGATGTTAACAGCCTATGGAAAGTGATGCTTCTCACTGGCCTAATGTAGATGAGTTGCACGTTTCTTGAGACACAATAGAGGGGAAATGGAGGGATTCTGGAAGGATTCCTGAAAAGTGTATATGTAGTAACCCAGCTCAATGGCAGTTGCTGATTTATTGTTCATGGAAGAAGAAGAAAAAAGTGCTTAGGTTCTTAAATCCCATTGTTCCTGAGAATTTTAAAACATTTTACCAGTCAAAAGCAATGCATAATAATGACTCCTATTTTGTAGATAGAGAACACAGGAATGAAGAGACTAGACGAAGTAGAGTGGATGGAAAGGATGAATTTTCTTATGTGAGCCATGAGAAGTATAACCAAAACTATTTAACAGGAATACATTCCATGACTGTGGAAAGAGGTCACACAAATAAAACAAAGACAAGAATGAGTGCACTACATTTGGCAATACAAAGAAAGCAAATATCTTTTCATGCAGAAATGTAAAATATGCTTTATACAAGAGGAAATTAAAACCAAGTCTAAAGACAGAACATAGATCAATCCATGCACAGTAGATAAAAGAAATTAAATTTATTACACATCCATGTTTACTTCATCTGTGGTCCTGTGAATTATGCAGGCACCTGGCATAAACAATTAAAAATCTACAGAGCCTCAAGTGAAAAAAAATACCAAACAAAAACCCCACAACAAAAACCGGGCAGGAATACAGAAGGAAGTTTTTCGTATACTGTGAAGTGGATTTCTTACAGATTGGCTATACTTCATCCCACCAGTGATGATCTTCTTCTTATGTGAGAAACCACAGAAACTTGGATGGACAAACTTAGTTAGGTAGGGCCTCTTTTCCTCTAAAGCAAGAGGAAACTTAGCATTCCTCACACAGCAGGGGTCCCACTGGTGAAGTGCAGAAAGGCTTTGGTGATGCAGTATTTGATCTCATATGGTGGCAGTATGAACCACGCAGAGATTTAGCTGTCTGGTGAAAAGGGCATGTATTTGGAGCCATCCAAACACTGCATGAGCACTTGTAAGTGACCCTACACTACTGACAGATGTCAGTGCCATTGAGGTAGGAGATAGGTCTTAACAGTTAAGGAAACATTTAAAGCCAGAGTCTTTGTGCTATCTTTCTTTGAAATGCCTCTTGTTCAAGATACAGAACAATTGTGGCTGCCAAGTTATAAGCAGAAAACCTTCCAAAAAGATAAATTAGATTATAAACTTTCACATCTTTATTACTACCTGGCANCTTTATTACTACCTGGCAGCAGTAACATTGCTTGCTATGAATAGTGGCCAGCCCACTTCACTGTATAGTCCTCCCATACCCAGAGTGAGCTTTCTAAAGACCTGTCTTCCCTCTTGTTCTTGAAATTGTAAGAAATCCAGACCATCACATATGCCTCACACAACACTTCCTAAAAGAAACATAATAGTTCCTAGAAGAACCGAATAAGTAAAATCCCTTAGTTGCTGACACAGTTCAAGTTAATTTGAAGCAGGATAGTCATCAGTCAAGAGCCTCTATGGATTACACAACCAATTTGGTAATTATTATTCGGATGTATTTTCCTGAGCAAAATAATAAAAGTGCAGGAAAAAAGTGATCTTGACTTATTACAATCTGCTGTCAGTCTTATGAGTCTTTCACAAGCAACTTTTAAGACAGACTACAGGACAAAAGCTGCATGTGTCATACTGACAATTTGTTTTTCTAAAGAAGACTTCTTTACATATACTATTAAATATTTCTGGCTCTGTCAATGTCATTTCATTGACTAAAGCATATTACAAGCAATCATTTTGAAAGAACACCAGGAAGAATCTGATCTAACTGAAATAACTTTTTTTTTTTTGCAGATGACACCTCCAGTGTGTTGAAAGAAATCAGTTTCTCAATTTAGACCATTCACCTAACTTAATTTTAACTTTCAGAACTTCTTCCCACCTATGATGTCAAAAGACCACTTGCTCAATCATCTTTCACTACTGAATTAATGACTCACAGTTCAAAGAAAGCTTCAGGAGTCACATAAATCAATAAATCAATTGCATATCTGAGCAGAGTTCCATATAACGCTTATGTACCCACAAGGTAGACTGTTAAACCTAAGATAAGCCAAATGAGTCATCCTTGTTACTCAGTGAAGATGTATTCCAGAGAATGAAAATAATTAAAGTAGATTTGATGATTCCTTGTACCCCACGGAGTCCTTTTCAATTAAACCTACTAAAATGAAGCAATACTGAGCTGCTCATGTGCTAAACATCTTCCTTTCTGTTGTGAGAACATTTCTCAAAGCAGAAGCAAATGGCTGCTTGTACTTTAGAAAAATAACTTGTCACTCATATGAGTGAGTCTGTTTTTTTGCCAAAACACAACACAGCTTGATCTGGTTAGCAGAAACCTGTTAGAATTATCCATTGTAAGAAAGTCTGTTCTCTAAACATCTCTCTACAGAAAATCTGCAACCTGAGGGGTTATTTTAACTGATTTAATCTCAGGGATGCTCTATGAGAATTTTCTAACACATATGTACAGAGTTATGTCAAGTACTTATTTATTGTTTTAAGAAAAACAGAAATGGTGAATAACCTAATTTCAGTAAAAATAAGAAAATACATTACATAAAATTAAGGAGACTTTTATTAGAGAGCTCATACAGGAGCGCTCACCATCTGGGATGTGCACCTCCTATGGCTACCTGACCATTAGCTGCTATGAAAACCAAACTGCTTTAAGGGATACAAATATCCAGGGATTGGAAAGATCAGGCATTAGCTCTGCTATCTCAGGAAGGAGTTCTATGCACAGGGAAGGTTTTCTCATGTGACCTTTTATAGATCTGTTTTCTTTTAAGACTGTTGGGGGGGTGGGCAATAGCTGAAACAGCATTTAAGTGATTTCAGAAGAACCCCTACAGAACCCAGACCCTTTCAGAAAAAGGGGACAGGCCAGTCTGTTACAATTTGTGCTCAGATGAAGGGATATATTGCTACGATCAAATACTGAAATGTTTACATTTCAGTGGGATGAATCTGCCCAGCAAATCTTTCCATTATGGCACAGAATATTTTAAGCTTCTGAGAAGTAAATTGTCTCCAGCAATTTCAGCCAACTGAATCCACACAACGAACACCACAAAGCTAAAAGATTTAGTCACGCTTCTCTAACACTGCATCTGGCTAGGAAGAGAACCCAATCAGTGGTGGAACAAAAAGATTAAGAAACAAAATTGCCTCATCAAACCTTGTGCTGGCAGAACCCATCCAGCTACATCTTGACAGAGTTTTCTAAGCCACGTCAGAATATTTGGGCCAGGTAGTTCCAGTGGCCTTGTAGACTTGGCACCACAAAACTGGGCAGGATCTTTCCACCTCGGTTGGTCTAACTTTGCAACAGGGCTTTGAGCTTTTTTTTTTTATTAAATCTGGTGATGAAGGATTCTAGGATTAGTTGCTATACTTGAGAAAAATGTAATGCACTTTATTGTACCTAATGAACCTATTACAGTCCCCCAAAAACTTTGAAGGCAAAAAACCAGAAGACAGCATTGCCTTTGACTACTTCAGAGAGTCCCTCTAACACTTCAGGGATGACATTCTCACAGACATAATTGTGGTTTCCTCTAGTTACACAGACATCTCAACAAAACCTGTACAGGAAAAGCAGAAATTTGATACCAATTTGCATGTAGGCAGGAACTCTTGTAATCTGTGAAGGAAACCCAAAGTCTCACCAGTGTTCTAAAGCAGATTTTAAATGGGTAGATGAATTTCAAAAGGTTATCAATTATCTTCCCTAGAAAATAAATTGTCAACAATCTGAATATTATGAATGGCCTCAGGTCAAATAATTACAACTAACAGTAATAAAATAATAATGCATGTTTCTAAAACCCTAGCTTTAGGACTATGAAGACTCCCTACTCTGAAATGAAACTAGAAGATGTGCACATAAATTGCCTCATGTAAATAATAGAACCTGACCACTCAGATTTTAGGAAACAAAATTAGAAAGCACAGGTTGTTTTCCCGCTCAAGCTCAAGACTTTTTTCCCCAGTTTTAACATTTAGAAATGCTGGTACTTCTTAACATGGCATATTGCTCCTGGAAAGAGATACTGAACTGGAGACACTTAAACTGACTGAGAACAGCTACAGTTTCTGTAACTGCCTGGTTCATAGCAACAACCATTTCCTCTCTTGGAATAATTAAATCTGAATGGAAGGCATACAATTTGATAACTACAAAGGGCATTTGATCGTGCACTGGCATCAGATGCCCTGACAATGGCAAAGGCTGATGCAAAGACATGCTAAACCAAAATTAACAAATTCTTTCCCTAACATTCTTTTAAGTAGATTGACCTAAATACTGGGAACCAGCAAGCAGAGTAGTTAAACACTCCTCAGAAGAAAAGACACTAAATACCTCAGGTAAATATACCACCTCATTTAGTGGATTATTTATAAAACATCCTATATCCTGTACTATAAACTGGTAGGAGCTTGGTAACAGATAGAAAAGAGATGAAAACAGATGAGTAGACAATGCCCACAGCAGGATTTAAAGTCCCTTAACCTTTCCTGAAGCCAGTACCTCCCTAAAAGGCACATTAATTTAACAACAATTCCCAAGTGTACACATTAAATCTCTGTGTATCCACACAGTGTAAGGACCGAGTCCTTCTGCAATAAAATTCTCTTCACTTGCATCCACACAATACCACTTGACAAAGTCTGACTGTCATTTTATTATGACATTGAAGAATGCAGTACGAAATTTATTTTGTACTGGAATGAAAAATAAAATTAAGTCTTTCTATCCTTCTAACCATTCAGCATAGCTGCCAAAGCTGTTTCTGGTGTCAAATCCTCTCATGAAAACAATGACACCAGATAAGTTTTGGCTCCTGAGCTGTTCCATTTTACACCAACTTCTAAAATTAATTTTGTTCCATTGGAATGAAAACAAAATCTTTCTAACTTGTATTAAGAATAGAATTCTATTAACACGCATATATAGAGTGAGAAGGTTTGGTTTTGATAGGGTTATCTTTACTTTAGAGAAAGCCTAATCTTCAACATAACCTTTGTTATGTTATTGTGTCAAAATCTATACACTTATAGGAAAAAATAGGAAAGCTTTGATTTTATGTTTCCACAATAAATAAAAAGGCTTTATTAAAAACACTCCTGACTAATAATATGTTTGAAACCTTTTTCTTGAGTGTCCCATATCCTGGCTACTACTGAGTTTGCTCTTCTCCCAGTGCCAGACAACTCTTCTGAGCTTGTAATTAGGAGAAAATATTCCTTCCCATAAGTGTTATGTCTCTGACATTAAAAGTCCCCTTTCATCAAGCTAAACCAAACATTTCTGATTTTTCAACCCTAGGAGTTTACCATACTGAACACAAATAAATGCCTACTCCATGCCCCCAGTGCTATCCTCCTTTTTAAAAATTTTTCTGAAGATATTGTTAGACACAATGATGAGAGTCTAAAAAAGGAACATAGACAACAGAACAATATAAGGTAATAGAAAGGTATAAGGTACTTAAGACGTACTGAAGAGAGGATATGAAAGATATTTAGAAAGAAAACATGTATTCTTAACTTTTTAAAAATGAAATTCATTGGGGTGAGCAATAGAAGATAGTTTTGAATAATTATACTCATGCATACACATTTAAAAACATATATTTTAAATATATCTCTAACCTAACTATAATTACATATAATAAAATAATTATACGTATTACAATATACAGATATATATAACATTTCATAATATAATAAGAGCCCCTATCCCAGGAAACACACTCAATTCCAATTTAAAGTGGATCTTCTCTCTACACCATAATGTGATCAGTGCTTCAAATAATCTTACCAGCAGCAACCCTTATTTCATATGTCTACACTCTACACATTTCTAACATAGCATAAATTCACAGGAATGCTTGAAAACTGCTTTACATTCACTGCTTCCTGGATAAATTTATTTCACTTTTTTCAACTTTGTTAATTGTTATGTTTTACTATCCTACAGAAGTTCTTAATATTTTGGTTATATATTTTGTTTTGGAAGTGAAAGAAGAGGAATCTGTTTCATGTACACCCAGAAAACTCAAGGATTCTTCTGTATCTGCTACAGTCTATTGCCTATTGAAGCGAGAAGTACTGTGAACATTATGTAATTTACCGAGGATTATGGCATCACAATCTTAGGGGAAAAAAACCAACAACAATAACAACAAACCCAGAGGAAAAGAAACCAAAACATGTACGACATAAATAATATGAAAACAGTAAGATTCTATTTCTAACCAATTATCTTTTAGTCCTTTAAATGAGCTGTACAAAACATGAGCTAAGTAAGATTCAAATGCAAGCACTCAACTGAACTGAGTTTTAATGGCAAAACTATACATATTATGCTTGGCAATAGAAGGATCTAGTTTGGGGATCTCTTTGGCTTGTTTATTGAAGCTGCACAACTAGTTGGTATCTCAGTATGCCTGGTGATAAGGGTTGGCTGTGGTGTATCTTGACAGTAAGCCTGAAGCTTCTCTTGCTTTTATCAATCCAAAGTTTCGATGTTTCTGAGCTGACAGTGCTTCTCTGTCAGCAACGAGGTAATATAAAGTGAGGTTTTGTATGAAAACAATCTGCCATGCAGATCTGGAACAGGAGAGTCAAACAGGTCCTCTGTTCACCCAGATGACAAAAAATAGAATGATTTGTAGTCAAAATTTTGTATTATGTTCTGTTTAAATATTTACAGTTCCAGCATGTGATTTGAAATCTAATGTTTGCTTGCTCATCACATGTGACTATCAGAGATAGTTCACATAAACCAGGTGGGATTACGAGATCCTGGATAATGTAATTTAAAAGCCCTCACTATTTAAGATTCAATGAAGAAAGGAAAAAAATAAGAGACAACAGATGCCAGCAGATATAAGGATGAATTTATTTTTTACTGTAACAGAGAAAAAAAACCATTAACATGGCATTGGTCTGGTATTAAATTGAAACAATAGAAGACTCAATATAGATGCAGGAGAAGTAGAGCTAATCAGTGATCATTCTGCTTAATATTCAGAAAAACCCCACAGATAATATGGTTGTCTCATTTCATTAAAAGCAATTATTTACAACTGCATCAATAAAAAGTTGCAAAAAAGGCAGCTTTTAAAGTTAGGAATACCAAAAATCAGTAGACTTGGACAATGTAATCAAAGTATTAAAAACAGGTAGCTGGGGAACTCTTTGGACTACAAGTATTGACTTTAACCAACTCTTGGAGAACAAGGGCAGTTTTACAGCAAATAAAAGAAAATATCACACCAACACTTAAAAAAGGGAACTTAGAATAGTGTATACACTGGCAATGTAATGCTGATCATTGCTGAACAATAAAGATCTTATTTCTTTAATGTCCCAAAAGAGGATTCAAAAGACAATAAATAAAAGGAGGGTAAAATAATGATCAACACTATTTTGTTCTCTTAAGAAAAAAATAAGGAGGCCTTTTCACAAAGAAAATAGCTTTCTATGGCAAGGCTGCAATTCTATTTGAAATAGAAAATATGATACAGTGAAAATCAGAATTCCCTAAGCTCTGTGGTCTTGTATAAGAAAGAAAGAAAAAGAGGAGAAAAAAGGTATCATTGTGTTGGCATAATTTAAATCTANAATACTGGAATATACTGCACACTGCTTATGCTGCCTCCCATCCCAAAAATACAGGAGATGTCAATAGAATTAGGTATCAACCTGGTGATTAACAACTGAGAAAAACTTATTTACAACCAATTTATGCTGCTCCAATCTCATGGAATTCCAGGATGAGAATGGGACACAATCTGGATTTGGCATCTGATCTGATAATATTTTCCAATTTGGCAACGATAGCAGGAACTTAGCTGGGACAAATAATAATTCATATATTAATTCTTGTCTGGTAGTGGAATAAAGATTAATATTTTTAATTACACCTGTTTGGTTACACAGGATGACTTGCTCCAGAGATGAGTCAGAGCAGCATGGAAGGATGCTTCTGTTACAAGCTTTTAGTTCTGCTGGCTTCTCAAGCACAAAGACATGTTTTGAAGGCAACATTCTGGAATCCACAACCAAACGGAACTGCTCTCATCTCTGCCAGTTGTGCCTTTTTCATCTTTCCATTAACCATTTCCCCCAAACATCTCAGCTTATCTGACAGAACCACAAAACTCTTCCACATCTCTCTCCCTCTGATCCCTCTCTCTCTCAAGGCCATGGCCCTTATTCAGTTGTTCATTTCCAGCAACACTATCCATCATTTCCAGTCATCTCAAGTGAAGGGGCCACATGATGTTTCACCTGCTTTTATAATCACTATGGTACTACCTCACAGCTCCTGCATATTTCCTTATTAGTATGGGACATCTATTAGTATGATTCCTTCTCAGAATTTCCCAGATAACAAAAAGGCAAATTTCTGTTCCCTGCCCCAGTAAGTCCAACAAAACTGGAAAATAACTCTTATGAGAAAAAAAAAAAAAGATCCTTTAATCCACATAGCCCCTGAACTCAATCTCACCAGAAATTTCAAGGGGGAAGCAGGGGAAACAGAAACAAAAACAAAAACAAAAACAAAAACAAAACCAAATCAGCATCATGAACAATTCTAGTGTGGAAAAATTTAGGCTTGAATAGATTTTCAAAATTCAAAGTTTGGAAACTAGAACACTTGTATGTACTCAAAGAGTGCAGTTGCCTGTCTCAAACACTGTTAAGGTCATGGAAGGATTTTGCCATGAGATTAGCACAGAAGGGAATGACAGGATGGTGCTAACTCCAGGCCTGGTGGAGGCAAGATCTGGCTAGCACATCCTGGGTAATATATCTGTACAAAAATTCCCACTATGGCAAACTGTGTAAAGAAGCAACTGCTCATAGGCATATCACCAGTCAAACAAAGACAACCCCAAGGTTTGGGAGAGATGGCATCTGCGGCCACCAATGACCACCAAAGCCTCACCTAAATATTCCTCTGGATACCTGAAACTTGGACATAGACAACATAAGATAAAGGTGGTACTATTGTCCAGGTGTTATCTCAGACCTAGGGGGAGGTTAACAAAGCCTAGGGAAAAAAATGTATCCCTGATAATGGACACAAATGGAGAATCTGTGAGCCACAAGGAAAGCCAACTCAGCAACTGTGCTGAAATCAGCTCCAAGTGGATAAAAGGTAATTCTGGCATGGGAAGGTTGTGAGCACTGATCCCAGAAACCCACTGACTCAAAAGAAGAGAAAGACTGAGCAAGTAGACTAACCAGCATTACAAGTGAGGTAATAATAATTTAACCAATAGCATAAGAGAACTGTGCAGCCAACAAGCATTAATTTCTTTGTTTGCTAAAATATAGAGATAATGAAATTTGAATTATCTTGGGACCCCCACCACCAAAAAGCTCAGAGAGAAGAAGGACTAACAGGATACTGCTGGATCCACGGGTGGTGTTATTTTGTACTTGAACTCTATCTCTCTCCCCTCTCTCTTCTATTTCTAATTAATTGTTAAAAAATCTGTACCATTGACTTTGGCATATGGTCCTGTTTGCATCTAAATTTGGGCAGAGGCATCTCTCAATAATCAGATCTTAACAACCCTACCACATTTAATAGCGGCAAAATATCTTAAGTACACACAATGTTATTAACTTTAGTAGAAAACTGACCCAACAAACAGGTATGTAAACAATAAAAAACACACAGTTTGCTGATAAAATACATATATTTTTAGTTGTAAGTCTTGTTAGAAAAATTGTACATGATAAATGATGAAATCTGTTGATATATTACAGGAAGCATAACATTTTCCCTTTCATTTATAAGGGAAAAAATTAATTCCTTAGCATGTTTATGAGAGAATCAGCTTATTCTCATTCAATTAAGCTTATTATTCAATCAGCTTATTATCATGCAATTAAGTGCTGGAATTAGTACAAAATTACCAAGCAGGACTCCTACCTCTATCAAGTCATGTAAGAGTCAGAAAAGGTGTTAGACACCTAATTCTCCTGGATTTGGAAATCTTTTAGCTACATATTTATAAACCCTGCCCTGAGCCCCTTCATTTTGTACAATAAGAGTGATATGAGATACAAAACAATAAAATTATAGAAAGCCTAAAGGGGAGTAACTTAGAGCAGAAAGCAGGAATTATTTTAATATGATATATAATTAGCTTGCAATGTATCATGAGCTGTTTGTTAAAGGTTCTTGAGTTCTAGACACTGCAGACTGCTGCGCTGAAATTTATTAAAACCCCTTCATTTCAGTGGATGCAAAGTGTAAGACCAACGGCACAGGTAACAATATTACTACTAATACCAATAATAACCACATTATTATTCATGTCATTAGTCCCAAATTCACACACATGTACATGTCAGATGTTCAAAGACCATTGAATGTCAAGAATCCCACAATACCTCTAAAAATGAATATGGAAACTTGTGGAAATGGCACCATGTTGAATCCTGCCACAGAGAACTGTATGTGGCAATGATAGAAATGCTCCTCTCAAAAGAACTTTTCACAACCCTGTGTTCTGTGCCAACCTTGTATTTGTTTATCTTTGCTAGTGGAAGCAGTGAAAGCAGTGAAAGCTTTGACTGCTCAAACTGCACATGGAATGTATGTGAATGTTCAGGAACAAACTCTGCCCAGAGAGGTGGGATCTTAATGCTGTGGCAACATGATCGATCTTTTAATTTGCTACAGCCTGAACGGAAACTGAGTCCAAGCAAAAGGTCAGAACAGGCATTTTATATTCTGTGTTAAAGGAGCAGAGGAAAAAATGTCTTTGAGGAGTAAAGTAAGTAGCTAATGAGACGCAGCACTGACAGCTGGAATTTAATAAGTGTCCACTTCACAAGGAAAATTGCTCTTAGTAATTAAATACAGGTATCATACAAAGCTTCTGCTTAGAGCTAGACTTCAAAATCCTTCTGTAAAGTAGGACTGAAGAAGTTTTACATACAAGGTAATATAAGGGTGAGTTTGCCTGGGAGGCTAGTCCTAAATGAAGAGGGTTAATTGAATAAAATTCACAGTCCCTTCAGTGGTAAATAATTCCAAAGGGACTTGTTCAGATAGTAGCCTGGCATTACCGAAAAACAGACCGCAGCTAAAAAGTACTGTTATAAAGTCCACCAAAACTTGAGACACATAAAAAGTTTATTAGTCATTGCAGAAATAAAACACAAACAAAGTCTTTTTAGAGGGATCCAAAATTCTTTACGTTCCAGTTCTGTACGGACCATAAAACTCTACCTGAGAAAATTTTATACAATCTTCTAATTAATCACAGGATTTTATTGCCTCTCACAAGCTGTAAGTAAAACATTAACAGGGTAGGTGGAAGTACTATTTGTACTAAGCATGATTCCAAACCCTGCTGACACATCCCACTAGATGAATCAGGTTACGAACTGAGATTATAATGGGTACTAGCGCACAGAACAGTGTTTCATGTAGGGACTGCATACCCATAAATGAAGGTGTAAGTTTCTAAATTATTGGGAGCATCTGAGACAGAAGAGTCTGACAGGTTTTCTGTAATTTGAGACATCATCATCAAAATATGACCACGTAACATATCCTTCAATAATGATACTCATATCCCTGAAAACGTTTTGATCATCACTTAATCAGCAGTCCAACAGAACATTGCTGGTATCACAAAAACAAAGCAGTTAAGTATCTAGATGGCTGAATGCTTTTACCAGCTAGATCCAACAAATTTGCATTTACTCAAGAATGTATAACAAAACCACATAGCTCTATACACTTCAGTGTAAAAGAGCACTGATTTTGCAATACCTGTTTTAACTTACCTCATAGTACATAGGCACATTCTTAACCTTTTTTCCCTTCTGACCCCCAGATTCTGCGATCTGCAAGTAAATAAAGCATTCTAGTGTGAGAAGATTTTATGTTTACCCAAAGTATTTTACTCATTATTCCCTTTTGCAAACACCACACTCACACTCCAAAGCAGTGAGAAATCATCTTATGGCAACCCTCTACCTTAGGGAGGGAGTTCTTTTGATCAGCACCTTGAAGAAAAGTCTGTAACAAATCTTCATTTACAGGGAGCAGAGCAGCTTATACTGTAAGCTTTTCTTTTTCCATTTTTAACTCCTATGAATCAGAGCAATGAAGGTGGTAAGAAAAGAATAAGTCCTATGAGGAGTGGATGAGGGAGCTGGGGCTGTTTAGCCTGGAGAAACCCATTTCTCAGGGGAGACCTTATCACTTGCTACAACTCCGTGAAAGGAGGTTGTAGCAAGGTGAGGATCAGCCTCATCTCCCAGGCAACAAGTGACAGGACAAGAGGAAATGGCCTCAAGACGTGCCAGGACAGGTTCACACTGGACATCAGGAAGAATTTTTTTCACAGAAAGGGTTGTCAAGGATTAGAATGGGCTGCCCAGGGAGGTGGTAGAGTCACTATCCTTGGAAGTATTCAAGAAATGACTGGATGTGGTACTTAGTGCTGTGGTTTAGTTGATAAGGTGGTGTACAATCAGAGGTTAGACTCGATGATCTTAAAGGTCTTTTCCAACCTTAATGATTCTATGAATTAGTGTAATTCTTGAAACTCCCACAGAGTAGTTTCTCATTATCACAGACCAAAGAAGGCAGGATCTAGAAGTGACATCTACAGTTTGGTTCATTATTAAAAGTTACTTCCACGGAATACCTGTCTGTAAATATCTTCACACGTTATCACACTGAAGAGCTTTCGCAGTGGCACCTGCACAGCAAGAGCCAGGGCCTGGGTGTGGATTTCATCCTCAATCTTGGTCCCAACAACGAAAGTGATGCTAGGCTTCCAGTCATCCTACATTCCAAAATAAAATAGTTAAGGTATTAAAACTCATGCCAACTAAAGTTCTCTGCAGTTTCAAAGAGTAATCTTGTAGAGATGGCTTTATGTCACTTTTAGACATACTAAACATCACTGTATTAACCACTGAAATTGCATGCAACTCGAAAAAGCCCCTACTAATTTGTTCCAAATCTTTCTGCCATCAGGTGGCAGCATTATGCTATGGAAAACACAAATGCTTGCTAACAACCTTTTCGCAGGCAAATGATGCATTAGCACCTCACAAAGATGTACTAACTTTTAAATGGCATTTGCAGATTTGACAGTTCAGGTACCAAACAAGAAGCGAATTTTGACTATATCTATTATTGTGATTATTCGATGCAGAAAAAAATTAACAATTTCCAGCTCCCTCATTCTGTGAATTTGATAATGCCCAGATACTATCTTCTGTACATCGTAGCATTATTTTATGATGTTTTATGAAGGTATTTTTCTGCATAGTATGGCATGCTTTCACTAAATATTCTGAATGAAGAAAAAATACTTACCAATGGCAAGCTGTACACTACAATATCTGTAAGTTAAAAACACCAGCAGTTTTCAAACATTTACAGTAGCATACGCATTACTGCAATGTAAAAAAATATGTTTTCAGCACTAAAAATGCAGAACAAGAGAAGACTGGAACACTTTATTTAGTGATGCACATCCACAAAAGCTTAAAAATTAGGTCATTTAAGCAACTTTTACTGATTACTCTCTTTTACATTCCTACTGGAATCCTTTTCACAGAGTGAGTTGCTATCTCCAGTACATCTACATCTCACTCTAGAGTATTCTTTATCAGCATTAGTGGTGGCTGAACTAGGAGCATTTGTAATGGTTGTGATGCACAGGAATCACTTTTTTTTTTTTTAAATGCATATCTGCATGTGTCAACTGCAAGGTTAGCAATGCAGCTGCATAAAGGTGAACATGGAAAGGGATTCAGTCAGATCAAGGCAGTCTCAGGACAGTCACATTAATCAGAACCAGGCTAAGCAGTCCAGTGTGCATCATAGCAAGGAAAGATTTTAAGAGATTTAAGATAGGGTGGTGACTTTAGGATATTGAATATTTTGATATATTTATATTACATACAAAGTCCTTGTGGAATAGGAACAAGATCTGAGCTGAGTTATGGTAAAGTGAGGAAAAGGACCATTCTAAGAAAAATACTCAGATGGTAAGAGAAGCATCTTCTTCCAGTTTTACAGCACCCTTCTTCATTTGTTCCTTTTCTTAGCTGGTAAAAAGCCTACCTAAATGTCTGCAATTTGAGTAACTGATGGCTTGGGATGGGAGAAAGCCACAGCTGACTTAAGTTTCAAAACAGTGTATGCTTGCATGGCAGGAAACAGTTTGTCAAACACTTGATGTAACAAAGGATAACATCACATGAGTATGCCCCATTTTTCTAACCACAGAGTATTCAGAAAAACAAAATAGATGTAGAGATCACCTGGGTCTTCAAGTGAAATTGCAAGTAGCTACAGATCAGATAACTAATCCAAAAGGGTGCCTACAGCTCCACACGTCATGAAGTTCCTTGATGGTTTATTGTAGCACAAAATAAACCTCAAGTTTTTAAAATTATGAAGTGCTAGAGAGATCAAGCATATCACTGATGCTCTAGAAGTGTGCCAACATGGTGGAATTTATGAGTGTCCAGCTACACTGGGGCAGCAGACACTGCTTATTGTGGCAGCAGTAGTGGGGACTGCACCAAGTACACCGAATTTCATTTTGCTCTTTGAAGTCTTTTTGCCTAAAGCTGCAAGGCAGCTACTGGCGTACAGCACCATGAAAGAGCTCTAGGTATTCCAATACTGTCAACATGCACAGGAGTTACGGCTAATCTGTATTAAAGCTATCACTGTATACCTGCCAAGAGTCGGACAGTAAAACTTCAGCATTCTTTGAACAGGAAGTATTTAGAGGCCCATGCTTGTGTGGAAAAGCATAATTTTCTAGCTTCTCAGAACAGAGATTGAAATGCTCTCACGTGGCAGTATCCTGGTACTCCCAGTGCTGAGCACTAGACACAGAATCTTTAGAACAACCATCTACCTGTGGCATGAGCTAATGGAGCAACTGTTATCACTACAATGCCCACTTCAGTGAGGGCCACCAAGACAGGGAAACAAGGTCCCATAAGTCTCACAAAGATGCTGACAGCTCAAGAGCAGCAAGAATCAGGAATTTCAGGTCCTACTCAGGATCCTACGGTAAGACTGGTCCAGCAGCAGCACGCAGCTTACTCCCACAACTTCTTGCAGTTCTTCAGATACAAAAAAAATATCTATCAAAGAGTTCTAAAACCCTGCTTTATGCTTTCTTTAGTTCCTCTTTAAAACATGCTGATAGCTTGATCCCCACAAATTAAATCTGTTCAGCACTGATTAATATCACTGCAACAATGTCTGTGGAACCTGTCTCCCTTATTGTCCTCTTTCAATTTTTCCATCTCTTGGTCACAACTGTTCCTAGTTAATTTCTCCTTTTCCACTCTTTGTTCCTGAGTTACACCACTTGTCTTAATGTTTCCCCCACCTGTGACTTGCTCCCCAGCTCTTGTCCTGTCTCCCTGTTCCGCTAGTCTCCAGTTTCATTATCTGATCCCACTTCAGGATTTTTCCATCCTCAGATTCCTTCTCCAAATTCTTATCCTCTAGCCCATACAATAATTCCCAGGCATTTTCAGAGTTGTGGTTGAGCAATGAGACCCTCCTTCACAAAAGTCCTATAAGCCTTTCTAAAAGAAGATAATTTTCCTTGTTTCCACTGTGGTGCTCACCTTCTCAGCAGCCTGTGACAAAGCACCAAAGCAAAACATCAGGATAGGTCCTGCTTGCGCAAAATGAGTATTTAAAAAAAAAAAACAGGACTTATGCAAACAAAATTACCCAAGTCCAGATTTTTCTTATCCAAGAAGAAATTATCATCAGTGGGCCACATCTTCTCCCCACTGAAAATGCTCCACTTCAAAGAAACAAGGTGATAAAGATGCTTCACAGAACAGCTATGAGAATATTTATACAATAGGCAAGCCATTGAGTAATACATTAAAATAAAATAAATGGAATGAGCCTCTACAAGATAACTGAACTGGTAGCGAAAATGATAACCTTACTTAATTCTAAAGAAGTATATGCAGCTCGATACAAGGTCTTTTGCACAAAAATATAATTATTATTAGAGACAGCCTATACCTTCCTAGTGCTAAATGAAGAAAGGAAACTGCTTTTCTAAGAAAAGTGCAATACCTGGGAACAGGAGCTGAAAGCAGCTAGTAAATATCCAAAGTAGCTACACACATCTTCATAGCCAATAATGATCTGGACTTCCTGGAGTCATGAATAGCATGTCATCTGTTTCTAGACTGACTGGTTTGGAAGCCCTTAAAGATCATTTTTCAGAAAAGCTGCACACTGAGAACATGAATTGAAGTCAATAGTCAATGTGCAGCATAAATACACAGTTTAAGGTGTTTAATTGATTAGACTATTTTGTGAGGTTAAAAATCTAATATTTTTGCAATACTGCCTTTATATTATTGATCCTGTAAAAGTATCCTTAATGTTCAAGGCACTGAAAGGACAGAGAAGAAACAGACCCTGCTTCTACAGCTCACCACCCAAAATCACAACATAAAAATGTGAAGGAAAAGTAGTAAAATGTATATGGTTACTTTAAAAATATTTTCTCCCTCAATATACAACTGCTCCTCTACTTAGTTTTATTCTTTCGAATGTTATTGTAGTATCAAGGTTTGAGAAAGGATCTGAAAGAGGATAGATTAGTGACCCTAAGGCTACCTCAAATGACATTGTCAGCTTAATGAACAGGATAGAAAAAAACCATAAAAATAACTACTGGAAAATCATGGAAAAAGTCGAGGGAGGTTTCCATTGAAAATTTAACATGAGCACTACAAACTGCACAAAGAAGACCAAAATGCAGAGAGCAGATATCCCACAGAATCAACAATGCTGGTTCAAATGTGAATTTAAAAATTGAAGCTGGAAATGTGGCATTGGCAACTGAATACTACTTAAGCAATCTGAAACAAACCCCAATTAAGGGCAGGCCAGATTGCTCTCACTGGAAAACATCCAGTGATAACCATTGCTACAAATGACACTGTCCTGGTTTTAAAACTCCTGGCCATGTCAAGAGTTGAAATCCACCAAAGTCTCTTGGTGTTAGAAATAACCATCTATGTGGGAAACTTCTATGTCTCTCAGCTGGAGAGGCTCCAAATCTGCAAGTTCAACCTAATTCTGGAAACTCCATGCAAGCAGCAAATGGTTGTCCAAAATCCTTGCTTTCACAAAACACAGAAGGTGCCTCATCTTCTCACGATTTTGCTCTCAAGGCTCCCTTGTGTTCCTCTGTAATGTGATTTTTCCCAACTCTTAAAAACCAGTACACATAGCCTGTATATCTTCATCACAGCAGTACTGGAATAGCATAGGTATGTTAAGAAAATATCTAACTTTAATTCACAATGAAGAAAAAAGCAGATATAGCACACATTTTTTTTTCTTCCTTTTTATACATATCTTGTTTTCTCTGTTTCATTTCCTAGACACAAAAGGACAGCTGTTCTAGGGAAGACAGTTGAACAAGTCAGGTATATTGTTTATTTTTTCAGTACCAGTTTCTAGATCTCTTTGGCCAAGAAAAGCATCAAGCAGCCATCTTACCCTACTCCCATTTCCAGAGAATCTGAGCAGCTGTCATTTTATTTTTGTGGTACTTACTTCTGTGCGGTTTACAGTTTTTTTGTTTGGTTGCTTTTTCAGTTGTTTGCCTGGGTTTTTTTTTTTTTTTTTTTTTTTTTTTTTTTGCAGGCTGTGTGTTTGTTTTGTTTAATTGTTTGGGTTTTTTTCCCTTAGGACAACAACCAGTAAGTTCATTTCATTACAGCAGAATTTCAAATTTACCTATAAGGGCTGAGAAGAAACATTTGAAATTCAAACTCAAAACATCTGAGCATCAAACATATTAGTGATTTATGAACAATTAGAGTCGTAACAAGTCTAGCACTCTTTACTTTCAATAATGAGGGAGCTTGCAAACCAGTAAATACAACTGGCATTACTTGGAAAGGTTGTTTATCAGGAGTTTTGTAGCCTTAAGATAGGACATCACTCCTTGGAAATCTGCAGACCCTTCCATTGCTGATGACACACCCACATTTACTAATGGCTTTTGTTCTTAAGAGCCTGAGCTTCTGCTGTACAACATGGGCAAGTGAGAGAATATCAAAGCTCAACAGAATGTTAATTTTTCTCCAAAGAGGAAATAGTATGAAGAGCAATCAAAAGTGGAGCCATCTTATTCAGAACATTTTTAGAGGTTTCACAAGATTTTAAGTTCAATTTTCAGGTCCTAAAATGCCAATGAAGTGAGAGAAATCATATAGAGGGAAAGTCAGCACAGAACATAGTTCTGCTGTGCTTAGTTATACTAGTTAATAAGAACAAATAATAAATGACAGTTATTTCAATTAAGAGCTGTTTACCCAGAATTCACCTTTCACTGAACAAATACTGCCCTTTAGCTACTTAACACATGCAAAGTTTAAAACTACTTAAGAACCTTAATTTATATTTTGCAATTTAATTCTGTAGTGAACCCAATCAAAATAGATGATAAATATCTGAAGGCAAATACAGTTTGCAACTCCATGTTCTTCTGCATAGCACATTTCAAACAGGTAAGATATACATAAACTATGATGTGAGGCTCTGGAAAATCTATATTACCTCTGTATGTGTTTTTAAGTTGTGTGTTTGCCAGTTTTCACAGTGCATTTATTAAAAGCAATTATTTGGTTAGTAAATACCATTTAAATCATATTTTAGTTAGTATACCCATTCATAAAAATCTTAACAGCACTGGTAAAATGCTTTTCATAGATTGAACTAATAAAATAGTGTAAGTCATAAACACATTAAAATGTGAAATTTCACCACTCAGTCTATCTGGTACAATTTAAAACCAGTTCTAGTAAATTTCCTCTGCCTTCAATAAAGGGAAAGAATATTTTTCAAATCGATACAAGTAAAAGACCTAAAAATTCTTTACATATGAATTAGGAGGAGAGACACTGATTTACTTGACAGGAGTTCCTGTTATCTCTCAAATAATTTCAGATTTGTATGATATTTCATATGCAATACTGAGAACGAGTAAGAAATAAGTTTTGTGCACTATGTCTGATGAGATCTTAAATTCAAGCTGTTCAACACTCTCTTTTACAGACTGCTTTCAGTTCCTGAGCTTTATATATTTGAGTTTAAACTTCGTATGTTGTATGATTACTGGGGTAGGGTGGGTGAGTGTTGCATGGGGGGAGGAAAAATGTGGTTAGACTATTTGCAGAATGAGATTTGATTTTTTAAAATTGTGTTTATCCTTTAATAAAAGCCCCTATGTAATTAAGTAGTTAAGATATTCAATGCTCTCTGTGTTCAAGAGGAAGGAATTAAATTTGGCAGCAGAGCTGTACTTGTGTCGAAGATTTGCTTTTACAGAGCATGTTTATTTACATTATGTACACCCACATTTGGCCACACTTGATGAATCTCGATTCACATGTGCTCAGAAGAGATTTGCTGGCATTTGACAGTTTTGCACCGAGTGTGCTCTTGCCCATGACTGCAAGAGCTGAATAAGAACACTCCTGCAGTAAGAAATTTCAGTGGCTGCCCAGCATCTCAGAAGCCTGAGTTCAAGCTGACTGCAGCAAGAGAGCTTTTCCCAAGCTCCCAAGGCTCTGTCTGTGAACAGCACGGCAGAGAAAGTGAAACTAGCTTAACTGGAACAGAAAGCGGCTAGATGATACCAGAATTAGAGAAACAAGGAATCTCAAGTCAGCCCCCATGGGTATAGGCATTACGATAATCTTTAGTTAGGTGATCACATACCTTGCCCTACAGAATTCCTGCCCCATTCAGTGAAAATTCAACATTTTTTTCCATCTGCCTCAATGAGTGGTCCAGAATAATACCAACTTTGACATTTCCTAAATTTTGAGCATTTTATTTCCTACCTTTAAAAATACTGCAATATAATGGTTTGCATTTAAGAAATGTAATAAATTATGTGTAGAGGCAGCAGAGCATACAAAGCACTTTGTTCAGTGAATTCACTGTACAATATCCACAGCCACAATAAACACCACCATAAAAAAACATAATCACTAATTGGCACCTTGCTAGTAAGCGCTGTAGGAAGACCAGGAACCAAGTAGGTGATGGACATTGAACTCATTCTTATGCTTTGGGGAGGTTTCTCAAGGGTAGGGACAAAACTCACAAGTAAAAAAAGGCTCAAGCATGTTAGAACTCTACTGAAAAATCTGTGTTCTAGGGAAAAATGGGAAACAACAGCCTAAGCTATTCAAAAAGTGGTCTTGTTTGGCTAAACTTGTGTTATATGGTTGCTACCAAAGAAAAGTAAAAGCAAGTAAATATTTAAGAGATTTTTGGACATCTGTGGCCTTTTTGGGAAAAGCAATTAGCCAATTTAAAAGTCTTCTTCTGAATTAAAAGTTCCTCATATTTAACCAGTGCTGCTGGCGTATTAAAAGAAAAAAAAACCAACAAAACACAAACCCACATCAGCTAAAACAAAAAACTTTTTTTTTTTTCTTTTTAAATAGGGCACAACAGGAATCCAGAAAACAAGGAAACCACGGAAGCAATTTGTCTCACTTGCAGAAGCCGTGGTAGATAAACACATGTGAGATAAATATTATTGTTTGCTAAACTACCACCCTATTTTGAAACCAAATTCTCTCTTGCAAGCCAAGATTTATGAGAATTACATTGCTTACACAGAACCTGGAAACCTAAATATGCCTTTAGATCCTCACACTCTGTTAAAGAAAAAAAATTAAAAGGGAAAAAAGTGCCTTTTAGCTGCACACACTCATGCAGGAAAATTACAGCCTCACATTTTCAACGCTACAGTTAATGCTGTGTCAGCACCTCCATCAAACCTCGTTGTTCAGCAGTTTATAAAAAGTTCACTCCGAGCCGAAACTTGGCACCCAGAGCCCAGAAAGGAAAGTGCCGGGGAGAGGAGGAGCAAAGAAACCCGCAGGGCCACGCTCGGTGGCGGGAGGCAAAGGGGCAGGGGGGCTCCGCCGACCATCGGGACCATTCACGGCCCTCCCCGGGGCCACCCCGCAGCCCCCGGCAGCCGCGACCCCCGGGCCGGGGGAGCCGCCTCCAGCCCGCTCCCCCCTTCCCCCCGCGCCGCCGGCGCTGCCCCTCGGCTGCCTTCACCTCCTCGAGGCGGGCGGACACCAGCGCGGGCTCCCAGCTCGGCAGCCCGGACGCCGGCGACTCCCGGCCGGACTTAGAGCGCTTGGGGCCCATGGCGCTGCGGTGGCCCCGCTGGCCCCACGCGTCGCCCCGGAGACGGCGCGCGCGGGCGGAGCCTGCCCGCCGCGGGAGCGCTGGGCCCGGCCGGAGCGGCCGCCTGCAGCGTCGCTCCGACGGGGAAAGGCTGGGGGAGCTGGGCCTGCTCAGCCTCGGGAAGGGACATCACCGGTGTTTATAGATATCTAAAGGGGGTGTCAGAGCATGGAGCTGGGCTCTGCTCCATGATGTCAAGCCACAGGACAAGAGGCAACGGGCAGAAACTGATGCACAGGAAGTAGCACCTGAATATGGGTGCGAACTTTGCTGTGCGAGTGGCCACACTCTGGAACCGGTTGCCCGGAGAGGTTGTGGAGTCTCACTCCCTGGAGATGGGCAAGAACCATCTGCGTGTAACGCTGTGCCTTGTGGTTCTAGAACTCTGCTTAAGCAGAGAGGTTGGACCAGATGATCCACTGTGGTTCCTTCCAACCTGACGAAGTCTGTGCATTCTCTTCGGGCTTTTGGGTACTTTCATCATCTTTTTTGAGACAACAAGCGGCCCCCATCACAGCCACCTAAAGGAGAAGACTCACTTAGTCTGCCTGGGGAGTGCTGGGGCGGCACATGCTCGCATGGACACCAAGTGACACATCTCATCCCCTGGGCACCAAGTGACACATCTCATCCCCAGGGCCACATGGCAGCACCCGTGGCAGCTCTCGGCGTGCCCCTGAGGAGGGTGAAGGAGGGAGCTCAGGGCCCGGTGCCGGCGCATGACCCGAGTGGCGAGGCAGGGGGTGCACAGGTGTGGGCAGCCAGGCCTGCTCCCAGGCCCAAGTGGCTCTCCAAATACTACCATATGTTACGGCACTGGGACCAGAACGGGAGAGGGAGGCACTGTTGGGAGAAAACAGGAGAGCTGCCAAGATAAAGAATTCATTACAGAGAAGTCATGTCGTGATCTCACACTGGAGACGAGTGAAATATTCTGTGTGATTTAACATTTGGTGAAAATACCCCAAACCACATGCTGCCCTTCCCCCACCCCCTTATACTGACCGAGGTTGCTTAGAGCCTCCAAATCTTTATTTTTGTCAGAGTTTAAAACCCTGCTATGCAGTGTGTTACTGCCTTAGTCAGGATTTCATTCTGGGATGATACTGCCCTAGTGTGTGTGCTGTATAAAACACCTTTTATTACACAGCTTTAGTGAAGAAGTAGGAATTTAGCTTCATAGAGAGTGTAACAGGCAAGTTTCTCATCATTTCAGTTTGCAGAAAGGTATCTTCCCAGTGTTTCTAAATAATGATACAGCTGGTAACATGGGAAAGCTGCACAGTAGATTTGCCAACATCCATTAACATTTCCCCCCAGCCCATCTCTTGGCTGATGTCCATTTTTCCCTTTTCGAGTTGAGTTTTGTTTTGTTTTGGGTTTTTTTGTTGTTGTTGTTTTTTGTTTTTTGGTTTTTTTTGTGCACAAAACTAAAAATCAGGCTTCACATGTTCAAAGAAACAGGCTGCATAACATTCCCACCATATCCTTGTTCTTCACTAAAGTCTTGGATACACAGCCTGTGCCTGCTGAGGTGCACTGCCAAGAATATGGAAAGGAGAAATGGGGCAGGATCACCAGCTGATGTAGCAGAACAATAGAGAGGTTTGGGGTTAAATGCACAGATAACATTGCTAAATATCCTAACTATGAACTACCCTTCGTGGCTCACGAAGCTCAGTTTTGAGGAATAAATATACATTTCAGGAGGAGTGACAGGAGATGATTGTGCACCCAGATCTTGATGGTGTGGCTGGAATGTGCATTCCCATGAATTTGGTGGAAAATGATAACTGTTTAATTATGCCCATACCTGGTTCTGTGTGCTCAGATCATTGGGAGGTTAAAACCTAGAAAGACTGATGTTAGCCAACCAACAGCTCTGAGAACACAAACAGGAGCTGTGAGAGCCATGAACTGGCATGTTTATACCTACTGTGAGTTTGCTTGATGCATGAAGACTCTTTGAAGGAAATGGTTTTGTTCTGCTGCTTACCACCTTAGTAAATGCATCTTGATAACTTGTTTATTGTTGGCTGCTGTGGCAGAGAGCAAGTCCAACTGAAGCTGGACTGCTGATCACTAGGAGTTTATACCAGTTCATTTAAAATTACCTCCACCACTCTCACAAAGGAGAGGAAGAAATTGTATTTATGCTCTATTACAAAGGGTTGTAGCATATAAAATGGGTTATCCATCAGTGAAGTCAGCTGAAGACATGTCCTGTTTGGCTGCTAGTTCCTGTCCATTCTGTTGTGCTGCCAAAGATTCTTGTAGGCCAAGCTATGAACCAGATCATGAAACCCCCTCAGTTAAATTGTGAAACAGACAGACAAATCAGAAGTACTGGGAAACTACAGCCTTTGTTTCCTCTAAATGGTCTGGACTGCACAACACCCAGCTGCATGTTTTGCAGCTGAGCTGTCTGAAAAACCTCAGCTTCCTTCTGATAACTAGAATATGAAATTGCTGCACTCTCAAAACTCGTATTAGCAAACCTGAATGTAATTCAGCTATACGGCTAATCCTCTGGTTAGAGGAATAGGCAAATTTCAGATTCAGAGAGACAGTATGCAGTTTGGGGTACAGAAAACAGATGTAAGCTGGACATTTCCAAGAAGTGAAATTTGGTCTAGTGCAAGAGTTAATGGGACTATCTGTGATGACTTTGTGTGTGACAGGAATATCTATGGTGAGATTTTCAGGGAGAGTGGCAACCTAAAAATGCCAAGATCGGTCTTTAATTTTTTGGCTTATTAAAAAACACCACTTGTGAATACGTGTGTGGAGTAACCTAAGACATGAATTTATTACACGTGCGATTCTGAATAATGCTCTGTGTAAATAAAGCATAGCTCACCTTTCCCTGGGAGACAGGTTAACAAGCCTGAGTGTTATGAGTTTATACAGCAGGGTAAGAAAGCATGCATGGTTAATACTGGAGTACTAGTACTGTAGTGTGCTGTGGAGTAGCTAGACACAATAACATGTCTGCATGCCCACAATTTTAATAGTAGTACAGAAGGAGTGTTTAAAAATGAGGTATACTCTTCACCTCCTTCGGGAAGAGACAGAACATTGGTTGCCTTTTCTTTTAGGGCAACTTAAAGAACATTTGCCCTTACTTGTTCTTCAATAAAGTGTGGGGAGTGGAAAGGCATTACTAGTTGTACATGTCATTTTTTCTCTACTTGATGTTTTCTGAAAGACTATGGCTGACTAAAGAACCAGTAAAGGTTTTGATTCTTATTAATTAAAGCCCGATTAAACTGAGAGGGGAATTAATTTTAATCCTGCTTGCTTTGTTTTAAAAATGTGCTTATTTTTAATTCTCAAAAATTATTTGGAAAAAATGATCTTTTCAGTAAGAACCATCACCTTCTCAGCTTTAGTTGGGAAGTAAGCAGAATTTCTTTGCTTGAGTCCTTGAGAAAACACTTGATTGCTTTATACTGCTTTCATAAGATTTAAATGTTGCTGAAACAGGGAGGCTTCCTGAATTATGGCTTTAGAAAGCTGTTTCTGTTTTATAAAACTGGCCAGAAAAGTTGTCTAGAACAGCTAACATGGCCCTCAGCACTGCTAAAGAAACAGCCTTTCATCCTCCTTATATTTCTAAAAGAAGAAAGGTATGAAGAAAAAACTCATTTTGGTTTCCTTTCCAGTTTCATAGCGGTGCAGCATCTGGGCTGGGAACAGCTTTTGCTTGAAGTTTGCAACCCCCCAGGACACAAGTGTCTCACAAGTTACACAGATTTGACAGCTATAGCATGTGTTACCAAAGCCTCCCTGAACTCTCACATGCCAGCCTGGATGTAGGAGGTCTTTGCCTACAGTTGCTGCTCTGGCCACCAAATGATTCTTTATAATTCATTTCTTAGTCTCTAAATTTGTTTATGTAATTTGCATAAAGCTTCCCACATGGCTGAATTGGCCTTGTGGATGTGGACCAAGTGTCTATTTTGGCTTTAGGATTTAGAAAGGTTATTTCTTCATCAGTAAGTTGTAAGTGCATGTGCCCTGAAAGGGGTAAAGGTTAAGCCGAGTGTAAATATATTAACACATTCCCCTTCTGAATATGACATAGCGCTCTTATTTTTCTAGTGCCAAAGGTCAGTAACTTCTTCATTAGACTGAGTTCTAATCATGAGACAATAAAGCAACCTCTCCTTCTCAGACTGTAATAGGCCTTCCTGATAAGGGTTGCTGGATGTTTGCTGAACTGTGAGAACTTGCAGGGATGGTTAGAGGGAAAGGAAACAGCTGGATTGTAAAGCCAATGCAATTCAGACAAGTCCATCCACCGCATGGCAGGGCCTGCCCTCCAGTGCTGGGCCACTCTGTGCACACTCTGGGCCTAATTTATTTAACCTGGTCCATCTAATAACATGGCCAAAAGCAAAGAAAGTTGTAGATATTCCCTTCTCCCTCCAGCTCTTGCATTTAGTGGGTGCCTGGCCAGTCAGTGTTTTTTTCTCTTCACTCAAATGTTTCCAGCCAAGCTGAGTTATAAGTATTTGCAGCCTCTATTGTTTATCACAAGTATAACATACAGAACAGATCAAACTTTAATGTAAATGTTTACGTTTAAGAGTCTCCACCAACTTTGTTTTACCAGGAAAAAACCTCAGAACTTGCAAGGCCCTTAATTTTGGAAAGGTCTTTAATTTTGGAAAAGATGCTTTCTTAGCCTGCTCCCCCACGTGCATGCATGCACAAGGAGAATGGTTTTTCCTCTCTGTAGCAAATGGCATAAGGATTCCTGGCAAAGCCCAAAATGAAATCCATTATCATCTGTCATTAAAACGACTTCCAAATTCCAGCTGGATGCTGTGCAGCAGTCTCTTTAAAGAAAGATTCCTGCATTTGGTATTGTAGTTCTACTGTCTCTAAGTAACTGAATTCTGGAAGTAGTTCAGTGCTATCAGCTAGCAAAAAAAAAAAAAAAAAATCCAAATTCAGGTATCTCATGTTTTATTCCTGCCCCTTTCCAAAACAGATCACAAGTTTTTGTATTTCTCCCTAAAGGAAAAAACCCAAAGAAGACATTCTCCCAGTTTTCCAGAAAGCCAAACTCTCCTTCTCCACTCCATTCTCCTGCATTGTCAAATCCTGCATCATTGCATGCTTTCTTCTGGCACAAAAGGAGTAGTTTCCCTAAGGTTATAAAGTCTTTCATGGAGACCTGCTTCTGTAGCAAGTCCTTAATCCTACCACCATCCAGAAAGGGTGACTTGCACAGTAGTGCTGAGCACTAACTGATAACATTTCTCAACAGCCAAACAAAGCACAGTCTAAGTAAGTAGGATTTGAAATATTGTGCCATTACTGGTGTAAAAAAAAAAAAGTTTCTAATCCATTAAAAACAAACATTAACACCATAGAGGGTAAACAGACTTGAGCTGTATGACAGAGTTTGCAATGAAAATATTGATGAAAAGAGGTGGAAAGACATGGGGTGTTTATTTTTTTTTTAAACAAGAGATTATTTTTAAAAATAAGTGTAAGCTGTACTAGAATTGGAGTAACTAAATGGCTAGGGCTGTACTTCTTTGGCCTTGGTAGTCTCATTCAGTGAACTTTTGGTTCTCAGTCATACTAGTGCCTGAAACCTGCTTTATAGAACAGCCATGACTAAACTTCCCAGTCCTAGGACTGTGTCACCAAACACTATCATGCCTTACAATGTCACCCACTAAATCCTTTACTCTTTCATAAACCTGAAGTGCAGCTACTGTCTCCTTGCCACAGACTAGAAGAGCATCCTGTGCTTCTCTCTTCCCCACCTGTGTCATTCCTACTTCACAAGCTTTTCTTATCCTGCATCTCCAGAATTCAAACTGGACTGCACACTGTGGCACCATAAAGAATCAAATCCAGCATTGCTCAGCAGGAGCTCATCTTTCACCAGCGCCTCTCTCCTGCCAGTCCTTGCTTCTAGACACAGCTGGTCCGTGTGATCTGAGCTGCAACTGCCAAGAACCCCATCCTGTGAACTCCAAGCACAGTGCTTCAATTAACATATTTGTGCAGGTGTGGTCTTCTTCCTCATCAGCTGTGCTGGAATGCCTTCTCTCTCGTTCTTTACTGGGCACCCCACTACTACCATTTCCCAGGCAATTGTATGAAATAAAAGAATATGGAAAGGCTGATTTCTGTGATGGCTGGTGAGATGAGTTCAATGCCTAAAATTTGTGAGCCCTCCTATAGAAAGTCCAGATAATTCCAGAATTTGCTTACTCCTAAAGGCATCAGGATCTAGCCCTGAATCTGTGCAACTGTTGTAGCCCCTGTTACTTGGAAAAGGATGATGAGAAGCAGGTGATGGAGATGAGCTGGCTATTGACCGTCTCTGCCTGCCAGGGCCTCATCTTGCACTGTCCTACCAAGACAGTGAGAGTTGGAAAGTACTATGAAATGTGCCTTACCTTTGTGGAATTATCTGTAAGGGAGAAGCATTCTTCAGCTTCTTTTGAAGGACACTATGCAGTTACGTGAAATAACCACAAAAAAAGACAGCTTTCTGCCTCACCAAAGTCCATGTATGTACCCTTTGTGCAAGACTTTAGCAAGTCTTAACAATGTGGGAAGCTGAAATAATTTGTGGTGTCTTTTTTTTTCTGCAAATGACAGCAAAACCAAGGCTCTGTCAGAGTGATTTAATTCTCAGAGAACTATTTATTTAAAGATCAAATTAAATAATTTTAGAAAAGATAAACAATATTTTCATCTCTATGAGATGCTAACACTTGCTTTAATGTAAAAGCTCCACTTATTACTGACAGATGTTGTATAATAAATAAAAGTTAGAAGATTTGGTAATGCTTTATCATCAACATTGGATGGCTTCTGCCATGACCAGCCATTCATATGGATTCAGTAAGCTTTAAGCAAATAAAATGTGGCAAGTTTTTATATTATATCATTGCAGAGATTGAGTTCAAAAGCATTTCTAATTAACACTTTTCTTAGTTAACAAACTGTGTTAGCACTAATTCCCATCAGTCAAATTCTTTAACTCACATTAAGATTAGTCAAAATAAAAAAGCAGGTCTTTTTCCATCTCTCTCCATCTCATTACTTCAGACAAAGCAAAACATTTAATGTGGCAGGGCTGCAAGATGTGGAGGGCCATTCATGGAAAAGGTACAGTGCATGACTAAAATCTGGCCATGCTCCAGATGCACTGACTTGCTTGTGCCAGTGCCTTCAGATCATGCATCCTTAATACTTACTTTTGTGTCCAGTGATTTTTAAGAGAGGTAGTAGTCAGTATTTGAAAATAATGTGGAGGGATTTGAGATAAACAGTTGAGCTCAGCAGCTTGGCCCAATGTACCAGCTACAGTGTCTAAACTCTAATTCTCAACTGCACACTTAGGCTTGGAGTATGTAAATGTTGTAATGTCATTGTGACAGTTGTTGGGTATGTCAAATTAGGACTGTGAGCAAAATAAAAAAAAAGCAGACTACTTAGTTTTCTTTAAAATATAAGTTACATGCCAACAGAAAGCTTTTTTTGGTGAAAACATATTTTTTCACTTGCCTTGAATTATCTTTGCTTTTCTTCATCATCCCACAAAATCCTCTGATGACTAAACAATAATAATTTAAAGAAAACACTGACAAATTAGTTATTTTTACTGCAAACTCTCACCAGTAGACCCTGAGTGCTATTACTATCAGTGTAGATCAATGAACTGCAACTTGTCTGGATTCCGTTTAGACAAACAGCTAACATTTGCAAGATTGAATCGAACTTTTTTTTTTTTTTGTTTTGTAACAGCAAATATTGTCTTCCAGAACAGAGAGTTAATTAACTGAAATTTAAAGTCTTCTAGTGTAATGTTGTTTAGACAAAACTAGAATGACACAGCTATGCCACCAAAAAGTGCAAGAGTTTGGATGGAATAAAAGACTACTCTGAAAATGAATCACTACTAGAGTGGTTTTCATTTCAGAGGTGATGGAATTATATTTTGGAGATCATAACAGCTTTTGCACAAAAGGTTCAATCAGCTCTTTATGTTCCTTTTTAGAGCTCAGTACTTGAGATTCCAAGCTGGAGCAAATATATCCACTATATAGTTGGTTGTTTTGGGGCAGTAAGTTAGCTGTGGGAAAAGCTGATCAGTTCTGAAGTAAGGAAATTGTTGACTATTAAAGCTGAACACTTACCTCATTCAGACCTTGCCATCAGAGTTCAAGTAATTCTAGATGCTTTGGACAAGAGGCTGAAGCCTGGATCTGTAGGCACTGAGCTCCTCAGACACCTTGAGTGACCTGAGCTTTTGTACCTGCCTTGCTCTTCTCCCACATGCCCTGGATCACTGGAGGTATCCTTGCCTCTGATCAGAGTGCTGTCTGTTAGGGAAAAAACGGGCAGACTGAGGTGGATTGCCCTTCTTTTCTGCCCAGAATGAGTGGATTAGCAACATGCAGTAGGTAGGATTGGCAGCACTTCTCATCCAGTGGTTCTAATAGATTTTAAGGAAATGCTAGTCAGTTGATTCACTACATGTACTAGGATGCTGTTCAAATCAGAGACTTGGAGATCTTTCCTGCCAAGAACAGTGGAGTGCCCTTTAGAAAGCACTGTCCTTTTTTGCTTTTCAGAACATGGCAAAACGATGGAAGGATTCACAGCACCATTAACCAATTTTTTTCCCGAAGTGTTCATGATAAAAGACTATTCATGAATGCCTTTGGGAGGCATTCCTCAAGGCTTCATTTATTCCATCACTGATATTTCATCAACTGGCCAGGAACAGAGTGATCTTCTGAAGGAATGAGTACATTCCTGATCCTGATTTTATCTATGATAGTAATGTAAAGGCGAATGGAGAAAACAAAGGAGTGACAGAGCTCAGAGCCCTGGGAGCCACTGCATCACTGCTCCAACACATGAACAAATCAGTCTGTACAGCTTGAAGTGTGGTGAAGGGTGAGAATGCACTAAAGGCAGGCATTTGAGGATGGAAGAAAATAATTCCAATTCTCTTAATGTAAATATGCTACAAGTGGGGCATGGCAATATTACCATTTGAGACTATGCTATGTGTTCAATGTCTTTTTAAACTGAGATGTCTTGACCTGCCTTAACCCATTCATTTGCCCATCCTCCCATGCTGCTATCTAAACCTCTACTTATGTATTTGGAATTTAAAGTATTGTTGAAAGGAAGAAACATTATGCATGCACTTTCATCCATTATTTTTCTCAAGTGAGTGGGGAAATAGAATATTTTAATCACGTTTTGAAAGGCTCCTGACCTAGATGGGAAGCCCTGGAACTCACTTGCATCAGACTTTTTAAAAGAACAGCTTATCATCCTGAGAAAGATCAAACTGGGGATATTTTGCCCATCTGCTTTCTGGGTTATGTATGAGAATCTGAGGTGGTGATTTTTGAGTGTTTTTTCCTAAGTGCATAAGACATTTGTGTACAGTAGTACATCTAAAACATAAATTTAAGAAAGAAAAAGACAGAGCTAAGCTAGTTGTAATGTTAAATATCTATATTTTCAGTGTGCTTCAGCATGCATTTGTAAAGCCGAAGCTGCAAAACTCAGGTGAGGTTCTTGATAGCAGTGGAAGAGCCAGACTGTTTTCTAAGCTAACAGATGCTCAGTACTTTGTATTTATGAAAAAAAAAAGTGTAAGCATAGGAAAGCAAGCATCAGTAGAGATTCCATCCTTCAGGAACAGGTATATGTGTTACAGAGTAAACCTCTGCACTTCACCTGGAGCAGAAACAGTGGGATGTGTGTACTTGCTGAATCATGAAACTATAGTATTTCCTATCTTACCATTTTGTTGTTTCAAACTTACACTCATGACATAGACTTCTGGAAAATACTCCAAATTATGAAAATATTCAGACAAATCTGGTGAAAGGTAGACTTGTTACCTGAGATGGAGCTTATGGTAGAGATCTCGGTTATTGGCTAGATGGCAGTAGAGTTTATTTATGTTTTGATGTACATGTACACTGTGTATCATACCACTTTGAAATTCAGCTTACCCTACTAGTGGAAAAGTTTCTAATATCACAGATCTACTCATCCATATGCTAATGCTACTGTGTTCTGTTACATCAAGAAAAAAACTATTTTCATAAGGACAGTTCAGTGTTTGTCTCCATACTTTCTTCATATCCGTGGAATGCGAAACCAAGCGCTTGTCCCTTTTCAAGAATAGACTTCTAATTAACATTGTACAAATCAGCCAGATGCCTACTGCTCCAGGGCAGTGAAAGCTGTTTTCTCTCAACTTCTTGCCAGACTCCCCATTTATGTGTTTCCAATGGTCCCTCTGCTTGGTTTGTACAGAGGGTTTGGGCAGGGTATGGGCTTTGGTTTGCTAATGTAGTGATGTGGGCTATAATCAGTCCTCTTCATGGTGGGGACAGGAGTAGCTGTGCAAGCACCAGGACTTTTGTGTCCACTCAGGGAATGTCATTCAAGATGGTGGATTAACTCCTCCAGCAGAAGAAGGATCCTGTTGGTGTGGGAGTCTCCATGTCTCCACCTCCACAGGCAGGGTGGCTGCAGCTGGGGAGATCTGAAGTTTGGGCAACACAGCATGTAGGGGAAGCTCTGGCAGCCAATCCCTGTGATTCCCAAGAATGCTAAGGAAACCAATGGTTTACAGACTACATAAAGTACACTATGGCAGGATCCTTGGGGACTGAACTTGTATAAGCCCTGTGGTGCAGTACCAGTCACCAGCCCACCAGATGCTGGCAGGGCAGGGACCAGCCTGGCCCAAATATCTTTCAGAGAATCAGTCAACATGCTGATGCCACTACTGAGTCACCGACCACCAGGATGATTTAGGTCTGGTCCCCTAAACAGGTGTTGATGCTCTTTGACGATGTTATGCATCCCCTGTCTCTTTCAGAGAAGGAAACTGCCCTGCAAGGGAGCTTTTAACAGTGTCCTTGACCTCACTATGTAGCTGACTGGAACAGATTTCTGGGGGCCTCAAGGAATGGGACACACTGAGATTCAGGCTTGGATCTGAAAACCCTGAGGCCCTGAGGAGCTGTTTTACATCCTCCACCTCCTCTTCTTTGATCCACTGTTCACAGCATTCTGTAGAGCCCTCTGTATCAGCAACTGAAGCTGGTGCCCCTCTGTAACAGCAACTCCTTCAGCCCCGCTGCTCTGGCTTTGCCTTACCACCTGTTGGTGGTCATGCTCTCCCAGGCAGCCTCAAGCCCGAGGAGATTAGACCCATTCATATCTGAAATGACAGGGGGGTGCGAAATTTTAAAATGGCTTGCTCTCCTTAGTACTGCTCCCCCACGGACTCTGGTCCCCTCTAAGCAGCTGCCCCCTCCCGCCCCCTAAAGCCCCTTGGAGCAGCTGCTGTCCGTCTGGCTGCCTTGGCCTCCTTGTCAGCTGTTTGATGTCACCCATCAATCTTCCATCTTTCCTGCAAATCTCTGATGATCAAGTTTCACGTATCCAGGACTCTGGCCGTAAAGCCCCTTTCACTGGTATAATTAGTAATTAGAGGAATAATGTTAGCAAACTCCTCTTGGCATAAACAGACACTCAATCCCCATCTGTCAGGTCAGGAAATTCACATTAGGGTGAAGGCCCAATACAGATTTTTCTGTCTGAGGTGAATGACCGCACACGCTTCACACTACTTAATTAAGCTGGCCACATGACATCAAGTGGGAGCTATTTATAAGTGACCACATCAATTATAAACAATTTTCAGTGTTTTGAAAGTCATCGCGTCTTTCCTGCTACGAATCCCCGTGGGCTTTGAAAGGAATGGTTTCTCTCAGCAATGCTCTGTAACGCTCGGTAAGGAGCCAGGGGGTCATTGATGACTGGTGTTCAAGTCCGTGGTTTTTTTCGGAGCTGCACTGCTGAGATGACACCATTCAGTGGAGTTATCCTGTCATTCAAGTGTTACAGGTAAGGCAAACTGAGTACCAGATCTCTTCACTGTAGACCTCTTCACTGCAGCTAACAAACTCCTGATATTCTGCAGTGGGTAAAACTCAAGACAGACTGGTTCAGACTGGAAACAAGGCAGCACGTATTTAATGTGGAACAGGCAAAATTGAGTGTTTTATTATCCTGCAATAGACACTATAACTCGAAGATAAGATAATTTAAGGAAGCCCTATGCCTTGTGTTATGCAGGAGACTGGAGCAGATGATCACAATGGCTTCTTGTGGCCTTATCATCTGTATTGTTTGGCTCCTCATAAGAACTACTTTTTTCCCTTTTGCAGAGGGAAAGGTTCATGTATGACTGGGAATCAAGCTTCTGGTCCTTCCATAATTATATGAGGGAAAGCCAGAAGTTGTACAACTGGGCAAAAGCTCAGCAGTGGTTAAGATCAGAAATCCATTTCTGGGCTTTTTGTTTCATTTATAGGTGTTGGTGCAACCAAAACAAAGATGAACGAGCCAAGTCTGTGGCTGTGTTCCATGCCTGTAGTTGGGCAGACTGTAAATACAAAACCACAGCACCACAACCAAGCCAATTCTTATGTTGCCCAAAGGTTTGTATTGTTCTGTAACCCAGTCCTGCCTGGTCTTTCCAGGAGGAAAGCAATCTCTTTTCAGGTTTCTGAGCTAAGTAAGACATAACAGCACATGGTTGTTGCAGGAATGGGCAGAGAGGCTTGAGTCACACTCAGATA
The DNA here is from genome assembly GCA_013397155.1 of Irena cyanogastra. Taxonomy (NCBI): domain Eukaryota; kingdom Metazoa; phylum Chordata; class Aves; order Passeriformes; family Irenidae; genus Irena; species Irena cyanogastra. Next base: position 581,916 of record VWZV01005537.1, on the reverse strand, counting down.
AGGACCCATTGCTAAATGGAAATGCGAAAATACCATCTGATTTTTCAAGCAGTATTGAACTTTAAATTACCAAGGCCACTCATTAGCTTAAAGGGACCTACATCTAGGAACTTGAGAGGGACAGGGTGAACCACAGCTGCTGGAGTACGAAAGGAGGACTTTCTAAAGAAGGAGAGGACCTCTGAAAGTTATATGGTTCCTCTCATAATAATTTTCTTTGCAAGATCTGTAGTTGAAGAAAGATGCAGACAATTATTTTTTCATTAGAACCATTTCCAGGTATTTTGAACACTGTGTCTCAGTGTACTAAAAATCAAGCTGGAGATTGAGTTCACTGTTAGATACAAAATAGAAATTAATGCAGCATGACAGGATAAACTATATGAAAAACAGGGTTAAATTCATATAGTACCATAACCTCATGCTTTTGACCTGATGCATACCTCACAATGCTGTGCTTATTTTAAACAACTTAAGTCTTTGACCTTAACAGTTCAATAGCATAGTCTTAAAATATTTTTCTGAATTATGTTCCTAGGCCTCAAAGAGGAAAGTGAGCTTGAGGAAAAATAAACCAGTTATGTAAGATCACACTGACATCCTTAACTGATAACTTAAGGTCACTTTCTGGAGCTCCTGTCACTTGAGCTAACTGAAACAACTGGTAACAGCGGAGGTTTGCTATGTGATGGTGAAGGAGCATGAAAAAGAGATGAGGTCATACAATTTGTACTACCCTATACTATTGGATTTTGGAGAGAATGTGTGGCAGGAGAGGAGTGGTGAGATGCAGACTGTTCTCATAGCGACTGTGATCACAGTGAATCTCCTCTGCCAGCTCCAAACAAACTGTGGTCCTTGCATTCCTTCCCTGTTCCCTGAACCTCACTGCAGTTCTTCCTTTTTCCTGTTCATAGATATGTATTGAAGTTCAATCCCTTCTCCCCTATGCCTACCCCAGTTTCTTGGCTCAGCTTGTCTCTGACCACTTTCTCTGATTTGTGTCACTAGCATTGACTAGTCACTGATCAGTGTTTCTCTGCCACGCTGAATTTACAGTTGTTTGTCCTTACCTGTGTTTCTCCTTATCTCTGTTGCTCTGTCCCACTCCAGCTTCTCAGAATCTTCAATCACTCTTGGCATTTACCCTATTTTCTGTCTTCTGTATGCTCTGCTCCCTCTCCAGCCTTGGGTTCAATGTAGACCAACTCTTTTACCTTGCACACAACTCTTACTAGAATTAATCTCTCTCCTGCCACCTCTTCATCAGACAGATTTCCAAATAGCTTGTGACTCCATCCTTCTCCCCAAGCTGAGTCTTTCCTTTTCAGATGCCTCCTCCTCTATTCTTCTGAATGTGGCCTTCCCTTTTACTCAGATTCCTGTCCTGAGCATCCTGGTCAATTTCCTGCTCAGTATGGATTGAGCATCCCCTCCCCTCCACATCTGCTTCCATTCAGTAGGTCTTCTCCACCACTTTCTGTGATTGCCAGCAGCAGATCATCACAATCCTGAGGGGAGTCTGTCCTACCATTATTAACTACAGGAGCAATAACTATAAGAAGCAACCTACTTAACTTCTTATGCATGCAGGGAATGCACAAAATCCTCAGTGACTTCACATGCACAGCTCTGACCTGTGCATATCAAAATGTGACCTTTGAACTTGGCCAAGCTTTGATAGTTTTCACAATGAGAAAATGAGGAACAGTCCTGACTCAAAAGTCATTTTTTCACATAGGACTACATTTTCCTTTGAACATTACTACTACTACAACTTAAAAAAACTATAAAAATCTCAGAATATGATCAATATGAGAAAAAAGTCCATAAATTAATTTTTCTTTCTTTTTTTTTAAGTTGATTTTTCCAAACAAGTGTCTTACCATGAACATGACCATGACCAGGGAAGACTAGCAACAGAGAGGGAGAGGAGAAGGAAAAGCGAGTGGAGACCTGAAAAGGAAATAAATCTATCCCAAAGGTGTCTATATCTTCATTTCTTTAGCAGCAGTTGCAGTAAGTTTTTAACAGCATATGGTTATTATAGTCCTCTTTTTACTCCTCTGCCTGTCTTGTCTGCTCCTACTTCATTCAATCCTTTCTCTATTTCCCTTTCCCCAACATTTTTATTCTTCAGTTCTGTACCTGTTTCATCTCCTGTTGTATCTTCTTATGCTCACTTTGCACCTCCTTTTGTTTTTTGTTCTTACTCTACCTCTTAATTATCTCCTAAATCTCTTCTCTTGGCTCCTCTCTCATGTCATAATTTTCTTTCCCCCCTCATCTACTTAATGGAATAATTCTGGCTATGAAAAAAAAGAAAAAGCCAAGAACAATAGCTATAAGGCCAGATGTCTGGACATCAGCATTCATTTGTGCTCTTACTTTTGGTTATACACAAAATGTGCCCAGCTGTTGCACTAAGCCCTTTAAACAGTCAACAAATCCCTGCTCTGCCTGCCCTGAATATATTAATGCATAGAACTCCATCTGGAATTGCTTGTCTTTTCTCAGATCCTCTTAAACTACCTTATACTTCTGGCTCTAATTGAAAAAGGATTTTATAAAGAATATTTTGAGAAAAAATTAGAAAATCTTTTTAGTTGGAAATCTCTTCAACTGACACTATGTTTTTCACTTTGAAAGCAGTGTGTGTTTCCTCTTCATTGTTCTCTCTCCTCTGTTTGTCCCTCCATTGCTTCATCTCCGTTCCTCCGCACATCAGTGCTGTGCTGCAAATTGGCTGGAGAATGTGTCTGGTTTGACTACGTTTGAAAGCCCCAGGCTGCTTAGTGATAACACCTGTCCAGCCAGTTAGAGAGGGTGCAGATCTAATGGGGACTGTGAAGGGAGGCAGAGGCAACTCTCTCCGTTCAGCATGACACTGAGGGTTAATAGAAGGAAAATATTGATGTTTTATTGAATTACTCCTATAGGTCAGATCATATAACATGCCCAAGATCTAAACAATGATCCTGTTCTGGAGGAATGTGTGGTTCAGACTGATGAGATAAACCGTTTGCTGGAATATCTCTCTGAGTTCACTAAATTGCTTCCCTTATTTAATTACAAATTAATTGAAAACACTCCTTGCCCAGTGGAACAATACTTAAATTCTGATTTGTTGATAGTATCCTAATCCTGCTTCATATTCTGTAGACTCTCCCACAATTATGTCATCAGTTTTGCATGTTTTTAGACTTTGGCAAAACCTTTTGTGCAAGACTTATTAACATAAATAAAAGAAAAAGCTGCAGCCCTGTGGCACACAAAGCCTCATTAGTCTGAGCCATGGTGATGCTGACATAAATAACAAAGTGGCACACTTGCATGTCATGTAAATTTGGTAGCAGAGGCACTATCAGAGCTCAGAATGGAAAGATGTAGCTCTGTTAGCAGAGCAAGGAGATGAGTATTCAGACAAGAAGCAAATTAAATCTTCCTTGCTAATGAAATCTTGCAGGAAGAGACTGAGTTATGGAATTAGTTGAATTTAAAGCATCTAAAGGGTCACATGCCCTCTGTCTGTTGCATTTTTAGTCTTCAACCAGTACAAGATTACTCACCTTGCTGCATTTTTCAGTTCTTAGCACAATCTTTCTCTTGATAGTTGAAGAGAGGCAGAAACTACCTTGAAGCAGACAGCTCCATAGTGTGGTAGAAAAACCTGGCTGTCAAAGAGAAAAATCAGAGTTAACTTTCAGTCCACAGAAAGCAGATTGCTAATTTTTCAGTCAAGTCATTGGCCTCTCTATTTGGGATGATAATCTGTTTGCCTACTGTGAAATCCCTTGTAACAATAATAGAAATCTGAATACAGCATTGATAAGGTACTTATCAAATTCCTACAACACATCTGTCAGCCAGCATCACAAAGTATTCTTACTCAGATAACCCAACACTGTGAATTCAAACCGCTGTCCACTTTCCTTCACACAGATAAAAGCTCATTCTTTGCCTCCTATTCTATAGCTGATCCTTTTCCTGAAACACTGATCATATAAACAATTTATACGGTGTACCAAATAGGCTGACAGATCTGGGGAATTTTGGACACCACAAAGAAGAAAAGATTGATATGATATGATGATATGATATGATATGGAGATTCTGGGTCTGGGTTTGTCAGCCGTCTCTAGCTTCAGTGAGGACAGGATCCAAGGAAGAGGGGATGTTTTATGCATATTGATTTTAGCTATTTTGGGTTAAAAAGAGCAAGTTGAAGCCTAATTGGCATGTGGTACAAATCCTAGGGCTCTGGGGACATGTTATCTCAGGAAGATGCTCCTTTAGAAGGCAAGTAATACTTCCCACTCCCATCTTTATGGAATTGACTTCAAGTATCAGCCCCTCCCTGGTATATAACAGTGATCTCTTGTGAAGTAATGAAAGCATGAATTGTAATGGCACAGTGGCCACACAAAAGTCACACCCTCATGCAGGTGGAAAGGCTGAGAGTTACTACCATCATATGAATGCCAAACAGCTACAGAAGACATTTATTTAGCTCACAGATGGGCATAGTTCAGAGGCTTCTCTGAATTATGCCCATCTGTGTTTTAGATTTGGAAGGATGAGACTGCATGTGCTGAGTTTTCCAAATATCTGGGTCTCTTACCACAGAGGAACCAGAAGGTCTGAAGCTCTGAATTTGGTTGGGCTATTTAGCAAGGGTCCTGGGAAAATTAGATGGTAAATACAGCCTGGGGTGCTGTATAAGCAAGCAGTTCCACTTTTAATCAGCTAGAGTTTATTTCAAGCTGGCACTACCCATCCTAGGTATAGCTGGGCGTTCTGGTAGTAGCTCCAGGACCAATCTGGACATCTGAACCTTCATGAGCAAAACAGGGTTGGGTACAGGGTACAGGGTACAGGTACAGGGTTTCTGCTAGTTCCAGTCTTCCAGTGTGGTGGGGAGACCACCTTCCTCTCTGATGAGTGTGAGTGAGATGGAGATGTCCAGTCCCTGTGTGATGGGCACTTTCTGTTACCTCTTTTATTATTCCTGCTGTACGATGTCCCCATCCATTCCCAACATTGTATCATCAGTCAGAGAAATTTTAATCGTGCCTTTTCATGAGGAATACCGTTCAGTGCAAATATACTCAATTCAGTTCTCCAAAACAACCCTGAAATAAAAATCACAATGAACCCAAGAAATAGGGATCATGAATCTGGAATTGCAAAAAATGTTTGGGTAATCAAGTAACAGAAGTATGAATGTATTGATGGATATAGTGAACAGAAGGCTGTATCAATTAATATAGGTAATGGACTCAAGATTTTCAGGTTACACAGTTTTGTGTGTTTGCAATTTCCCTGGAGTTTTCAAGGTAAGGAAAACCCAGCATAAGTTCCAATGAGTACAGGGACAAATGACTGAGGACTTTTAAAGATCATCTGAATGTGCAAAGACTAGGTACCTGTAGCCCCATCTATGTTTTTCTGAAAGCCAATTTACAACTTTTCTAACTTCACTTTTCCTAAGGCTAAAACAATCCCTGTCTTACTATTTTGGCATGGTTGGAGTCACTTTAACAAAAACCAGGAAGATTAGTTTGTCTTTAAATACAATGAGAAGTGGGAATGGAAGAGAGCAAGAGACCCAAAAGTCATGGACCGCTTAGGGCAGAGAGGAAAATGTTCACAAACTGCTGACAAGATTAATATGGAGTTGATGGGAAACGCTTTCACACCAGGGTGCCAACAAATAAACACAATTCAAAAATATCGTCCCTGCTGCACTGGATAAGGGTGGATTCCCAGCAACAGAGAGGGAGGGAGAGAGGGAGGGGGAGACATTTGGAGAAGGCGGGAGACCTGTTTGCTCTGTGAAGCTTCATGCCCAAAATTCCTCTGTTGGAATCTGATAGCAGGGGGCTAGCTGGGCCAAAGGGTTACTGCTTTCTGCATTAAAAAAAAAAAAAAAAAAAAAAAAAAAAAAAAAAAAAAAAAAAAAAAAAAAAAAAAAAAAAAAAAAGCAGGGAAAGAAAGCTTGGGCAGGGGAGGTTGAGGACTGTGTGTGAAAACCTGAAGATCAAGTCTGTGCACAGCTGCTGCAAGGCTGGGAGCTTCCACCTGCTGTGAGGGCTGAGCTGACTTCCCGAGTGCTGCAGGATTTGCAGAACCTGAGCTGAGGATGAACAAAAGGGTAGAGTCCTCTCCTTGCTTGGACATAGTGGGATGCTGTGCCTGGTTTAAGTAACAGATACATGTCTTGCTAGTGTGGGCTGTCTCAAAAGAAAAAGAACCACACTTGAGGGGAGGTAAGCTGGAAGGGGAGGCACCTCCACAAGCTGAAAAATGTGCTGTGAGACTAACAGTTTACAACCACTTTACCAAATTAAAAAAAAAAAAAGCTGATTATTTTCCTTTTCCCTTTGACCTTTTCTGTCTTCCTTCTCTTCTTCCTCTGCCTTCTCGTCTCCCTTACGTGCTGCCATATTCTGCTATTGAGGGAAATGCTGCCATTTCACTGCCAATCACCTGTTTAAAAATGCAATTTAGATAATATTTCAGTTAAGCTGGGTTGAAATTGCCAGGCTTGAAAATTGAACAGCACTGGATTATGTGTCTATATATATCAGCAGAGGAGATTTAATGAAATTGTTCACTAATGAAATCTTAGCTTTAAGACTTCACATCCCTTCAGAGAAATGTGACATTAAGAGCCCTCTGCCTCTATGACAGCCAAGAACTTTAACTGAGATTTTACTCAGTAAAATTTTACAGTAGATTTACAGTAGTCTACAGTAGATTTTACTGTAAACAAATAATATAAAACATTGCTGAAGTCAGTGTGAATGCCACCAGTTACTTTAAGAAGGAGTTTTTAACCCCTGTGTTCATCTCCTTATGGTTGAAAGCACAGACATCTTAGTCCTGTCCTGCAACTCTTCACTCTTGCAGTCCTAAAACCTCTGTCCCATGCTACTTGTTTTCCCCAAGCCGTTCCCCTCCTGCCATTCCCCCTAGGCAAATCTACTTCCCACCCTCTTCCAGCCTTCAGTCATTCAATGTCTAGTGCAGGCTTACACCCAGCAAAGTACACAATGATTTAGTGATGTGCAAAAATGGGGGCTATGAAAGGCAACAAGCAGAGTCCCTTTCCTTGCCTGTTTGAAAGGAAATGTTTAGATCTAGGTTTCCAAAGGGAAAAGGCACTGGACGAACTCCGTCACACCGCTCCACCTGCACCTCTAAGCCACTGTTGGATGAGGAAGGATGGTTTTGCTTTTGGGGCTGGTCCAATTGGTCTTGTAACCTTTCAGTTCCCACAGGAGCACGACAGCTCTGTCTGTGTAGCAGCTAATGCGTCGCAGTTGACCTCCAGGGTCAAGGACATTGTGCTGATCTGATGACAGTAATAGTTCTGTTGACAGATGCATTTCAGCAGCTGTACAGCCACTTGGTGGGACTTCAAGTTAACTCTTCCTGTGCCACCTGACACCGATGGCTCAATTGTAACTTGCATGAGACAGATAATCTACGGCCCTTTTGCCCTCCATGCAGTATAAACCTCTCCAAAATAAATTGCCTCATCACTTTAAGGAAGAAATACACAGATTCTAAATACCAAGCTCTCCCTATAGCCTCTCCTTCTCCTTGACTTAGTTTGTCCAGCCTCTTCCCTCTTCTCTCTATTTGCTTCCTCTCAAATCCCTGCTTGATTGTTAAAATGTTCATTTAGACCTTGTGATCTTTTTATGGTTCCACTCCCTGCCACTGAGACCAAAGTTTTCCCCTGATGAAAAGCCTGACTCAGCTGCTGCACTGAGGATCCTGGATGACTGTTGTTGATGAATCTCCTTCTTGCTCTGTTTCCAGTCTCTCTAATTTCTTTCTCCTTCATTGATGCCAGTCCTTACGTTGAATGACATCCGTGGTTGCACTAGTGATGTTTTAAACTTGGATTTATTTTTGCTTTCATCATCTTCAATGCTGGTCCAATATCCTTATGCACCCACTCAGATGCTCTTACAGCACATTTTCTGTGACACTCTGCCTTCTGATAGGTCTCTAAGTTTCTTTCTCTTTATTTCGTTTCTTCCTCACTTCTCTCTCAGCCCATTTGGAATCTTGGTGGGGTTTGCTTCCCTAACAACATCTCTAGCATCTGTGCTTATACCTACCCTACTTTGTTTATCTTTGACATGGTTTTGCCTTGTTTTCCTCTTGACTCCTTTGTTGCCCCAAATAAGTGTGTTTTCAGCCCTGTTCTCTTGAGTTTTCCTTGGTGTGTAGGTGACTCAGGAAAGGAAAGCTTTTCCCAGCTTTCCTCACTCGTGAAGCTGCAGCAGCAGCTGTTATACTTGCAGTGACTTAGCTGAGAAGCACCACAAACATTGCAGGATGCTGCATGGAGTCCACAGATCAGGCCAGCTCCATCGTCTTGGAAGACTCCTGGGGTTTCATGGCAGCTACACTTGAGCCCAGACCTAATTATCCCATGTACAGCTGGTTTGTGTGTGTGGACAGCAAGATGAGAGAGCCTTCCCAAAAGGGTTGCAGCCTTTGGATCTACAGTCTAACAATCTCAATCTGCAGTCCTGTAAGATGGAAGAAGGACCAGCCTATAAAAATCGAAATAGATGGTTATCCTGCATCTGGAAAATAACAGTCTGGTGCTTTCTGGCCTCTCTCACTCCTAGACCTCTTTTTTTCCTTTCCCCTCCCTCTCCCATATTTTAAAGAACAAATATTCTGACACAATTGAAAGCTCCTTCTTGGATAATAAAAGTGGCTTCGGAATCCATTTCTATAAAGGTGAAAAAATACCTTCAAAAGAGAAAGAAACATAAAATGTGTAAGATTTTTAAGAACTTTTGCAATACATGAAGAATCAGAAAGGTCAAAATGCTTAATTTTTTTTTTTGCTTCTGCTTTTGACATCATGGTACCATTTTAAATACACATTTTCATTTTTATTTTTATTTGCTTCTGTTACTGGACTGATTTTTCTTGTGCTTAATTTTCCACTGACTTTACTGAACTTCTTTGACTGCTTGGGAGCGTTTATGGAGTGAACTGGCACATCTTTGTCCAGATCCTAGCAAATATAAATTGGTCATGTGCCTAAAATCACCAACACAGCTTCCTATGGCACACACTACTCTTCCTGTCCTAATCGTAAGAACAATCTACAACTTAATTTCCCAGTGAGACTGCAACATTGCTTAACACCCATTTTGATAGAGTATTTGTGAAGGGCTTGAACTACCAGAATGATATGGATCAGTACAAGCACCCTCCTGCTGCCTCTCAACTTTATTAGATTAAGGAAAATTGATCTATCTCCAAAGTTACTGTCTAGGCTTGCTATTGCATATGACTTTCTCCTGCTCTGGATTTAAAGAAACAGTGTGCGTCTCTCCACTGCCATCTCCATGGTAATTTTGTTGAGTTTGGAAAAAGAAATAGTCAAAAAGAAATGAGAAATTTTGAGAGGCTGTTATTCCTGTGTTTCACGTACATTGGATACATGTTTTTTAGTGGACATCAGTGAAGTGGTAATTTCCTTGTGACCCCAAATGTGATATTATTTAATTCTGCTAATAACCATGATGCTTGTATATCCCTCGTTATCATGACTGTAGTGAGTAAGTGATAAAAAACATTTATGCTCTCCCCTTCCTATGGGGAAATGTTAAGTTTGGCTTGATTTTCTAAATGAATGCCCCACACAAAGTATTATTACTTAAAAACAGAAAAAAACCCCGACAACCCCCCCAAATAAACGACAAAAACCAAGCCTTTCAAAATGTATAGGTATTGCATTTGTTTCTAAAAGTGGCAAGATGAACATTCACTTCCTTTTCACCAGGCAGAAAAATTCTGCAGCCTGACCTCAGTCCTGGCCAGGCTCCTGCTTCCCACGGTCAGAAGCCTCCCTCTATCGACCAATAATCTCACTGTTCAGGAGGAGGGAGCTTTGGCTAGGAGCAGGAACAGGACATGATCTGTCAGGTATCTGGGACCTCTTGGAAAATGGTCTTCAAATTTGCCAATAAAATAAAAAAAGTAATAATTTTATCTGCACTGTTTTGAATAGTTTCTACACTGACTTCTTTTTGTTGATTAAATGCATGCACATACTGTTGAATGAGTTGCTCCAGCAGGACTAGGAAAATTAATTCTTTCTGTTGATGCAGAATAAATTCTCCTTCTGCTGTTGTGTCTCTGTTCCTAACAGTAGTGAAAAAAGGAAAAGCTTTGGCCTACATGTTTCTTACCTGAAGGGCCTTCAAAGAGCTGTGGAGAACTGAATCAAGAACTGGGTCTAGCATTCAGGGATCACTGCACCACCTTGGCTGTATTAACGTGATTATCATTTGAAACCACTCAGAAAAACTAGAAAAAATTTGCTGAACCTATTCTTTCATACTTCCTTGGGGCAAGCACTCAGTATGTATTATTATGTATAAAAAGCCATCTTCCTGGCTCCAGTAATATTTTTTTTTAAAAAAGTCCATTAGAGTCAATAAATATATGCTCTGGTTTTTGGTTGTTTTTTTTTTTTTTTTCTCAAATGAGATTAACATGGGAAAATACAAATTTGCAGAATTGTACTTACTAACAAATCCTAGTGTACCAGACAACAGAGAATCATACTCAGGCAGACAAGTAAGCAGGACCCTCTCTAAAGTTGCCTTGCCCTGAGTCACGGTGATGATGGAGCAGATCCTCACACAATGCAAACCCACATGATGTCCTTAACTGCAGGGGAATGCTGGTGAAGTACTACTGGATGCCTAAACTGTCTGGGAGAAACTGGCATGGTTCTGGGCTTTGTCATGTGTACTGACATCCTGATTTATAATTAAAATTTAGGGGTACACAGGAGAACTGGACTAGGTAGGCTGTGCTGCTCTTTTGAGTTGCTTAGGAAGGCTGCAATGTGCACCCAGAGATTTTAGCAGGGTTGCTCAGAATGTGCAGCTGGGGAGCATGAATTAAGAAAATGGAGAGAGTGAGCAAGCTCAGGGAAAGAGGAGAGTTTGAATGTATTTCTAGACTTAAAAGACTACAGCTGTGGGAATAATTTAAAAAGCACATTTTTTGGATAATTTATTTTTGAAACTCTGCAAAATTTGTCAAATCATTTATTTGATGAGCATTATTTGACCAGCTGTACAGAAAGCCACACTGGAGTGCTGTAATGAGTGCTTTGGAATGTGACCAGCGTTAATGTGCCTGTGATAGCTGGATAATTCTTTTACTCTGCTCATTTCTGTGGTTTGCCTGTAACTATGGCCCCACTTGATTGCTGTTATGATGTGAGCTTTGAATTCTCTCTCTCCTTTGGCCTTTTCCTTTTGGCAGTTCCTGCCGAGCTGAGCCCTGATTAGAACCACAGGAGGTCATTCGATCTTCAGATGGCTATAAAAGGTCTGTGCAAGTGACCATCTCGCTCCTGTCCCAAATGGAAGATCACGCATAGCGCACATTGCCGCACTCCTGGCAGGACTTCAGCCAAACCGGCGAGTTTTTCCTTCCAGAGCTAAAGCATAACACAAGGTACAAGGAGCAATTCCATTAAATGTCCCTTTAAACTGTCAAATTTAGCAGGAACTTTAAAAACAGATCAGACTTTAAAGTGATGAGGGAGAAGTACTGTTCCCCTGCTTGAAACTGCAGCTGGGTTTGTTACCATCAGGTGTGATATGAAGTCAGCATTTTCCTTGATGACTTTTTCCTTTGCCATTGTTGCAATCTGGCACTGGAGATCGGTGCCTCATTCCAGGTTTTTAAAGGGAACTATAACTTTCCTGAAGGATTTTATTCCTTGTCTCCTTCTAAATGGATTTCGTTATTTTGTAATTTCTCAAAAATGAGTGAGTTTGATAAAATCCAGATATTTGGAATCAAGATGGAGAGTTCAGATAATAACAGTTTTACTGCAGAAAAAATAGAGGTTTAAATACTCATGCTATTAAGTGAAGTTTATAGTAATGTGCTGTTCTCTTTCATTCATAGGGTTCTTCAGAATGCTGATGCCCTTTCTTGAGAAATTTGTGCTGTTCAAGTGCTGGTGGCATTTCCAGGTGAAACAGCATCTAGGTTATCTTCCCACCTTGGTGGGAAACACTCACGAGAGGGATCTCCATGTCTCAGTATCTGCATGTACCTTGCTTTGTTCAAAGGCACATTCTGTGGAGCACAGGCCTGTGAGTGCTGGACATAATTGTTTCTTTGGGAATCTCAGCCTCTAATGCAATTGACAAAAGACAGTGTTGTAAGAGTTCACTTCCATCAGACATTGAAACAGAGATGGGATTTTTCCAGCAATGTCCTTAGACACAGATGATGCCAAAGGCTGAAATTCATAATGTAGAAAATCTTCATATAATTAAAATGCTCCTCTTTTTTTTTTTTTGCTAATTGCAAGTATTATCTGGGATGCCTGGTGCAGGAACAACTAATTTTGGTTTCGTAATTTGTTTTCATTATTTCAATAATATGCAAATGGTGGACTCACAGAGGTCTGAAGTTTCAATCCCAGCTCAAAGATCAGCTCGTTGACAGTACTTTGGACTCAGCTTGTGGCTAAAGGCACCAGTAGGAAAGAAATATTATTTTGCTGTTCTGTCAAACTGTCCTTTAAGACCTCTCAATACACTCTATATTAGCTCTCACAGGTCTGATTTCAGGTTTGAAAATATTAACAGCAAATGGATTATGAGACTAAAGTAGCCCATTTTATGTTTTTTTCTCCCCAAAAGTTATCTTTATAAATACTTTTAAAAATTACAATTCTTAAAAAATATAATGGAAAGAAATTATAAAATACACAGCTTCTTGGAACATATGATCTCATTTTTGGTTTTGGTCATTTTGACTGATCAGCTGATAGGTGAGTGTTCTAATCAAGGAGTTTTTCGACTTTCTTTGTAAAAAAATCACAGTAAAATATATTGAGAAGAATTATCAGCTAAGGAAAAGAAATGTGGTTTGCAAGGTGGCCTACAGAAAAGTGATCCACCACTGAAATAAACTCTGACTGTTTAGTTAATCTTATATGCAGATAATTATCATTGTCATTAACAGTGCCACTTCAGCATGTCATGATAGCTTATAAATATAGAAAGGATATTCTCATTGTCAGTGAATTAATTAAAAATTTTTCAGCTATATTTTGTTTTCATATTGGAAGTATTTTAGCTCATTCCAAACATTGGAGCAGAAATTAGAAGCTAAATACTGGAATGCCCACACAAACTCAAACCTAAATTCCTCTTTTATTAGTGTTCAATCACACTTATATTACACAAAGTTATATCACAGAGTTCTGCCAGATGTCAGGGAACAAAAACTCACATATGCCAGGTGAGGAGAGGGCTAAGAAATTTGTGTTGCAAAACCAAAGGCCAATGACAGAAATATTTTGGCAATAGCTTTCATGTGAGGGGATCATATGTGTCTCTTGGAATGCAAGTCTAGCAGTAGAGCGAGCACAAGAACTTCATGTGCTGAGATGGCCAAAGGTTCCACTTTCTCCTGGCATTTCTGCTTCGGTCCTTTCCTGGAGGCATCACCTGTTTTAGCAGAAGTGCAAGGATAGGAAGTACCTCTGTGCTTAGATGCTGCAGTTCACACACTGGCATTTCAGCTTGGCTCAAAAGCTACAAAGCCACTTTGTTATGGGTGGTAGGAACAGACATAATGTCTGTCCTTCCAATAGATCAGAAGAATTTCAAAATGAATTTCAGAAAAATTCATCAGAGCTTCTCGGTTGGTTACTAGTGAACAGGTCCTATCAGAAGGAATGGTAACAAGACACAATTTATTTACATTAATGACATTCTGAGAAATTCTAATATTTCAACATTCATTTCTGTTCCCAAATCAAAACACAAATCATAGGATCACAGAATATCCTGAGTTGGAAGAGACCCACGAGGATCATTGAGTCCAACTCCTGGCCCCACACAGGACACCCAAAGAGTCACACCATGGTGCCTGAGAACATTGTCCAGATGCTTCTTGAACTCTATTGATGCTGTGACCGCTGCCCTGTGGAGCCTGTTCCAATGCCCAACCACCCTCTGGGTGAAAAACCTTTTCCTAATATCCAATCTGAACCTCCCCTGACACAACTCAGGCCATTCCCTTGAATCCTGTCACTGGTCACCACAAAGAGATCAGTGCCTGCCTCTCCTTTTCCCCTCTGAAGGAAGTTGAAGACTGCAATGAGGTCTCCCCTCAGTCTCCTTCAGGCTGAACAGACCAAGTGACCTCAACTGCTCCTCACAAGGCTTCCCCTCAAGGCCCTTCACCATCTTTGTGGCCCTCCTTTGGATATTCTGTTAAAAAAAATTAACAACCAAAATTTCTCCTTAAAAAAAAAGTGATTCAGAAATACTGAATGTTTATATATTTGTTTAATATCTTGCCCAAGCTAAACCCCTGAAACTGATATCGTTCATCCTGTGAAACATCAACCCATGATACACTGAATTCTCCCCTCTAAAGCCAATGCTGTCTGGGGAGCTCCTTGCCTGATGCCCCTCTGTCACAGCTCTGAATACAGCTGAGTAGCCGGATTGCAGCCTGCACCTATAATCAGTTTTTGGTTAGAAAGGAAGCACTGTGACATGAAGAGGAAGGTAACTCACTGGGGACCTGACTGACAGAACAGACACTTCAAAGAAGCAAACAGAATAGACAATTCAAAGAGTTCAAAGAAGCAATGGTCTGATGGGGAAATACAATTCAAGAACATGCTGCACTGAGGTGCCTAAAGTTTTAGATAACAAAGCCTTGACGGAACAATCATTCTTGCATCATCTTCTACTAAAACAGAGGCTCCCAAACATCTCCCGTTGCTTGTCTAGGAACATGCAAAGTAATAGGAATGGCACAATAGATTTCATTCAATATATATCACTGTCATCATTGTGCTTATAACCTCAGAGGCCTTTGTGATGGGATGAAGCTCTCTCTATGCTAAATGTTATACAAAGAACACAAAATAATCTCCTTCCAAATAAAATTATGATGGAGACAAAGAGTGGAGGCAGAAGAAGGACCTTAACTGATACAAGCTGCATGAACTCTCCCCTTTGTTATCATGAGCCATACTACTCACTGCGTATGCAGCTCCTTGCACCTTGTCCAGATAGGACCTGTAATTGTCCCAAAAAACTAAATGAAGATACCATCTTTTCTTACACAAAAGGGATGTGGATCTAAGGAGGCATACCATAGACAGTACTAGAGATGGCTCAGAGGATGCATGGGTGAAGGAAGTGATCCTGAACAGTGGAGACAGAAGTGGAAGAAGCTGCTGCTGGAAGACAAATGGTTGCTTCACAGGTAGAAACCCTTTGATTGTAATCTTTTATTATTTTAAAATGCAAAAAGAATATTCTGCCACATGTCGCTATTAGAGTGTACCAAAAAGCATGGTGGGCATGTGGAGGAGGAGATGGTAAAGAAGATATTTATCCTGATTTCCTATATCCTTATTCACATTTTGCACATCTTTGGAGTACACACCCAGAGCACAGGGAGAATCAAACATCATGGCTTACCAACTTGCATTGATAAAATGATAGCCTGTGCCCCTCTATATGTAACCAGAATTTCCTATGGGTTAAAGGGTTCTTCACAAACTCTGTGACCTTGGTGTAGTTCAGCCATCTGATGATGAAGACAGAAGACACAGCCAAGGCATTCTCTGCTAGAACAGCCTCCCAGCTGCCCAGTAGTGGAAAGAAGTGTCACTTGAAACTGTTTTTGGAGGTGGCTGAAGAGGGAGTGTTCTGCAGGCTGGAATAATTTTTCTGTTAGTTTTTTCTTTGCTACCATGTTTTCCAGGTCCTCATGGCCCTTCCTTTCATCAAGTGACAGGGAGGGAGATGAGCACATGACTGAATGTTATTGGCCATTATGCCACTGTGTATGTGCCCCTCACATGATGTGGGGTGGTGGCATTTTTGGCACATGGCCTCTGTGCATCTGATCATGTGTCGGGAAAGGAGAAAAGGGAGAGCAGCTCTCCCATATGAGGCTGTGTAACTGGCCCCACGCTTATTATCCCCTATTTAAAACTTTGCTTTGGTTATCTGATAGGGAATGGAGAGTGGAATTTTGTGAAGCAAGGTAGCAAGGAAGTCTCCTGAAGGAGATGAAACATCCCCTAGGAGAAAAAGTCAAGAGGCTGTTTAATTTCTTCAGATTTTGAAAACCTATTAAACAATGCTTGAACCTCCAGTATAAACACAAAAGCACAAACTGGATGCCAGTGAACTTTTTTCAATTTCATCTTTATTTCTTCTAAAACAGAGGCTCAGAAGATGCATGAGAGAGATGGCAGTCCTATTATCAGAACCTGACAACAAAATCAATTCCAGTGGTACTATCAATGGTCTCACTCTGAACAGAAAGTCTGTTTGATACAGTAGGCCTTACTAAAACTATTTCCACTACGGTTTACATGAGGCATCATTTTACCAGTCTGCTATGGAACAGTCTTCAGCTCACAAAGACACCAGATTTCTGTTTCAATTACTTGTGTCACGGATCTGATTTACTGCTGGACAGAGTCTTGATTGAGATCAGCACAGATCAGTTTAGCATCATTCTGGAGAACTCCCTCCCTTCCCCCACCCTTACGCAACCCTTCTGGACAAGTGTGACCTGCTTAGCATGACAGTGAGTCATCAGGGTGGCTCAAATTGTCTCCCCATACCTTTGAGATGGATGATTAAGATCCAATTGCAGGCCGATTGAAAACTTAACTAACTTCAGCAGTGCCAGTGGCTAAAGCTGAAATGAATTAATCAGTGAAGCATCCAAGGATTCTATCAGAGGTCATGTATGAGTGATCATTGCTGTATCAATTTTCCACCCAGACACATTTATTTAAGTTCTGACTACCTGTCAGAAGGAAACAGTGGCAATATTTCCTAAGGCACCCTCTGCTAAGGTTTTGGTTATTCTGAAATAACATGCCTTTCATCACCGAAGAGCCCTGAATGGAGCTATATGTCAGTTTGTTTTTGCAGAAGGCCGGGTATCAGGAGTACAATACTAATGAGAAGGCATCAACATCTGATGTTCAGAATCAGGAGGTGGGAGCAAGGCGACAGGGCATTTATGTTTTTCTCTAAGTCAGTATGAAGGTTGTGAAGAAAATCATGTTCCAGATTCTACCTGCCAATGGAAGTAACAAATAGTGCCTCTTTATTATGTATTAGTTATATGTTTGTTAGCCCCCACCCCACCACTCTATCTACATCACTGCTTCCTAACATGATGGGTGTCCCACTGAAACCCTCCCTTCTCAGCGTGCTCACAAAATAATTCTGATTTCACTTGTGTAACTGTGTATACAAGAAATGTGAAAATACTGACTTTGTCCTTTTCACAGAAATGTCAGAATTTCTCACTTGAGGTCAACTTTCAGCATGGGATTACAATTAATTGCATTATTTGCTTGAAAAAAAGAAAATCAGACTCTCTCCCACTATGTCTCTGACTATGATGAGAATAGAAATATGGAGGAAACATATGAAGATGAAAAGCTAGCAGCAGGAAATGATCTTAAGAAAACAGAGGGTTTTTGTTCAGGCTCTCCTTTGAAAGTTTGGTCATGAAGTGAGAAAAAAAAAATCTGATATTTTATTGGGCAAACTCCTCAAATTACTTTTCTATAGCTTTAAGTTTCATTGTATCTGCAGTACCAGCTGCAGGAGACCAGATATTTGTCATTTGAATAGTGATGTGCAAACACAAACAACTATAATTTCCCTTTTGCATATACTGTGAACACAGGTAAGAGACAGCTCTAGGACAGGCAAATATAACTGAGCATCTGGATAAAGCCCAGCTTGGCAGTGACTCATATATAAGCAGATCTCATATATCTGGAAGCTTCCTCAGAATTTAACTAAATCTAAACTTAAAATGCAATACAGTGAAGCTATTCCTCAAACTTCCTGTGAGGTGAAGGATTTAGACCTGTTACTGAGTCAGGGAACTGACTTTTTGGGGCCAAGAACATCTGAAATGCACGAAAGAAAGATCCTAACACTGAGATAGTTCCTGCAGCTGGATGGTGAAACTTGTTTAAATTGCTCTGTGGTATAATGGGGAAGTTTTCTTTGGCCATCCCTGATGCTTCAGGAGTTT
Source organism: Irena cyanogastra (assembly GCA_013397155.1). Classification (NCBI taxonomy): domain Eukaryota; kingdom Metazoa; phylum Chordata; class Aves; order Passeriformes; family Irenidae; genus Irena; species Irena cyanogastra. The sequence goes on along the minus strand of VWZV01005537.1, from coordinate 563,778 downwards.
CTTGAAGGACTTCTTTATAGGAACATCTGGGTTGACTGCAGCAGTTTCATCATCGTCTCTCTAGCGATATTTGCAAAGCTGGTTGGCTCCGTGGTTCCAGGATGAGTCATGTCAAAGAGTGCTGAGCTTTTCCTGTGTCAGAGCCTCCCATGTGTGACTGATCCCCCTCTGCTAGCTCACACACCAGACTCCATTTCATGGCTTTTCCTCATCTTTCATGGTTTAGTCACATCACAATATTCCTTTACTTGCATGGCAGAAATAACATCTGCAGGAGCTTTCCAATGTCCTGTGATTGAAACTAAGATACAGCAGGGTTTCTGTGTGGGTCTAACATGCATGTGAGGATAACACAAAAGAGTGCCTTCTCACAGCTTTCCCAGCAGGTCATTTTGATTGACATATTTGTAGAGGTTTCAGGGTGGATTGTAGATTCAGCTGGCATGTCAAACCAGATGGGAGAATTCCACCAAATGCACAATGAAATGAGTACTGTTGTATGGCTTTCTCTGCTTCTAACAGATGGATGGGAAAATAAAATACCTCTTCATAATCTCCTTTTCATTCTGAGGGCCACCTGTATTTCTCTCATCACCTTCCCCTCTTCTCTTCCCCTGTTTTCCTTCTCATCTTGTATATCCCTTCAGCTTCTCCCGTCTTTGGACTTTCCCACATAACTATTTTTTTCTCTTTCTGTCCCTTCCCCAAGTGTTCTTTGTTGCTCTTGTTTTTCTATAACCAGAGGTGTTCCCAGTAGAGAAAGAGCAGACAATGCACAACAATTTGTGCAGCTCCGGGAGGGGTTAGTGAAATTTTCTATCCCAGTGTGGAATGAAAAACACCAGATCAGATCAGGGAATGAATGAACCTTGTGGCGTTAGAGGTTTGGCAGAATGTTCTTGCTATTTTGAGAGCTCATTGAACTAGATGGAGTCAATAAGTCTTTTTCTCTTGTAATTTTATTCCCCTTTTTTTTTCATTTCTTTTGGTGATTCAGTTACAGAACCGAAAGATGTTTTCCTAGCCCAAAGGAATATTTTGTATATGTCAGGGACAAAAGAAATACTCTATTTTCTGGGCTGGTACAAGTAGTTACCCTATATTATAGCTTTCAAAACAACAGAAGCTATCATCAAGGTTATGTCTGGACTTTTATTATAATCTCCCATTTCAGTGCGTGGTCTTAGCTCTGGAGGTAAAATGTTTTAGAAAGTTTGACCACAATCTCATTGTATCTTAGTTATGCTAGTGAAAAAGGTTTCCTATCACATGTTGTGTTTAGATCCTTTTTAATCAAGGAATACTAAAAAAAAAAAAAAAAAAAAAAAAAAACAAAAAAATTANAAAAAAAAATCCAATAAAATTAAGGCTCTTTGAAATATGAAGTTAATCCTAAATCACACTAAAACAATTCTCTGCAGCAAAAGCAATTATCTTGTTTTAAAACTTAGCCTTTACCAACTGGATGCTCTTCCGTCCTCCGGCTGCTCATAATCATCTATATAAAGAAGGCAGCTGAAGAAAGCAGTAAAAGCTTTCTTCTCTTTTCACAGAGCTGCACACATTGTCTACAAGAGTCACCTACACTGCTGCAGGGCTGTTAGTGTACCCAGCACATTTTGCTTTCAAGCTCAAACTCCCCTAAATGTAGCATTGCAGTCCTTTAAGCCATGCTCAGGAGTTTGACCTGTAAAAGTGAGGCTGTGCACAAATACAGAACACACCATCCACCAGCCATTAAATGCAGCACAAGTGAAAGAAAAATAAAGGTGTTCAAACAATCCTTGTCATCAGGGCCAGAGTTGTTCAAAACAGGGATTTCTTTGGCTATAGACTAAACAACAAGAAGGACCTTGTTGACATTATTTTTGGCAGGGTGGGAAGTGTATGGTAGAGGTGAGTGCAAGTCTTCTGGGAGAAAAGTAATGCACAGAGGTCTCCTTTGCCTCCAGAGAGCCTCAATGGTCTGCTGTGGATCAGGAAGGATTTAGAGAAGATGGTTCCTTCAGGCTGCTGAAATGCATGTGCTACAGGTCATGAACTATCCTCAACTGAGCACCCCTCAGGGCTTCCCACAGTCATGTCCTGCCTTACTTCCAGCCATGGCTGTTTCAAAAGCTTCTCCCCTCAACCACTAACCAGTCCTTTGTGGCCATTCCATGTTTCTTCTCAAAAACTGACCAAGGCCCTCAGGGCTTCTTGCCATGGGGACAACACAAGTCTCTTGGCAATGCCAGAGGGAAGGCTTTGGTGTGTGGTGGGCACTGAGCCATGTGGGCTGTGCTGGAGCAGGATCTGCACACTGATTGAGATACCTAAGAACCTTTTAAATGTGAAAATCTGAGCTGTCTCTGAAGCTCAGGCTTCATCCAGACTCCCAGTTTTCATTCACAGAGTGTTTCATCAGTGCCTTCTTTGCTCTTCATATCTGTTAAATGAGACAGTATTTGTGAATGTCCAAGCAGTTGTTGTTAAGCATGAACACGAGGCAGAAGTTCCCCTACAAGCCACCAATGTCCCCAGCTGCTCCTGGCCCCACACCTCTCATGACATCAAAAGAGAAAAGAGTGTGAGATCCTGCATGTGATGACAACATCACAGCCATCATTATTTGTTTTGAAAATGGTTTAGTGACGTACAGCCACCTTCCTGTAGCTGCCCACTGATGTGGCAACAGCTGAATCTTTTTTTTCAGGCTGAGTTAAAAGTGAGGCACCACTGACTCAAACTGTCTGCCTGCATCTTTTTAGGGATTTGTCTCCAAAGCTAATGGCTGTCCCAACTGTTGTTTAATAGTTTCCATTTTCACTGCAGAGCAGTCTCAAATTCTGATAGAGTTTTGCAGAGTTCATGAGCTCCACAGGAGGGAGTCTTTACCTATACTTAAATACCACACCTAGTTACTGAAGGTATTTGCCACCTACAGTGATGATTGGTAGAGGCTGATTTGCGCTTTTTCTGCAAAAGGATTGTGGATCAAACGGGGTGCACCCTCCTTGGTCAACATGGCCCATGTCTTGGGATTCGAGTCCGGCAAACTTTGGAAAGTCCATGAAAAATATTTCACGTGCCCATTGTAGCACTGCTGATTGTTTTCCAGTGAAGTGTCAAGATCAGTTTTCTTCTAGAAATTGTAAAGTGATTGCTTTCCCTTTCCCCTGCCATGACTTTATGAAAGTAATTTAACTTTGCCACATGTTATGTAAAAGAGAATAAGAAGACCCAAGTTCTGGTAAAAGAGTCCTGGAAATTTAAGCAAAACCAAAAACCACCAGGGAGATAAAAAGCAAAGCTCCTAAATACAGACAGTCCAGGATATTTTGAAGAAGACAACAGGATAGGAAAACACATAAACCCATGAGGGTAGAAAGCATTTGCTGTTTGCAAAATTCAACGGCATGGTGCTGCCCTGAACTGGGAGGCTGAGTTGTGCCAACCACTTCAGGTGTTGCAAGTCTACATACAGTGACAGACAGGATTCTTTGTCCACCCAATAGGTCAGACTTTATCAAACAGAATCCTTTCTGATTCATGAATGAGACAATTAAGAGCGGAATTATGAATGTAGAAATAAAGCACATAGACTTACTGTGTAAGAAGACAAGGCAAAAGGTGCAAGAATTTAGCTCAAGAAGGGTACTGCAAACAAAGGACATGGGGTGCAGGAACCAGGCATGACTGCTGCAGCCTGCAGTGCAGCTTGGGAAGGGAATAAGTGGTAGCTTTGAAGGACTCCTTAGGCACCCAACACATACTGAGAACCTCCAGGTAGGTTTGGCTGGGTAATGTGTACAAAGCAAACAAGGACACTATGGAACATTCCTGTCTGCCACATTTGAAGTTTAAACTTCCTAGTGAAGAATGCTTTGATACTGCTGCCTTGATACTACTGATTTGAGAAAGGGAATAAATCTACCTGTTTTAAGGGCAAAATTCAAGTCCTGAAATTTTACCTGACTTTCCTTTGCTTTTAGTGAGACAATAGTAGTAGAAAACTTACTGGCATGCACATTCTTGCTGTGGATCAGAGAAGGACAGGTGTAATCTCAGTGATTCATAAACTTATTAACCAAGAAGTGCAAAGGAGATTTTCCATTTCAACTTCCTCTGTGTTTTGGATAAACAAGTGGCTTGCTTTCTAGATGTTCAGAAACTCCTTTTCTACTTGCAGCTTGGCAATATGTGGGTTGTATAAAAACACTCTCTTCCTATTTTGTGTGCAGTAAACAATGGAGTTTTCCATACAGGGAAATTATGGGGGCTTGACAGTACAAAACAGGTTTCTTAGAGGGTTTCTTAGACAAAGCTTGGAACAGAGTAAGACAAGAATCCCAGATGCACAGTCTGGTGGTCCCTGCAAGAATAGCTCCAATCTTATCTGCCTACTCTGACGGCCAAGATTTTTCTTCCTCAGGCATCCTATTGTATGCTCCGATAACTAAGCAGAACAGAAGTGGTATTTCTCTCCCTAAAAGGCCTCCCCTCCTTCCTGTCTCATTTCTTCACCTGCAGCTACTCTTCTGATAGGCGCTTCTCCTCGAGCAGAGTGCTTTCTATCAGATCAGGTTTTGCTGGATGCCCCTGAGAGCAGTGTAACCCCTGCCCCGTGCTGATGGATTGAATAAAGCCACTAATCGTTAAGTGAAAGTCACACCAGACTTTGTATGGAGTGAAAGCAGGGGGCACAATCTTCAGCCTCTAGGTCTTGGCAGATTTCACAACAAAACAGCTGGCTGTGAGACATGGGTGCTGATGGAATACATTAATTACTGTCGTCAAGGTTTTAGACACACTTGTGTGTTGCTGGTAATACCAGCATGCAGGATTATCAGAGGAATCACTTGTGAAAAAGAAAAAAAGTGGAGAAGGGAAGAAAGGAACTCGGGAAGAAGGTTGTCTGACAAAGGTCCACACTGCATTTGCATGAGCAAGACAGACTTGTCGACTTTGACCAGTGCATTCATTCCATGGTATCCACAACAGATGCATAGAATTTCTCTGAACATAGTGATGCAGCTCAGCCCTGTTACGACCTGTAATGGATTTTGCAAACCAGACCGTGCCTGTTTGAGGTGCAAATTCTGTAGCATTTTAGCCAAGCTCAGTTGCAGTTTGTTCAGTAGTGATAGCAGGCTCTAGGCTTCCTCCTGCAGTGTGGTAGAACTTTGCATTTTCATCTCATTTCTACCGTGGTCTTGAAACAATAGAAGAAAGTGATTTTGCTTTCAGTCTACACAGATGCAAGAGGAGGCAAGGCTACATTTGCAAAGCAATTGAATCAGCCAGTTGGAGAACCAGGCTGCTAGACAAGATGCCTTATCTTTGAGTTCACAGGTGAGTGATGAGTGTCACTGTTTTCCAGCACAGAGACAGGCACCTGGTGAGGCTGAAAGGAGCTCTTAGCTTTGTGGTTCAGGGCAGGGGTGCCTCTGCTGCCCTGTGGACTTGTTCATGACTAAGATGAGCTGCCAATTTTTTAAGCTCCACCTGCCACTTCACGTGCAGTGGGGTAGAGGTCAGGCCACAAAACTCCAACTACTCATTAAGAGAAAAAGTATTTGACCTTTTTTTTGCTTGCATTGACTTTGCTGATCTTCAGCCCCAAAGTGTTTATTTTGCAAAAGATTCCATCACTGCTACTGCACCAAGGAGACAGAATAATGCCATTAATATTGTTTGTTTTGGTTGGAGGAAAAACACTCTGAACCTCTAACAAATATCCTCTTGTTAGCAATTGGAAACGTATAATTAGGACAGACTCTCCTGTTACTTTAACGAGATTTCAGTCCCCCCCCCGCCTCTTGCTGTTGCTCTCTTTCCTATTTTTAATGAGATACCAATTTCCTCCCTTCTCATTTGCAGACGCCTTTCCAATAAAACAGACAGCTTTGATTTTCATCTTAGTGTGCATTCTTAGCCTTAATTCATTCCTCTACATAAGCTGACCACCACACTCTCCATGTGCTAAACGGCTGTTAATCGCTGAAAAATTAACAAGGTGTTTAACACCAAAAAGAAAAAAAAAAGGCCAAAAAAATCCTTCTCTTGTTTGGTTGAAAGACTTGTATTTTTGTCACCTGCCAAAGCTCAACTAATTCTAGGCACAGAGGGCAACGCAGGACATCTTTTTGCAAGTCCATCCCATCCCTCTTCTGCTACACTGCTTCTGCTCTGTATCTACTACTCTATCTTTCCCCAAACTTCTAATCAAGTCTTCTTTCCTATAAGCTGTAAAGAAATCATCCACTTTCCTTTTGTGAAATTGACTGTAGGCCAGTATATTTTATTTGCAGAAATGCTGTCAGCTTGTGGGCAACCCAGGAGGCCCTGGAAGATTTGTAGATGTTGAAGGCATGAAGAGAGGGACCTTTCTCAGTGTAGCTGATTCAGTACAGCCAATTCTTCCCCTGAGGTTTGGGGAGATGCAGCCTTGGCAAGTTTGGTCAATAAACTATTTATTTATGAAAATTTATTTTTATTTCACTTAAATAGCTCTTTAAGACCTGCAGAAATCCTGAAACAGTACAGAGTAGACATCACCTTGCAGCAAAGAATTTGGGCTTTGTTTTAGTCAGCCCAGCTACCAGATGAGATTTTCTGTAGGTCTTATATGTTGTTTCTTTTGCTGATATGTACCATCATGGAATGCTAACTCATTAATTCTTATCTATGTAGAACTGAGGTGGCTCCTTGTTAGGATTTTGTCTCATGTCCAAGGGAGATGGCAGCTGCTGCAGTCAGTGGCTGGCAGTGTGCTGTACACAGCTCCTGATACTACCTCATGCTGGAAGTGTTGCACTACAGAAAATGGTCCTGTTGACCCACACTGGAGCATTTTCCCTCTCTTGCTCAGTTAGAAATGGAAAAGTGACTTGCATTCATTGTTTCATCTCAGTTTTAGTCAGATATCATATTACTGCTGTATCAGAAAACCTTTTGCTCCCTTTGCAAGTCATCTTTTTGTTATATATATATGTTTAATTTGTGCCTATAAAGTATATATATATATGATATACGAATGTGCATAAAGTGCTGAACTGAATTATGTGTAAGCCACACTTCTTACAAGACACATCCAGGCGGAGGGAGATGCTTGCAACATCTGCCACAGATTCCAGGAAGAGTTCATTTCCAATTCTAAAGACGTGGCCGTCCTGGAGATGGGTCCTCCTGAGCGAGTTCCACCCAGCCATCATCGCTCCGATAAGATATCTGATGTAGATATTCACGATCACCAAGGAATTTCCCCTCTTCCTGGACTCGGATAAACCCATAATTCATCACTTTCCGGGAATAACATTGTCCGGACCGATGCAGAGCAAGACGGAAAAATGAATATACAGAGACAGGAGAGTCTTGAATACATTCAGCCGTGGGTGAAAAAAAGCAGTACATAAGCCAAGCACACCAGAACACCGACGTGAACAGGGGAGACCTGATGCGACAGAGGTCAGGTCATGGCTCACCCAGCTGTCGACTCCCGGGCTCGACACTGATAACCTGCANAACCTGCATTGTGGCTCTTTTCGATTATTATTACCAAAAATATTGTCAAATAAATTTATTTTTATTTGATTAGATGAATTGGCTCCGAGCATTTATAACATTTTGTACTAGACCTTTCTTGGCTGGTATGTCTTAGTCAAACCAGAGTCACTGGGTAGCAGTGCGAAAGGGTAGCAAGGTGATACAATGAAATCTAACAAAATTCTCCATAGGAGACGGAGGAGCTCAAAATGTCCTCATTGCTTTCTGGTCTGAATTCTGTGATTTTACATTGATGTTCCCTTGACTTTATCTTAAAACAAAGGTTGAATCAGCCTAGGAGGTGAGCTACAAGCAATCTCTGCACTTTGACCAGTTCCCTTTGTGAACAGTGGATTTATTACGCAGTCCCTTACACAGACATGATTGTCCTGTTGCTTTAGTTAAACGTTGCATCCAGTCTCTCACTGGTATCCAGCCTCTCCTGTGGAAGATAGGGTGATAATAGTTGGACAGCATGGGTGGAGGAGGTGACTCTGCCACTGCATGGCCATTAATGCACGTGTGATCCAGGCCCATGCAGACTGCTAGTGGTGCTTTGGGGGGTCACCCGTGGCGAGTGAATCCACACCTCTTTCAATTGGTGTAGCTCAGTTCTTTACTAGAGGAAGATAATTATACCAAGATAAGCGTGAAGTGTGACTGTATCAACAGCTGAGGCAATAACTCAAAGGTAAAAATAAAGTCAAACCTCACTTTATATTGGTACAGAAATGTGTGTCCAGCAAGGCCAAATGTGTAAACCATAATGAAAGATTATTATTATTTCTATTATCTAAGTTTTTTTGGTGCTTGGGCTAAATTCTCTTCTGTTCTGCATGTGAAAAGGCTTTTGGGAGGAATCCTTAAAAGCCAGGATCCTATTTACTCAGAGTTGGTGTTAGTCTGAAAAAGGCACACGTAAGTTTCTATAAAAACAATTTAACTTAGTAGCAATAGTGTTCTGGGGAAAAGGGTTGCCTTCTCCTCCTTTCTGAACTAGTGCATAAATTCATCAGACTCTTCCCTTCCAGCTCCCTCTCTTCAGGAAAATGAACTCTGCATCTAATTGTTCTCCTAGGGACAGATAGTTTGGATCTTCTGAATGAAAAGTGTCACAAAGGTAGAATAGAAAAATTGGTAATAATTACTTGTTCAAAATTAATTTTCTTTCTTTTGGCCATTTTGATGGAAAGATGTGAGCTTGGAAAGACAGCGGGCACAAAACCTGATCTTTTAAGGCATGGGGAGAAGATCCCTATCAGTCATGAGTGATATTTACTGGGTAGTTCTGAGTAATTTGGAGATCTCTGTTTCTCTGACAACTGCAACACCACAATCAGACAGCATAAAACTCAAAATTCATATAACCTAAATGAAAACTAACGTGTTACTCAAACAGAGCTGAAAATAGAGAATTCTTTAATGGCAAAAGTTTTAGCAAGTGTTGGTGACTAAGCGTTCAGGTCACTAAAACTCAGAATTAAAATTGCAACCGTAAGAATAATGATCTGTTGTAGCGTTTTACCCAGGGACATCATAAATTCTTTGCCACTTGAAGTTTCTTAATGGGTACTCATTGTCTTTTCAAAAGTTATGCTTTGATTCTGCCAAAAATTAATGGCTGAGATGGAGCAATTGCTTGACATTTTTTTTTCTATGTTATATAGAAGTCAAACTAAATCATCACAGAGTTCCTTTCTAGACTCTATAAATCTATGTGAGCGATCCACATGTAATTCCAGCATCAAACACCAAAGAGGGTAAAGTATTACGGTTTGACTAATGAGATAAGAATGAAGAAACCTAAACATAGGTGGTCTACTAAGGGAAAAAAAAGTCTCAGTGACATTTATTAGCTGTGGAACTCCATCTACAAGAGATGGTGAAAGCCAGTTCTTGAGTCATTTGAAACAGTGATGCATTTAGAAATAGTACAGAATTGCTGAATATAGCGAAAGGAGTATGCCTTCTTTAATAGTCTCACATACTATTAAAACAATGGACTTTTCCACTTCTACTCCCAAGATTCTTCCACAATGTGGAAAATTCGGAGAATATTAATGAAGATCTAGCTTATGGGAAAATTACTGCTGGTGACTGAACATCCATGGACATGTTCTTATGCCTGTAGCAAACCTTTGTCAGCAGCACAGGAGTTAGTATCACCACTGGTTTATTTTTGTTCCTCATTTCTTTTGCCACAGTAGATCAGTGAATGCTGCTGGTTACTTGACTGTTGTGGAAAGACAGAGAAACCAATCTCTCAGTCTCAGCAGGTCAGTACCTGAGACTGGCAGGCATAACCTTTGTAACTGAGGGCTTCACCACATCTAACCATTGCTTGGTATCTAGAAATTAACTGGCTGAATTGAGGCCATCCCTCAAGGCAATGTTAAAAGGGATTCAGATGGTAGACTTCAAGTGACTTCTGCACTTTACAATGTATTTTACAGGAGAAGATAATTTCTAGGTTTGAAACTCTGTAAGCATGGCCAGTGCATTGATGTGGAGAGAGGAGAACAGCAGGGTAGGATAAGAGAGTAATTTGCAATGGTTGACTAAAATTGTACCTTACATCTCATATTTTGGAGGCTTTTGGGGCACACCAGAATCACTAAAAGGAAGAGAAGCATAATTTCTGCAAAGGTGGCTTCAAGCCTACTTTTTTTTCCCAAGAGTGATCCTCAGCTGGTTGTGTTACTTTAAGTTGTTCTGTGCTAATATTGGAAAGACCCAGGCTTTTCATTAACACTTAATTAAGCCACAGTGGCCCTTCCTTCCCACCAGGGGCTTCCCTCATTTGCAGATTTAGTTAGAGGGGTTCTGTCAAGTTGGTTAAGCTTATAATGTGACTGATCTTTCCAGCTGCATAGTCCAGCAGGAAATGCCCAGAATGCACCCCTAGGGCTCTGTCTGTCTCTAAACTAAAGCCCATCCTTCAAAAAGCAGAGAACTACCATTTTTCCAAGTAGCATTTGATAGCCCTGGGTGTGAGTCAGGATGTGATGGATGCATGCAGGCTGCGCCCTTGTGCTCTGTGTGCAAGCACTGGCCAGTATTCACACATGTATGATAGGCCAAGCCTGTGCTTGCCTTTCTTAAAAAGAGAAATACTGAGATTTGAATGGGACAATCTGAAAAGTAACCCTGCAAATGTGTGCAGGAGACACAACAGACACCATTTTATTACTGAGTGGGTTTTCAGGCATGTAGCCACATGCAAGCTTGGTTCAGGCTGGGGTGAGAGGGGCCAAGGTTCAGGAGCTATGTCACTGGAGTGGGTTATTCACTGAGTGTGCTGGCCACAGTTGGAGCTGCAGGCAGGGAGCACATCTCTCCCCTTCTGCTGCTGGTTAATGCTGACAGGAGAAGTGGCCACAGGGCTACCTCTTTTGCAGAAGTTCGTACTTGATGTGCCTCTTTATGCCCAATTGCTTAAAAACATTGAAAGAATAAAAATTCTAATTCTAATGTATACAAAAGTTAAGAAATCATGGGTTAAAGTTGCCTGCCCAATCTTAGTTCATCCTTTTTTGGAAGTGTGATGCAATGCT